>QEPC01012692.1:290877-317646 GCA_003113815.1 Sphenodon punctatus
CCCCCCCACTAGCCAGTGCCCCCTGCTCCCTTAGTTTCCCCCCCACCCACTAGGCAGTGCCCCCCACTCCTTTAGTTCCCCCTGCTAGCCAATGCCCCCCCACTGCCCATCACTTTCCCAGGTGCCCACCCCCCCCAGGCAAACCTTCTTGTCTGCTTCACTCGCTCTGAAGTGCAACCCAGCCTCCCTGTCAGCGGCACACTGCGGTGAGACTGGGCCAGCGTGTGTGAGCCCAGCGGTCCCGACAGGAGTGGGAGTGGGCAACCTGAACCTGGGGGCCCATTGTCAGCTGGTAGGGCTTAGGGGGGGGCGACTTCAGATAGAGCGGCCACGGCAGCAGAATTTTTTTTTTTAAAAATGAAATAGACAGCTAGGGGCCAGACAGCAGCAGCAGCAGTGCACAAAGCTCACAGGGGGATGGAATGCAGCCGTTCCGACAGGAGTGGGAGTGGGCAACCTGAACCTGGGGGCCCATTGTCAGCTGGTGGGGCTTAGGGGGGGGCGACTTCAGATAGAGCGGCCACGGCAGCAGAATTTTTTTTTTTTAAAATGAAATAGACAGCTAGGGGCCAGACAGCAGCAGCAGCAGTGCACAAAGCTCACAGGGGGATGGAATGCAGCCGTTCCCTGACTCACCGACAGGAGAGAGGAGCTCAAGTGCGCATGCGCGAACCAGCAGAACTGATTTTTTTATCAATAATAACTTGGTTTTGGCTGCATCAATCAGTATAATATTTTAGAAGCACTTGTTACTGATCTCATTCTCGAAGCCTGTGAAGTTTGGGGGCTCAACTCATCCAGGGGGAGGAGATATTGGTGATTCAAATATGTGAGGCCAGTGTGAATTTTGACCACAAGCAATTGACGTTTAATCAGTAATAACATTTTATTTTCCTAATGTATCTTTTTCAAACTTTGTGGATATGATGGTCCTCACAACTTACAGCCATGGTTAAATTTTCAGAAAGGTAGGTCAAGCAGTTTCCTCAAAATCGGTGCTTCAGCAGTCCCCTGTTTATAACAAACAGTGGCTGTACATTTAAGTTTCAGGCAGCTACCGCTGCCTGAAAATCTATCTATACAATATTACACAGGGATGGGAGGGGGGAACACAAAGAATGCAGGGAGGGGTACAAAACTGAAATGAAACCTAAATCAATCTAATAATTCTACTCTAAATAAATCCAAAAACAGGGGGGGGGGGAATCAGGGATGGAGCATTATATAGAGGGAGAGGGAAAGGATTCAATGGAGGGGGGAGGAAGAACACAGGGAGGGGTAAAATAATAAAAATAACGCCTAAATCTATCTAATCTAATTAAATAAATTATAATATGGAGGTAAATATGTGGGATGGGTGAAATAGGAGGATGATGGCAATGGATTAGGAATAGGAAGGAACAAAAACTGCTGGAAGAGGGAGCCTTCTGAAAACACCTGCTGTCAGGAACAGTGACTAGCTCAGAAGGTGTTGGGTAGGGGGGAGGGCAATGAGTTTTGTTATTTGCTTTACCCACCTCACCGCAAGCCCCTTTGGCTCCTTGCAGTCTAGCTCTTGGCCAATCTCATTCTGCTAAGCCAGTGGTCTGAGGAGAAAAGGGATGGTGATTGGGCAGGCTGGCTGCTACTCCAAGCCTCTCCACCCCATGTGCCTGGAAGTCTGCTCCTCAGATGACTCTCCCTCCCTGTCACATTTTGCCTTTCAGTCACGTTTTTGCCACCCAAACTCATCCGAACTCGATCTGAACTGACCGAACTGTTCGGTCATTTCAGAGTTCGGTATCGAGTTTGGTTCGGTCAGTTTGGGTTCAGGTTTGGATTCGGTCATCTGAACAGACTGAGTTCAGTCTGAACTCTGAACTTCTGAACCGTGTTCACACATCTCTAGGAATAGGGGAGAAAGGAGGGGCAGGGAACAAGGGAAGGCTGGAGGGAGTAAGGAAATGTCCCCCCTGAACCATCGTCCAGTATCAAGGAGGGGGAATAGCATGGAAACCAGGAAGACTGGCCTAAAATGATGTATGGCTCATCATCAAGGTTCCAGATGGGGGTGCCAGAGGGGATTACCAGTGGCGGGGAGCTGGTGGGGGTAACCAGCGATGGGGAGCTGGTGGGGGTAACCAGTGACCGGGGCTAGAAGGGGAAGGCACAAGACCCCAATGCCCAAGGGGAACAGGGGCGGGGCCCAAACCAGGCAGAGGTGCAGGAGGTGACATAGTGAGGCAGACGAAAGCTCCATCTACCAAGGTAGCTGGTGGTGCAAGTCACTACACTACCGCCCCCAACTGCCAAGGGTTCAAAACCTGGTCATGACAGTACCCCCCCCAGGTTGCCTCCCCCCCGGCCAGGGAACAACCCCCTTTTGACCAACAGGGATGACAGTGCCAGCGGACAAAAGCACACGGTGTGCAGCCAGAACAAGACAGTACCATGACAGAAGGTGCAGGACCAGAATGAAGAACACCACCCACCCCTATACATTAGGTTTGGGCAGGCAAGACAGGGCCAGGCTGCCCCCTATCAAACCAGAAACGGTGACCAATGATGGGAGTTGGGATACTAAGGGCCTGGGCTGGCTACAAGAGGTGAGACAAGACCCTGGGTTCACCTCCAGGGAATAACCGTACTGACGAGCAAACAAAAACAATGCCACAAGAACACAGCGGGGAGTCAAGAACTAGAGACAATGACACAAGCGGACACAGTGACAACAAGGGGACAAACACGTGTTCAGGCAACTACAAAGAATAGTGCACAACAGACTAACCCCAGCGAGACAGAGACAAAATTGGACAACAAAACAGGTGACAACACCAGCGACAATATACTCAAGAAGGTGTGGAGCAGGCAAGGAGGGGTACAATACAGCCTGGACCAGGGACAGGACTGTTTGGGCATGAGACAGGGTATTCTGGACTAGGCATAACATGGGCAATACAAGGGCCCAAGGTGGCGGGGCACAGGACATATGACAAGTCGGATAGGTAAGAAAATGGGGGAAAGCAGAAAAACACATGGGGTCAGACATTGAAGGGCAGGGGGGGCATAACCATTGGAAAGGCCAAGACACAGATCGTGGTCTAGAACTGGTCTCAGGGATAGCTGTCCAGGGCCGGGTGGTGGTCTCAAGCACAAGGACAGCTGGCTGGGGCCAGGCAGCAGTCTCAGTTGGAATGGCAGCCGGCCAGATCCGGGCAGCAGTCTCAGGCCCACGGGTCGCCGGCCAGGGCTGGGCAGCAGTCTCAGGTGTAAGGGCAGCCAGCTGGGGCTGGGTGGCAGTCTTGGGCAGAAGGGCAGCCGGCTAAGGCCAGGCGGCAGACTCGAGTATAAGGGCAGCCGGTCAGGGCCAGGTGGCAGCCTAAGGCATAAGGGCAGCCGGCCAAGGCTGGGTGGCAGTCTCAGGCATAAGGGCAGCCAGCCAAGGCCAGGAGGCAGTCTTAAGCATGAGGGTCGCTGGCTGGGTTCCCCCTAAAAACCACTTGTCCGGGAGCACCAGAATCCAAAGGGAAAGAAGGTGAGGGGGGACACTTTGAAGCAACCCCCTATGCTTCATTGATGTGTGTATAGAAGGTATAAGGAATCCTCCAGTTGGTGTGCTGCAGGGCACTCAGGTACAACCGATTGTCCAGATACACCTTTGTTTGCATTGCAGAATCCATCTGGTTGACAAGAAGGGACCATCTGGACCCTTGCAGAACTGGATACCCCAGTACCGCCTTTGGGAAATTCGGTCAGGAAAGGTGATTGGTTGTTACCCATATTGTGGACACCACAGGAGAGGTGGAGGTCCCCTGTGGGGTAGCCAGCCCTCCAAGATGAAGAAGCGAGGTCGCCGAAGGCGTTCCCATTTTCACGGCTGGACTGTGCCACATGGTTACTATGACTGTGATCCACAAGTTTACCTGCACCTGAAGGCCACCCTCAGTCCTTGGGAAGACCTTCCAAGTTGCCGGTAGCATGACTGGTGCAGGAGTGGTGAGGGGGGTTACCAACAGTTCATCCCTTGTGACAGACCTTGACTCCTCAATAGGTGCAACCTTAGGGGTCTTAGCAGTAAGGAGAGAGAAGGGACTGGAAGGACACGGACGGGGTCAGATCAGGTGTCATACTCCCAGAGCCATCCTGGCCATTCTTTTCTGGAGACGGGCTACCCTTGGATGAACAGGAGACAGGGGTGGCCAGATCCAAATCTGGGCTTTCCTCATCGAGGCTATCTGCTTCCTCCTCTGTCACGTCTTCCCAATCCCCTTCATCTTCTGAGGCGGTCTACGGGTCCCTACTTATAAACCCAGGGTCCTGCGACTTGGAAGGCCATGGGGTAGACCTCCTTGCTGTATTCCATGGCTGTGCCATCCTGCAGGCAGCTAGGGTCATTGCTAATGGAACCTCTGTTGTTTTAGCCAAATACTCTTTCACGTGCTGATATGCATCTCACATCATTGGGGACGGGTCAAGGTCGTCTGGCCTGTGGTCAACATATGCCATTTTCCGATACGAAGCCCATTCCCAGGAAGCAGGTAGCTCCATTTGGGAAGGATGGGGAAAGTTCTTCTGGAGTGCCCCAAGCGACCAGCTGGAAGTCCGTCTTACAAAAGCAAGCTTTTGGGTAGAGCAATCTGTCAGGCTCTGGGGCAAGGAACCGGGGGAAGAGGGGAAGAAAGAGGGGTGGGGAATGAGGGAAGACTGGAGGGAGTAAGGGAACGTCCCCCTTGAGCCCCTCAGCCGTCCTCCGGTCTCAAGGAGGGGGAATGCTCAGCATGGAAACCAGGCAGGTTGGCCTAAGAAGGCTTATGGCTCATCATCAAGATTCCGGACCAGGGCACCAGAGGGGATAACCAGTGGCAGGGAGTCGGCGGGGGTAGCCAGCAATGGGGAGCTGGTGGGGGTAGCCAACAATGGGGAGCCAGAAGGGGTAGACAGCAACGGGGAGCCAGAAGGGATAACCAGCAATGGGGAGCTGGAGGAGGAACCAGCAATAGGGAGCTGGAGGAGGAACCAGCATCACGGAGCGAGAAGGGGTAACCAGTGACAGGGAGCTGGAGGAGTAACCAGCATCAGGGAGCGAGAGGGGGTAACCAGCGACAGGGAGCTGGTGGGAGCAACCAGTGACAGGGAGCTGGAGGGGGTAACCAGCAACAGGGGCTAGAACTGGAAGACACAAGGCCCCAGCGCACAAGGGGAACAAAAATCACAAACAACAAAAATGACGGGGGTACCACTCATACAAGAAACACAAGGGTTTCACGGGAAAAGCAACTCACACACAGAATACACAAACATAGGCACAGGGACAGGACAAGGCAATACTGCACCAAATCAAGGGAGGCACACAACCAAACCTTGGGAAGAGCAGTTACTCCACCAACTTCCTGAGGCCACCAGAAGGTCCTAAATACTCCCTGGTGGCCAATCAAGAATCCAGGAGGCAAACACCAGAAATGGCAAACAGGTGAGCAGGGGCAGGGCCCAAACCAGGCAGAGATGCAGGAGGGGACATAATGAGGCGGACGAAGTCTCTGTCTACCAAGGCAGCTGGTGGCGCAAGTTGCTACAGCACCACCGCCAAGGGTTCAAGAGCCCTATGACAAATAAGTAGTATAAATATCACTAAAATTCAAAATAAGTAAATATGTGAAAAATTTTCAACTATACTATTAACAAGGTGAGGCATCCAAGTGAATACACAGAGTAGTTGGGGAGGGGAATAGGAGAAGGCACTGGAGGTATATGAGGCCAATGTACTGCTTAGTGAATCAGGTAGCACAATTGTGGGCATTATATACAAATGAGTCATTTCAGTTAGTCTATTTTGTATGGAGATATTATTCGCATACTTAGCTGTCTGAGTATGCAAATAATATCTTTGAAGTCCAAACTGCCTATCCTTTTCATCACTACCTCCAGCCACATCTTCCTTGTCTCCAAACCTCACATTGCCTGCTTCCCCTCCCCACAAGGCATGACATATCATCAAAGCACAAGCACAAACCCAGTGGGACTGGTGCTGGCAAAGTGCTCTGAGGATTAGAGCCTTACAATTCCTTCAGTTGGACTTGCAACTATATTAACTGCTAGCATGTGGAGGATCACATGGTTAGTACAAAAGTACGGGAACTGTTGAGGGAGGCATAATAAAGCACGTTTCCATCAGTCCTAGAATTTACTTAATAGGGTACTTATGTAAATTAAAGGTCTACAAATAGAGCAAATAACATTATTTCCACAAAAAACAATTACCATGACTAAGAAACAAAATTACAATAAATGGGAGAGCAACTGAGAGAGAACCTAAATATAGAAAAGTGGCATTTAGATCCAAGTTATTTAGTAAAACGAGAAAAAGACTCTCATCCATTGAATGGTGAACATGAACATTTCCAGGAGATACAGCACTGTGCTTTTAAAGTTTGTCGGAGCACAATTTGTAATCATGCTCTTATTCTGTCTATGTGTGTGTGTGCCTGTGTGTGTTTGGGGTTAACTGGTGTATATGTTTCTGAAGAATTTGTGACTCGTGTAAGCAAGAAGAATATTATTGACTTGAAGGCATTTCCACACAAAAGAGCAAAGGAAATGTGAAATAATTTTATGGGTCAAGTCTAAATTTGCCTAACTCCATTGACTTCAAGTTTCATCAACTTTGACAAAGCTATGATTTGCAGCATCTGAGTATCTTCTTTGCTTGTGGAGAACACAAGCTACTTAATAATCAGCAGAAGGAATTCCCTACGCCCCACTAAGTACATCAATATATGGGCAACTGGTGAGCACAAGATATTCTGTATTTTAAGGAATGTTGTGTATTTCAAAATATCACAGCTCCAGAGAACTCTATAGTAAACACCAAAACTCCTGTTACCACTCAGGGAAAAGATCTTAGAGTCATGACTCATGAAAGTTAGGGGTTAGTTCTATCCAAAGGGGGAGAAACTAAAACTGAAAATATAATGCTTATATCTAAATCCATGGGGTACCTACACTGTGAATACTGCATGTAGTTCTGGTCAGATCAACTCAAAAAGGAGACAATAGAATTAGAAAAAATAGAAAGTAGGGCTATAGCAGGGGTGATTCCCTGAGCCGCTAGAGCACCAGGGAAGTGGACTGGAGAATCAGAAGACGCCCTCCCCTCCATCCCCTGCTACACACTTCCTCCCATTTTCACCTAGGGTGCGGGCCAGTGCGGACCAGTTTGCCTATGACCCTGATCGTGGGGTAAGTATAAGAGTCTCCCAATACACAGAAATGATGTTATTGGCCTCCAGCCTCCCCTGTGCTGTCAGGCCTACTCTACCAGATCTTCAGACTGTTATCATACCCGATCAATAGGGCTCTCACAGTCCGTAAGGGATTTAGCACAGGGACAGGGTGAAGCAAATGTAATGAGGGCTTGCTGGGGTCTTCCAAGGCCAGTCTGATCCAGGTACTCACTATCAAATTGATTTCCCACTGCTGCCCTGGCTGGATAGACAGCTTGCTCAGGTTTGGTCCCCTGGATGATCCCAGGCCCATAGGACCACCCAGGCAGGCTAAAGCAGGCCCATGCGATTTTTCACGCCACCATCACCACTGCAGTGCATGGCCTGCCATTTCTGGCTGCCGTGGCTACCTGTTATTGGCTGCCATGGCAAGTTTCAGGGAGCTGAGGGCATGTGGGGGATAACCACCCATTTGTTTGTTCCATTCCCCCATCGGGGGGGGTGGGGGGCGGGAAAGTGCTCTCTGGCTGGCCCGGTAGGTTGCATGTCAGTTCTGTGCTCCGACCTGATCCCGCCAGGGCCAGCTTCCCCTCCCAGAATGTGTAGCCGGTGGCGGCTGCACGTTTGTTTTCACCCACAGTCTCTAAATAACATATGCAGGACAGATTTCACTTGGGTCCAGAAGCACTGTTCTCCATGTAAATAGTTGGGTTGCTTCCCAGGGTTGTTCCTGCTGTTCTGAGTGCTCCTTGTAGGAGAGCTCTCACAAGAGGTCCATTCCCGGCAGCCAAGTTCCAACCCCAGTCAACTGAGCTGTTTGGCCTTTTATAGGCCTTAGGCATGCCAAGATAAGCACATTCTTACTGATCATGTCTGTGGACTTAGTCTCTGAAGTGGTGTTAGTTTCATCTGGGCATGCTGCACAGGGACTTAGTCACACACAGCTGTCGCAGTCCTCAGGGAGCATGTTCAGGGACTGAGGCCATTTTCAGACCTCCCCCCACCCCCTGTGCGCATATTCTGGCTGTGGGAGGTAATGCGCAGCCAGGATATGCGTGGGGATTGGCCGGACTGAAAGCCGTCCCCCCCCCACCGCATGTGCGGCTTTGCCAGCAGACATGCAGAGCTCGATTTCCTGCTCTGCATCCCTGCACATCTCTGCTGACAAAGCCGTGGGGGAGGAGGGGGGGCTTAAAGACCAGCCGATTCCTGCACATATCTTGGCTGCATATTCCCTCCTGCAGACAGAATATGAGCCAGCAGGGTGGGGAGTACTCTGAAAGCATCCTCAGTCTCTGGAGGGAAGCTCCAGGGCTGACTTCAAAACACCCTGTTACAAGAGCAACAAAGATGGTTAAACATATGGACAGCTTTTATATGGAACCTCCGCAACGTAATTAACCCACCCTGACCTTCCTGCTAGACCCCTGCCCTCCCTAAGCATCCCACCCCTAACCCCCTGCTAGAACACTCACTAGGCCTCCCTACCCTCTCCTTTCCTGCCACCTGCTGCCCTATTCTTTCCCCGGCCAACAGGGGCCAGGGAAGGGGGAGCAGGGGCCTAGTACAGGCCTCTGGCCCTCCCCACTTCCCTGCTCTTGGCCTCCCTTCCCTGCAGTTGACCAAGGTTTGTCTGAGTTCCAAAGTTCCGGGACCCTTCCTCAGAACATGGGAAATTGAGACCAAATGCATAGGTCCTTGGTGTTTCCCAAGCAAAACCGAGGACGGGGTTTCAGTAGTAATGCAGGTTGAGCTACTAGAACATGACATGAGGAGTGGAGGATTGTGTGCAGGCCATGGACAAGGGTACAACGTAGGGTGCAGAGTGGAGCCAGAGCTATGATGTGAGTGGAGGCTACAGAAGGGGAAGAACTGCATGAGTGGAGTCCAAGGCATGGAGAGGCTAGAGACTCTTTGAGCCTGGTGGACCCCAGCTAGGTGCTATAAGAAGAGCATACTCTGACTTTGGGTCAGTCATCAGGGAGACAGGAACCTGAAAGGAGTGCTGCTCCAGGGAAATTGGAAGCAGGCCTGGATGCAGAACCGGGAGGTGACTAGAAGTTGGCCAGGTTGCAGGATTGTGGAACCAGTAAATAAAGAACTGTGAACTGAGAAACCCTGGTTGTGTGATGTGATTTGGGGGTGGGGTCTGCAAGAGCTTACAGGGCATGACTGCACCATGAGAAAAAATAACTAGGACCAGCCTTGGCGCTGTGTAAACTGTTCAGGGGCGGTTCCTCTTTAAGGACAGGAGAGGAGGTGCTGCCCTCCTAGACTCCTAGCCAAGGCAACAGCACTGAGTTTTATTTATCAGAGGTGTGCACCAGGGGCCCATGTAGTTTTTCTTTTTTTTTCTCTTTTCGTTATTTAAATCTGTCATTTTCGTTTTCATAAATATTGAATGTTGGGTTTTGTTTTTGCTTTCATTTTAGTTTTCCATTGGTTTCAGTGGAAAACACATATTTTGGCTGTACCTTTTTTGTTTTACCATTATATTTGGCTGAAACATGGAGGGATTGTACCTCCAATGGAAGGCATTACGTGTACCACATTTGAAGATGATTGGATAAAGGAATCCAATTTTATAAGCAGTTGAATTATATTATTTTGCAAAAATCTTCATATACATTCTTAGCTGTACCTTCTTTGCTTCACATTTAGTATAGGTGAAACTTGGCAAGTTTATACCCCCTCCCCTATATTTACTGTCTTTATCAACTTTCATAAGGATTAGATAAAGGGTCCTGGTGGTATAAACAATTAACTTATAAATGTATGTCTGACTGTAAAATCGTTGTAGTCCAACCAGTGTACATGAAAATTTGCAGGGCTGTATATAACACTATCAGGATCATCTCTGTCAAATATCAGAAAGATGTGATAAAGAGTCCCAATTTTATATGCCTCCACAGCATATGCATTGGTTTATGATGCCAATTAACCAGCAGAAATGTCAACCAAATATCCTCATTCTGTGCTTTGCTCATCCCAACTTCTCTTCCCCACTTGTTAGTGGGAAGTCTGAAGCATCTGTTTAGAAAACAGCCAATTGAGATTTTCTTATGTCCTCTGTCAGAGTGCTGCAGGATGTGATTGTGATGATAATTGGCCACCATGGATGTGTACACTATGTCTCCTGATTGCTGTGATGCTATCCCCAAAGTCCCAGTTATGTCCCTTCTATGTCCGCTTGAGCGCCACCCCCATGCTCGCCTCGAAACCACTACCGATTGGTCCTATAAAGCTGGAAGTATGCAGTAATTGGCTAGTGAATGTATCTGTCAGTCTGTTGGGTTGTGCCACATCCTCCCTCCTACAGCCTCCCTCCCCATGCCATTCCAGGTGCCTGCCTCTGACTGGCACTGCATGTGCTGCTATTTATCTGAATAATGGTCTTCAAGGGGACACCTTCAATTGCTTATAAAATTGTTTCCCTTTATCAAATTGTCCTGTATTTTCTCAGGGACGACAGGGAAGGTATGTGATACATTCCTGCCAAATGTCATGTAAATAGGATGGAATATACAAATGCTACATCTGGAAATGTATTTTCAAGTTAATGTTTTATACTATCAGTACCCTTTATCCAATCTTTCTGAAAATTGGCAGGAGTGTTAGGCTTGTGGAGCGACATAAGTATCACAGATTTCATGCAAATTGTATGGTATATAAAGAAGTTTTAGTCATGAATATGTATGGAGCTTTTCTTAAAATCACAACATTCAGTTGCTTCTATAATTGGTTCCCTTTATCTAATCTTTTCGAATAGTGCTCCCTGTTGGAGGTACAATCTCCCTAAGTTTCATCAGAATTGAAAATAATCAGGAAAGTTATAGCTGCAAATATGTTTTTCAGTTTTTTCCCTGTATTTCAAAAACAAAAAGTTTTCGTTTCTATTTTAATATTATTGATTGTCATTTTCGTTGTTGCAATAAAGATAATGAAAATGACAATTTTATTATCGTTATTGTAATAACGAAAATGACATGCATGCCCTTCATTCACTCAGATTTATATGCTGCCCTTCCTGGAGAGGCTCAGGGCAGCTCACAACTCATAAAACAATGACAATAAAATTTAAATAATAAAAACTCCCCCCTCCCCCACTGAATAGTAGTGTTGCTGTCTCCCTGCAGCTGAATAGGGGTGGAAAGAGTCTGTGGTTTGACTGTGCCTCTGCTCATGTGGGAAGCTCTCCTTGGAGCAGTAGAGCAGAAGGGAGGGGCTGATAAGTCAGTGGCTGGGTTTCTATGGAGGATATGGAGGAGCCCAGACCACTAGGATTTTCCTCCAGGCAACGATTCTGGACACCCCGAAGCCAATATGGGATAAAAGCCTAATGCTGTCCCTAACCCTGCCCTTCAGCTTCCAAGGGGGAACGGACAGAGGTAGCAATGTTGGAGCCCAGTCCAAGCAATTTGGTGAGAGGACAGGGCCCCATGGGTTTGGGGGCTCTGCTGGGGCAGGAGTGGAGGCAGGGGACCAATGGGTTCAGGGTCAATTGGGCAGGCAAGGAGCAGGAAGCAAGTCAGCCAGCTGGTTGACCAATTAGCTAAATCCTTTAACCACTCATGCGCAGGGGGAGCGAGTGAACTGGATTGCTCCTCCTCACTCTGGCATGGATGGGGGAATCTGGCTCTTTCTGTCCCCAATGCATGTGAAAACTGACTACTACTACTCCCCCTCCCTGCATACAGAGGGAGGGGAAGGGATGGAGGGAGCCAGCAAGCAGGGTTCCTTAACCCTGCACGTGTCAGAATGGGGAAGAGTGAATCAGGTTCCTTCTACCGTGCTTGTTCCCTCCCTCTGGATGTGAGGGGGGGGGGGGAACCAGATTCCCATGTGGGAGAGGGGGCAGTGAGGTGGGTCCCTTCTAGGGATGGAACTCCAGGTGTTTAAACTAAGACACCCAAAATCACTACCAAAAAAACCAAAACGCCAGAACCAAAAAAAAATAAAATCATAATGGCTTGATTTACAGATTACAGATTAATCCAAAACAGCCATTCACTGGTAATTTCGGTTCTGTCCAAAACCAAAATTCCCACCCATAGTTTCTTCTTTAATTCTTCTCCCCTCCTCATGTGGGTAGAGAGAACCAGCTCTGGATGGGGAGTTCTGGATAGGGGTGTGAGTGAGTGAGTGAGTGTGGTGGGGGTCTGGATGGCGGTTTGGATGCAGGGTGGGAGTGACTGTGGTGCGTGGAAGAGGAAGTGGTACTGCGACCCCCATTGGCCCTGCCACCTGCCTTACCAACCACAAAGTCCACTAGCTGCCACTGAATTTGATACCAATATTCAGTAGATATTGCTTTGTACCACGTGCTTCTTTAGTTGCTTCAGAATTGGTCTCCCTGAAAACATTTTATTTTAAATTTACTCATCACTAGTTGAATGTGAGAACACAGCAAGCTCCTCCATGCCCTCTAGCAGCGCCACACTGTATTGTATTCTTGCTTTTATCATTCTGGCCATTATTTATGGTCTGAGAGAGGCACAGTCAGTCCCCTGCAGAATGCCTGAAGCACAGACGCAGTTACATTCCAATTCCCATCAAGTGGTTCACCATGGGCTTGAACTGTATTGCTCATACGTTCCCAACCTCCCAGAACTTGTAAATTCAGAGTTTTAATAGCCAGAAGACACCACACCACAGATACGACATGTGACTGACAATGATTCTGAAGCGTAAGGTGGAATAAACTGGTATCACAAATCCAGCAATTGAAGTTGCAAGTAGTCCTTATCTGAAACATTACCACTCAGAAACATACTTAGCTCTTTGAGGATCTAAGATGACTCTGCACTCATTCAGACAACAACCTTAACCCTTGCTAACTCATCACAGGTCCCTTGATCTGTGTTTGCCTTGTCCCTTAGCAATGATTTTACACAGTTGTTGATTTCTCTGTATTTTGATGTCTCTTTCCTTTGTTTTTGTGGTATTTCACCCAATGCAAAGTGTAAGGTCTAGGGTTTGAACCAGCATTCATAGGGGACCTGGAGGTGGTGGCTGATACCACAGCAGAACCAGCTCACTCTGGCTAGGACACAGTGTTGGCACTGAAGGCCTTCCCCAGTGCTGGTCAGGCCATGGTTGCATGCCTGCAGTATAAAAGGTCAGCCTGCAGCCACAGGAAGCTAGGTGGATCATTGGTTAGCAGTGGTGTAACAAAGCCATGGAAGTCCTGGGCTTATGTCCCAATTGTGGGCCTCCTAAAGGGCAAGGATACGGGGTCTCCCAAGTGCCAGGGACAGGCCTTACTCATAAAAGCAGTGCTACCCAAACTCCCAGCAGCCCTCACCCCCAGAGTGGCAATCCCACCAGGAAGGAATTTTTAAGAGTGGGGGGCACTATGAAAACTTGCTCTTTCCTTCTTGTTGCAACCACTCCCTCACTAACCCATTCTGAAAATGTCCTAGCAGAGCACATACCATTTGAGGGGAAGGGGGTAGAGTCCAGAGCCCAGGCTCAAGTAAGCCGCCTTGCTCCATGGTACCTACACCTGTTGGTCACCTTCCTGCCATTATCTTGGCTCTTCTCTTCCTTGTATTTTGGATTTGCTCTGCTTTGTCCTGGACCCAGCATGTGTTTTGGACTGGCTCTACCCTGTTTGTTTGACCCTGTTTTGGGGAATCAGTCCACCTGTCAGCCATGTTAATGTGTTGAGACTCAGCATTTGCTTGGGAGCAATTCTGAATCTGCTACTGTGCCTGCTCTGACACTGCCTGTGAGCCTACCCTGGGATCATGTCTGCATATCTGCCTGTCTGTCATATGCTTCCAGTCTGTGTATCGTGCCCCCTGGTCCATGTGCTCATGTCTGATCCTTCTGGACCTGGACCCCAATCCTGACCTATTCTTTGGACTCGGATCCTGCATGAACTCTTGGACCTGATTCGGCACTACTTATCCAGCCCCAATCATGCCATGACTTCACCCTGGGCCCTGTCCCACATTGTGTCCCTGACCCAAAGGGAATGGAGGAATGCCCTTATGATGTTCCTGCATGCAGTGTTCTAGAAGAAGTATTGAACACAGAGTGGAGAAGAGAGTTCCACCTCCACAGCCTGCAGGAAGGGGGAGTCGCTAGGTTGGGCCTAGTGCTGGATGGGCCACTGGGGACAGCAGGTGGAGATGGTCTGGAGGTGAAGGTGGTGGGCAGCAATAGGCAGGGAATGAGATTGTGGGTGTACTGTTTTTAAATGAGGAAGGCTTGAGGAGGGGTCCGTGGCCACTGAGTGGCACAGCTGCAGAGCACCCATGCACATGAAGTGAGCGGGGAGCGAGTCTAACAGGCAGCTCCCAGGGTGGCCACCGTGCCCACTCAGGTAGCATCCACACACACACGCCGCCATGCACTGGTCCTGCAAGCAACCCATAAGGGCAGCTGTTCCTCCTCCCCACCAGGCACAGGGGGGGATGCTTTCAGGATCATTGCTGGTATGTGGGGAGGGGGCTTGCCTTGCACATAGAGCAAGGGAGGCATATGGTTTTATGGGGGGTGCATGTCTGGATTTTTGTGGCTATGTCTGCGGGCTGGTAGCATGAATGGGGCCATGGGACCAAACTTGCTGAAAGTTGATTGATTGATTTGATTGTTAATGCTATGTTTTGGTGGGGCACCCCAGTGCAACCCACTCACCACAGAGCTTGCATGTAACCATGGGGCATGCTAATAGCCACCCTGCTTTTAAATATATATTTTAAGTGGGTGTCGCTTGCACGGCTTGGCACTATAGGGGGCCATTCTTGGATACTTTGGCTTTTGCCATGTGGCTTTTCCAGTTGCACTTTTTGGGTTTGTCTTGTGATTGTCTCACTTTTGCTGTGCTTTTGGGGGCACTGTACTTTTGATGTGGGTTCAACTTTGCCAAGATGTGCCCAGCTGGGGCACAGGGCGGATACTTTCTGATTAATTAATGGTGTGTGGAAAGGTGTGTTGCCTTGCATAGGTGGGCATACAGCAAGGGAGGCATATGTGGGGTTTTTTGAGGGGTGCATGTCTAGTTTCCTGTGGCTATGTCTGCTGGCTGGTAGCATGCATGGGGCCATGGTCCCAGACTTGGTGAAACTTGGCTGACTGATATGCTACATTTTGGTGGGGCACCCCAGTGCAACCCATCCACCCACCACAGAGCGTGCATGTTTCCGAGTTTCCGCAGTTCTGAGGTTCTGAGTTCCGAGGAATTCTGAGGTCTGCAGTTCTGAGGTCTGATTTCACAGTCCTCAGAAAAAGTTCTGTGTGATGACCAAAGACTCGGTCCTGGTACTTGGAACCTCTGAATTCACGAGTACTCGGAGCACCTATTCGGTTCAGCCCTAGTGTAAAGTGTGCCTTGCAGCTCTGATATTTTGGTATGCGGCTTTTGAGGTGGGAACTTTGGCCAGCATCATTGATAATGCAACAGACATTTCATTATCTCTCTAAAAATATTAACATGAGTAAAAAATCTTAAGATAGACAAAATATGAGATGCTGGTGCTTCAGTGCATACTACCTGTTTGTCTTCCCATACAGGCACCTAGTTACAACTCAGTTCTCATTGTTTTCCCCAGAATTTACCAAGGACCAGTACATTCGGCCTCGGTTTGCCAAGTTCCAGAGTTTGAGGAAAGGCCCCAAGACTTCAGAACTCAGCAAAACCTTGACCGAGTACAGGAAGGGGGGACAGAGAACTGTGGGTGCAGGGAAGCAAGCAGTAGGGGGCTGGGTATTAGGTGTCTGGGAACAAGCTGGACTACATTTCCAAGCATGTTCCAAGACAGTTGTAAGAGCATACTCAGAAGACAAACCTACCTCCCTCAGAAATTAAACGCATCACAGCAGAGTCCAGAGAGAGCAAAGTGCCCGGCTCCCCATGGCTTTTGGGAAGTTACCCTTCCCCGGCCTTATTAGACCTCTTCCCTGCCCCCTGTTGCCCTGTCACTGCTGCCTACCCATCCCTTCCTCACCCCCCACTGCCACTCCCTTCCTTGGTCCCTCGCTGCCCATTTCCTTCTGCCCCCTGCTTCGTACCCCCATCCCCTACCCCTCCAAATTCCTGAGCATTCGCTAATGTTTCATGTGCCAGCCTGAACACTAGGGACTGGCACTCGGAACCTCAGAGAATACTCGCAATCTTTTTATTATTATTATTCAGAACAGCACTACAGACACCCAGAAAAGCTGTGGTCAGTTGACTGTGTGGTAATTCATGTCCTGTGCAGTTGAGGGACAGCCTTATCCACATATTGTGGACTCATTGGATCACACCTCTGACTTAGCCCTCCTGCTTATCCCCTTTGGCTATAGGCCTGTGTAGAGCTAAATCAGCTCACATTGTCAGCTCACTTCCCATCATTATTTTTGATTGTCAGCACTCCCAATCAACTCCCTCCCCATCATTCTATATGTAAACAGCTAAATTGCCACTCTGTTCTGAAGTGGTACACAACCCAGCAGGGAGACAGTGAGGATGGATGATGTCTTCATCTCTAGCAGTCGAAATACATCCATTCTAAATAGGAAAGGTTACAGCACTTTCTGAAAATGTCACAGAATAAGTCACCCTCACCCAGAGGCTGCAATAACTGACACTCTGGTCATTTTACATGGCTATTTACTAAAGCTGTCAGTAAAATAAGTAGAACTGAACTCTGACATAGCAAACCTTGGATTATCTGGTTCTATACATAGCTTTGTATATACAAGGGCTGAAATGGATCAGCTGTTCCATATCTACTGATATTTTCTGCAGATCCAGCACAGCCTGTAGAGATCCATCACATAAACCCACCACACCAGTTCCCTGCAGATGTTTCAATGGGGGGCGGGGGACTCAAGTTCTCCCACACCCCCATCCCCCTTCCCACATTGCACATTTTTCATGTGCAATGAAATCTTCCAGGATGGATGGGAGGAGGGAGGAGAAAGTGAACATGGCCAAACACATAGGGTGCAATCCAAGCGGTGGTGTATGCTGCCCGCCAGCGCAATGCCCAGCCAGACGGCGGGTGCACATTATTATTATTATTATTATTAACAACAAACATTTATATAGCGCTAGCAGTGTACCTGGCACTTTACAAAGTAATAAAATAGACACGGTCCCTGCCCCTAGGGCTTACAATCTGAGAGACAGGAGCTGGGGGAGAGACTTAGGAAGGGGAACAGAGGGAGAGACAAGGGGTCTAACATTCATGAAGATGCGAGGTCTCAAGTGCACGTACTTGGCTTGGTTACGATGAGAATGACAGCAGGCAGGTCCATGTTGCAAGGATAAGGGTAAACCGATCGTAGGTATAGGAATAGTGGCTCAGCAGGATAAAGAGTCAGACAGAGCAGAGCGAAAGAGGTGAGTTTTAAGGAGAGATTTGAAGGTATGAAGGGAGGGGGCAAGGCGGATGTGGACAGGGAGGGAGTTCCAGGCATGGGGGGCAGCAAGTGAGAAGGGACGAAGGCGCTTAGGGGATCAGGGAAGGCGTGGAAGGGCGAGAGAAGGGACAGAGGAGGAGCGAAGTGCACGGGCTGGAGTATGGAGCGCGATAAGTGCAGAGAGGTAGGGGGGAGCAAGGTTGTGCATGTGCCGTGTGTGCACAGCAAGCCATGCAGGGCCACATCATGCCCCTACCAATGTGACTCCCCAGCCTTTGAAACTCAGGGGATAGAGCAGGCACAGCTCCTGATCCATTCCCCAGACTGCAGTGTGTGTGGGATCAGGGAGTCACATCGGAAGGAGCGTGCCATGGCCCCATGTGACTTGCTGCATGCACGGGGCGTGTGTCTGCCTGCGCACCAATGTATGTACACTGTGCCCGATGTAGACGCAGTTTAAACGGGCTGCTGGATTGCACCCATAGAATCTTAGAGTTGAAAGGGACATCAAGGATCATCTAGTCCCACCCCCTGCTTGGATGCAAACTCTGATTGGCCAGTTGGCAAGCCCCACCCCCTCCTTTTCCCTCTCTAGATCTGGCAGTGGCTAAAGGCCTAAAACTCAGTCAAACTCAAGAGCCTTGGAAAGGGAAAACTGTTCCCCTCTTAGCTCCCCATGCCCAGGAAGGAGAAGGGGAGAATTGGCCCCCAGCCTCCCCAAGAGTAAACATGAGTTATTCTATCTTCTATGTGTGAGAGGCCCCCTGTCTCTGCATTGCAGATATTGTCTGTATCTGCCATGACAGGCACACAGCTCCTCTTGGTTGTTCCTCTTTGCTCCATTTCACTCCCTGTCCCTCCAGTCCTGCCTCCACCAGTCCCCTTCCCACCTCCATCTTCTCTGCCCATTTCACTCTGCTTATTTCCTGCCAATTCTTTTTCTCCCAGCTTCTTCCCAATTTCCCCATCCCTGCCTGTTTAAGTTTATGCAAATCTATCATTTGGCCCACAAAGTAATGTCCTTTTGAAAATCCAGCCCATCACAAAAAATAATTTAACAGTACTGGTCTAGTGCATTCCTTATTCCACAGTCTCTTCAACAACACTGATATTTTCCTCTGTATATTAGATCCTCCCTGCCCTCCCCGTCCTATATTTGACTCAGAAGCCATACCTGTACTAGCTGTCCTTTCCAACTCCCTCACCTCCCTAGTGAGCTCTGTCACTAAGCTTAGTTTCATAACTCCTTAGTTTCATAATGGCAACATTAAATAAGAAAAAAAAATGATAAGGAGGAGACAAAGGGAAGTAAAAGGGGCCAAGTTACAGAGATCTTTCTGATTGTTATGCACCGTATTGATGTATATTAACAGCTCCAACCAGCATCTTGCAGCTCTCACTCACACAAAACCCTGCTCAATTCCATTTGCGTAACAGCAGAAGCTCTCCTTGACTCTTTGTCCTGACATAGACAACACCAGCTTCAAGCCCATCACTTTTGCCATCCTCTGGTCAAAGGGGCTCTAATTTAAACTGCTTTGTACAATCATGTGCTGTTCAAAAGTGCTTTGTTGTTGGAGCAACTATCTTAGTTATCCAATCTTCAGTGCATGCTCTACCAGTCAGCATTTCCACTTGTGCAGCTGCATGTACATTTGTAAAATTAACAATAAATAGCTACCAAGGCAGTGGTAAGGTTGGACAGAGGAGAGAAAGTTTCACAGCAGTTCCCCCTAGGTCGGGGGGTTCGGCAGGGATGTTTACTTGCCCCCCTCCTTTTTAACTTGTATATCAACGATCTAGTGCGCACCACCAATGGGAGTAACCCAATGCCGCCCAGGATAGGAGAAAGGGCAATATCTAGCTTATTTTTTGCGGATGACATTGTTATCTTTTCGCAAATGAGATATGGGCTTCAGCAAGCCCTATTAGCATTACAGGGCTACTGTAAACAGAATGCCCTTTCCATCAATGTGAATAAGTCGAATATCATGGCCTTTGGCAAAGCCAATAACAACCTGAAATACAAGTGGTCTCTTGGAGGACAAGCTGATAGAACCAAGGAGTATACATACTTAGGAGTGGTTTTTGCTAGGCGGAATTGTTGGAAGAAGCACTTGGATAGGCGCATTACTAAAGCAAAGCAGGAAGTGGGAGCCCTCTTAAGAAT
The DNA here is from genome assembly GCA_003113815.1 of Sphenodon punctatus. NCBI lineage: Eukaryota > Metazoa > Chordata > Lepidosauria > Sphenodontia > Sphenodontidae > Sphenodon > Sphenodon punctatus. The sequence continues at coordinate 310,603 of QEPC01012692.1, forward strand.
ACATTATGCGGCCCCAGTAGCCTCAGTGAACCAAATGCTTGAAATTTTTCAAGCGAAAGTGGCCAGTGATCTCACCTATGGGGGAGAAATAATGGCATTGGCTCAGGAGGGCAAAGTGGAAGTTCCCCAGAATGCTTTTTGCCGGGTTATTCTTGCAGCCCCAAGAGCAACCCCTTGCCCCGTGCTGAGATTGGAATTGGGGCTTCTGCCCATTTCTGCTCACCTTAATCTTAGATTTCTTTTTTTTAAAAAACAATTGGTCAAAGAGGGTGTGGGGATGGCATGAATGTGTTATGTGGCGCGAAAGGAGCACCACAGGGTGCCCCAGTATCAATGGATGAGACACCTAAAAAAATTAGCTGCACTGCTGACCCTACCGTTAGGTGAAGATGGGCTCCCGGATGAGAGACTTGGCAAATGTGACCTCAGATCAAGAGTTGAAATATGGGCTCAACAAAAAGAGCTAGACCTGCTACACAATTATAGCTCTGCGGGTAGATATTTAAAGGTGAAAATGTCATTGGGCATGGAACCTTATTTAAGTCTGATACAGGATCCAAGAGTGTTCAGAATAGCCACGTTGGTACGTTTCGATCTTTTTGACACCGAGGAAGTAAGGGGGAGGAGAGATTTAACTCCCAAGGAGGAGAGGACTTGTAGGTGGTGTTTGACTTGTGTGGAATCATTACCACATATGCTTTTGGTATGCTCGCAGTATGAGACTTTAAGGGAACAGTGGATTGGTGATTTCATTCCATCTAGCATTCAAGACCTGGAAGAGATGTTTGTGACCTTAATAACTAGCGCTGATGTCCCGCAAATTAAGCAGTTGGCCATGTTCGTGATGGCTGTACAGCAAGAGCGCAGAGCTTCCTAAGCTATGGACATTTAGTATGCTGCACTTGCGCCAAGGGCACTACTGAGAACCTTTAAATGACCTGGGATTGCTAATTTAATTGTTTTAATGTTATAACAATGTCTGCAGGGGTCTGAATTGTTTTGCTCGGATCGATGACTGGAATTTTAATTTTGTTTATTATGTTTAATATGTTATTACTGATAATAGCAAAGCGTTTCTGGTCAATAAACTTACTACTACTACTACAATAAATAGCAGTCACATGCATATCCTAGCAAGGATAGGTGAATCAGAATGACAGGTCAGTGGTTCAGAATTTAGGAAGTTGACTACTGCCATTCATAACATTTCTACCGGTGCCTGAACTGTGGTTCAGAAGCTTCATGTGACTCTTGGGTAGGGCTGTTCTGAGTACACACAAACATATTCTTGAGTATCCCCGAGGTTCAGTGTACCAGTCCCAAGTATTCAGGCCAGTCCTTGGAACCTCCGAGAATACTCAGGGTTCTGAGGATCAGGGGGAAGGATGGTGAGAAGAGGGCAGTGCCATCAGCAGCATGGCTCAGGGAAGTGGGTCAGGGAATAGGGACCCACAGGCAGTGAAGGGGGTACAGGGAGGGCAGCAGACAGCAGGGAAGGAATGGATGGGGGGGTGCCACTCATCTAAAAGTCAGATGTGCTGCTGTGATCTGGAGAGAATTCTGCCAAGCCATGGGAGTTGTTTGCATTGCTATGTTTTGATTGAGGTAAAGCAGCTCTCTGGGAACATACTGGTAAACGTAGTCCTGCTTGTTCCCAGACAGCATTTCAGATCTGTGGTGCTCAGGCCATGTAGGGCTTTAAAGGTCAAAAACAGCACCTTGAATTGTGCCAAGTAACCTATAGGAGCACTGGTGTAATGTGCTCCCAGCAACCCATGCCTGAGAGGAGCCAGGTCACCTCATTTTGCACCAGCTGCAGCCTCCAAACAGTCATCAAGGGCAGCCTCATTTAGAATTCATTGCAATAGTCTAGCCTGGAAATGATGAAAGCATAGATGATGGTGGCAAGGTCCAAATCAGAAACAAAAGACTACAGCCTCCTCACCAGATGGCGGTGGTGAAATTAGCTCCTGGCCACAGCTGCAGTCTGAGGGTCCAGGACCAGCATGGGGTCACCGTCCAGAAACAGTCCAAGGTTGTGAACCTGATTAAGCAGAGGGGACCAGACCCCATCAATAGCAGGAGTTCCAATCTCCTCTAAGTCACAGGGTCAGCCCACCATCATCACCTCCGTATTTTCAGGATTCAGTCTCAATCGGCTCACCCTCATTCAGTCCACAAACACAGCCAGGTAAGCACCAAGACCTCAGAGTTTGGGTCAGATGGAAAATAGAGGTAAAGCTGAGTGTCATCAGCATATTGATAACGCTTCACACCAAAGTTCCAGATGACCTCACCCAACAGCCTCATACACACATTGGGTGCTTTCAGATGAAACAGCTCCCATCATGACCATGGTTTGCTCCGAGCTGTGGTGGGACCCATCACTCTGGGTTGGACTTGGCCGGGCTGCCAAAGAAGCATTGCAGTAGCCTGGGACAGGGAGGGGGCAGGGCGGGGCAATACATGGATTGTGTCCACATGCCAGGACTAAAGCGGCTAATCAGTGATCACGTCTGATCAATCTGTGCAGTGCCCCTTCCCCCAGCTTATGGGTAGTCAATGACAGCTGCCATGGCCCCCGGCCGCCACCACCACTCCAGACTAGGGCAAATTTCAGACCTCCCCCCGCACCGCACATGCATATTCTGGCTGTGGGAGGGAATGCGCAGCCAGGATATGTGTGGGGTGTCACTGGTCTGAAAGGCACCCCCATGCGGTTTTGCCGGCAAACACCCACAGAGATACAGAGCAGGATTTCGCAGCCAGAATATGCACCCGGGGGGGGGGGGAGAGGTCTGAAAGTGGCCCAAGTTGAGTGAAGCGCAGAAGCGGACTATCAGACGTATTCGCTAATAGCCATTTTACTCTGGGTCTGCCAACTGGCTCCTAACTGTGATGGAGCTCATAGTCCAGGCTGTCACCATTGAAAAGACAAAATGGGTACGGCTAATCCACAAATGGTAGGTTGAATAATGCATATTTGAGGGGTATGCTCCTTTTTTTATTCAAATGCATAGTTCCCATCCCAACTATGGATGCACAGTTTCCCTCTGCACCCCTCCACCAGGCCACACATGATCCCTCTGCAACCATCCAGGCCATACACCCTGATCCCGAGTCTGCAACCATCCAGGCCATACACCCAGGCCATGCATTTGCCGACCGCATGAGTGTCGGTCGGATAAATATGTGTGTGTGGCCTGGGTATATGTGTGTGTGTGTATATGTGCATATGTGTATGCCTATGTATATGTGTATGTGGAGGCATACACATACATATCTTTACTCCTCTGCATATATATATGATGTATGTGCATGTTTATATATGTGCATGTATAGATGTGTATATATACAATATATATACATATATATTTCTTTAGACACACACACACACACACAAACACACACACATATATATATTCATTAACAAGTAATTTTTATTTTAATTAAAGATTCACAACCAGGTATAAAACTAAAAAAAAATTATATACCAATACAAAATTGAATAAAAATAAATATTACTATATAAAGAAATTATTTTAAAAAATAACTGTTTAAAACCAGTAGAAAAATATAATGTTGTAAGAAAATAAATATAATAAACTCTCAAATTTTTCAATTTTTTCCAATTTTAAATTTTTTTAAAAGGGTTCTCTCCCACTTCCCTGTTTAATCTGGGATCAAAATTATGAAGGGCTCCTGCTCGACTGCAGGCGCATCCTGTCTTGCAGCAGGCTCCAGTCTTTCAAGAACTCGCCCCATTGGAAAGTCAGTGTCACTGTTGCCAAATCTCACACCAACATAAAAGCAGCACTGAGCAACAGAACTCTGTTGGCATAGCTGTTAAGGTCACTGCTTGCTATATAATTTGTAGCTGTCATTCTGTGGGTTCAAATTTCTGTTTAACTTACATTTTTTAAATTTTATTTTATTTTTACATTAGTGTTATTGTTTTGTAATAATACAATTATTGCTGTGTTGTGTTGCTCACGGCATACTTTCTATGCCCAAAAATATGCTTTTTTTTTACATTAACCTATAGCAAAGATTCACATATCCGGGGAGAAACTTTAAGCACGCTGCGTCGCTGCTAGGCAACGAGCAACAACGCCAGTCAGGGAGGGAGATTTAAACTGGGTGTGCATAGGGCACACACAGCAACAGCACATCTGAGCGCACACCAGCTGACGGCGCTGGCTGGTGTGTGCACTGGGGCTGGCAATGCCGGATCCCTTCGAGGCTTACTACCTGGTCGCACACTACATGTCTGAGCTGAGATACCCTCGGGGCATGCTGCAGTGGCCCCACTACGTGCACCTGTCGAGCCACCCGGCCCCTGGCCCCTTCTTGGCCCCCTACAGCTGGCTGTGCCTGTGAGGCCCCCTGTGCCTTCCGTGCCCTTGGTGTACTCCTGCCTCCGCCCTGTCACCGTGGGTCACTGCCCGGCCCACATCCTCCATGATTTCCACTCCATTGCTTCCTCCATTGCTTCCCTATCCTGGATTCCTTACTACAGCTGTGATTCCTCGTGTTCCCGTTCCGAGGTGTGCCCCACCAACCACCCGTGGGTGACTCTGTGACCATGGGTCCTTATCATGTTCCTCCCCGCCCCTGGACGAGACTGACAGTTGTTTGATTTCAAACTTATTTGATTACTGCACTGCATTATAGTGCACTGCAGTAGGTTGGTTGAACTTGGGAGGGATAATTTTTGGTTTTCATTCAATAAATAATAATTAGTTTTTATTAGTTTAGTCTGTTTTCAAACTTGCCAGACAGAGCTGCATGCCACTAGACAACCATCCCCTCCCCCCCAGCCAAGAGTGTTTTACAAACAACTTGAATTTGAACTTGCCAGCCAGCCAGTGCCAGCCAGTTATTAGGAGGGAGGGGAGTTGAGTGGACTGAAGTTGAATGTTATTGTGAAGTCTCCTAGTACCCTGCCCCCACCTCAAACAGTAGAAGGAAACTGTTTGTTCACTACTAGTAGCTGCCGGGTAACTACTGCTAGCCAAACGTCCCCTCCCCCACCTTCTGGGCAAGCCTGAGCTGAGTGAATGACTCACAGACACATAATACTCAGCCTAAAAAGGCTGGCCCAGGGAAGTAGCCCAGCTGCATTGTATGTTATCTTAACAACACATCTCTGACTGTGAGAGAGCATAGCCGGCTACCCCTAGTTTAGCTGGAATCCAAAGACCAGTCCTCTCTCAGCCCCCCAAAGTGAGTAAGGATTGAGAACTGCTACTGCTCTTCTAAGATGATCTAATGTGTCATTAAAAGCATCTTAATAAAACCCCTCAACAGCTGGCTTCAGTTTTGCCAAGTTACTGTTTTGTTACCAAAACATCTTCGCAAGGGGCAACTATAAGCACTGCATCCTTGTGTCTTCCTCTGTTTTTGGAAGAGACTTATATGTCCAACAAAGAAGTTTGATACCTTGTATCAGTCAGCCTAAAAAGGTTTTTTTCTCAACTTTTCTCAAATAAATATCAACTTTAAAAAATATTTTTCAATTTTTATTTTTTTAAAAAAAGTTCTCATCTCACCCACTTCCCTCTTTAATCAGGGATCAAAATTATGAAGGACTCCTGCACGACCATGGGCACATCTTGTCTTGCAGCAGGCACCAGCCTTTCAAGAACTCGCCCCATCAGGGCTCGCAGGAATACGACAAACAATAGAAGTCTGTTGGCATAGTTGTTAAGGTTCCCTACTTGGCATATAATTTGTACCTGTCATGCTGTGGGTTCAAATCCCTGCTGCTTTGTTTAACTTTAATTTTGTTTTTATTGTACATTAGTGTTATTGTTCTTTTAATCATACAATTATTGCTGTGTTGTGTTGCTCATTGCATACTTTCATTTTTGATTTTTAATCTGGAATTTGCAGTAACACTTTTTATAAGGATCCTAGCTATCACATATTATATAAATGTATGCTAGTTGTATGTGTACAATGAACCAGAAAAATAGATAAATGGAGCAGTGTTCAATCCTCAATTGATGATTCATTGACTCCTGGCAGCACACCTACACCCGCCCGTGACCTCGCCTGCCCATTCTGCCTCTTTCTTATGGAGAATAGCAATCAGCCCCACAGCCCACACTGCGGGGGGCGGGGGGGGGATGCGGGATGGTTGTTTAAAGGGGGATGGGCAAGGTCTTTTGAAGCAGCTGAAGTTGGGTTTTATGCTTTTGTGCTGGTACCAATAGAATTAAATGGAACACAGTCAGTGTTGGGCGATGGTCTGCATATATTTTTTTCTCAAAAGTATAGCTATAAAATAAAATATTGCACTGCAAAACACAATTAGAATAATCATGATGTGCTGCACACCACAGTTATGTTAGATATGTATCCCAGTTTTAAAACCAAAAAACATACTCACACCCTAAAGTTTGGTTTCTTCACTTCTCTTCACTTCTGATCTTGTGGTCGCGTAGGTAGTAGTACCTTCAATTCCCATATGAAATCATATGACGAATGTTCACTGCCAGATTTACACCATGTGTTCCCTTATGCCACATGGCACAGCTTCCATGCCAAGGGAACCAACAAACAGAAATGGAAAAAGGAACAAAGAAAAAGAGGCAAAACCTAGCAGGAGTGTAAAAAAAATACTTCTTGTATAACACAGTCTGCAGTGCTATTTCAAAATGGCCTGCACCACGCCATGTTACTCCAAGTTCCAATTTGCTTGTGAGTCATTCCGTGGAGGCCATGACTGCACAACATCCTTGCGGCCATGAAGTGCTATTTCAAAATAGCCTGCACCACGCCATGCTACTCCAAGCTCCAATTTGCTTGTGAGTAATTCCGTGGAGGCCATGACTGCACAAAATCCTTGCGGCCATGCAGTGCTATTTCAAAATGGCCTGCACCACGCCATGCTACTCCAAGTTCCAATTTGCTTGGGAGTCATTCCGTGGAGGCCATGACTGCACAACATCCTTGCAGCCATGCAGTGCTATTTCAAAATGGCCTGCACAACACCATGCTACTCCAAGTTCCAATTTGCTTGTGAGTCATTCCGTGGAG
>QEPC01012692.1:319056-337333 GCA_003113815.1 Sphenodon punctatus
GATATTTGCCCCATTGTCTGACACAATGCACCCAATGGAGAGATCAAGGGGAGCCAACCAATCATGTGTCAATTGTGATAATTTAGCATGGATGTTTTCAGCAGTGTGTTGTTCCAGAAAGTGTTCCAATGCAAGTATGGCTTGCTTCCTTACCAGTCTGTTATTGGTGTTTTGATGAATCCAGTGTGCAGTAATGCACAGGTACTCCATGCGCTGTGCACTGGTCCACATGTCCTTGGTTAAGTGCACAACCTTGCCCTTGCAACCAAGCATAGCAGCTGATACCACTTTGCATGTTTCGGAGAAAAGTTTTGGAATAGTCTTCTTTGCGAAATAATATCTCGAAGGTACATTTCATCGTGGTGACATTCCTTCCATTACTTACTGGAATCCCTCGTTCTCAAAAAATGAGAACGGAAGCATGTTGACTGCCAGAATTTTGGTCATGAGTGCTAGGTAGTACTGTGCAGTAGGGTGAGATGCTGGCCATTTGTTTTGGTTTTGCATAGATTCTCCCAATGTGCTCTGCACAGTCCTATCACTAGTGGTGTTTATAGAGGGATCGTCGCTGTTGCTTGTAGTTTTGCTAGAGCCATTGAGAATGGACTGGTGATGGTGCTTCATGTGGCTGCGCATACCACTATTCCCAGGCCGGCTCTTCCCTCCTTTGGTCCCTCTTGTTATTTTCCTGGCACAGTATTTGCACTTCGCTACTAGTTTCTTTGCATCACAGGCAGTGAAATGGTCCCAGACATCTGACCTTAGTTCTTTTCGTTTGTCTGCAGGCCAGTCGGGGGTGTTGTTGATTGTTCCTTGCTGTGATGATAATACAGCCTCATGATTTGTTGATGTGGATGCCACAGGCAAACATGCCGGTGTAGAGTTTTTGGTCAGGGTAAGAGCCACTGATGTTGGAGTGCTGGCGTTGTTTGATGTTGTGGTGTGGTTGGAGCTCGGAGTTGTTGATCAACATTTTGATGAACCTTTGTTGAAAATCAGGGCTATGTTAGTATGCGTACTATATTGCAAGGGCAAATGTACTTCCCGTTCGACATTTAAGGGGTTTTGATCAACCCGTAGCCTTTTCTGCAGTTGGCTGGAGGCTGGGGATTGTGCAATATGAGGGGTGTACAATGGATCATCAACATCGTCGTCATCGACGTCTTCGTTAAATTCCAAATCATCCGCGGTAACATCAGTATTGTTGTCGTCGCAGTCATGATGAGAAACGTCTGCGGCATGCACAGTGATGTTCTCATGCACACTCACCCCCGGCTCGCTTTCCAGAGCACGTTCTCCTTCTTCCACATCAACAGCTGAAGTACACAATTGGGTCCGAGTGTTGTCGCTGTGTGCCCTCACTGGCTCCTGCATGCATTTTTGAGACTGCTTGGATGTGCTTTCAAGTTGAAGCTCAAAAATCTCTTCGTCAATGCGCTGCGACAATTCAACATCTTTGTTGGAGTCCATGGATGATTCTCCTACAGTGGAGGGTGAGTCTGCATCAAGAAAACCCGTCAGTGCATCCTGCGCTGAACCATAGGATCTGATTAACGCACATTTAGTCGGCAGCGGTGCCCAATGTTTAAAACTGCCAGGCTGTGACAATGGTATTTTTGCTGGCAAAATACACATTGCTAGCAGCGTCAGTGACAATTCCACACCATCAAACTGCTGTTGGGTGTCTGGTAGCAACTGAAGAGGAGTCTGTGAGTGTTTGGCCGTAGCCTGAGGTTTTGAACTGCCCAGCTGGGGCAATACCATTTTGGCAGGTGAAATATGCATTGCAATCTGTGGCTGGGACAATTCCTTAATGGCAGAATGCTGTGGGGCTTCTTGTGGAAATACAAGAGGAGGCTGCACAATTATTGGGTCAGAAGCAACAGCAGGAGCATCCACACCAGATTCTGGGACTTGTGGTGTTCGAGTAGACACTGTGTCCTGTACCCTTTTCTTTCCATTACGAAGTGACAAGACATTGCTCGGGGTGGTCCTACTGCTGCGAGTTGCAGTGCGCTGTCCAGAAGAGGAATTATCACGTTTCCTCTTAACCGATTCTGCTGGCATCTCCATAGCCTATGGAAACAAAATGTGAAAAAAGTGTGTCCGAATAAGTCAGTAAGGAATTTGTAATGGACAAAATATACACACGTAAATGTTAGATAACTCATTGTGTTACATCAATAATGAGTTTGAAAAAAACCAATTACAGTACATTGACTACTATAGCAGACCTAATGTTATCATAGAACATTGACATGCCAGATTGTGAAAGGTGTATGCCATCAACCAAAAACATATTACTACAGGCGGCTATAGTGTTCCTATGCCAGACAGAAACCATACCAATATTCTTAAGGAAAGCACCAACACACTTATTAACATTTCTGACAGATTTATTAATAGCACGCATGTTTGTGGTATATCGGTTGGAAATGCGAATTATCATGTCCGAGAAGACAAGCTTACAACCAGGAAAAAGAAGGTTGATTGCCATTAAATCGTTTCTCATTTCCTCCAGCAGCTCACCCCCTTTGAGCATGCCAATATCGTTATCACCAGAGTGGATTATGATGCACGAAGACAGGTCAGAAAGGGATTAAATTAATTGCCTTTCCTTCTTTAAAGACGGCAATACATTGGACCATTGCTTCCCCCCCCCTTCTGATTCATCTCACGGTAACATTGCATAAATTAAAATTGATGTCCATGTGTTCTATGCTGCAAAATTGCTCGAGTCTTGTGATGTACGAATCACCAATGATCCAAATGTTCTGCATCATTACTTAATAGAACATGCCAAGCAATTACTTATCAGTAGGCTGTCGTTTACAAAATGTATTTAAGAATTGTCTTAAATGAACTCACCTAAAGTCTGTGGCGGAGGTAAAGATGTTTTTTTTCCTGCAGACCGTCTTCAGAATGTATCAGGGAAATTGATCTGCACAGTAAATGGAAATTGAGGATGTTAGCGCATGTGTATTATTTTTAGTTTGCATATTTTTTAAATATGTATTTTCTCTTCCAAAGGATGGATATGTTTTCATATGTCATCTGTTTTTTGGTATAAGTACAAGTATAAATATTTCTATCAGTATACAATTGTAGAAAAACATAATGTAAGATGTTAGTATAGATATTATTATATATATGATATATGTTTTAGTGAGAATTTAAATAATAATATTTATTATCATTATTATTATTATTATTATTATTATTATTATTATTATTATTATACTATGATATTATACATATTGTATGTTATAAGTAATATTATAATATATAAAATATTACAAAACAGTAGTGCATTATGTATTGAACTAAATGTTTATTATGTATTGAACTAAAGTATATGAACTAAATATTAATGACAATATTGTATATTTTGCTCATTGTTTTTATTACTGTGTCCACAGCAGCATATGCCTGGTAGCTGCGGTAGCCGCCGTGCTGCTGGCTCTTGGCAGGGGGATCACTAGATAGAAACTCCGGGGGGGATAGCCGTCCAGTAGCTGTGGTAGCCTAACTGCTGTGCTGCTGGCTCCTGGCAGGGGGATCACTAGATAGAGACTCGGTCCCAGGGGGAGGGGATAGCCACCTGGTAGCTGTGGTAGCCGCCGTGCTGCTGGTTCTTGGCAGGGGGATCACTAGATAGAGACCTTGTCCCGGCTGGGGGGGGATAGCCACCTGGTAGCTGTGGTAGCCACCGTGCTGCTGGTTCCTGGCAGGGTGATCACTAGTTAGAGACCCGGTCCCGGGGGGGGGGGAATAGCTGCCTGGTAGCTGCGATAGCCGCTGTGCTGCTGGCTCTTGGCAGGGGGATCACTAGATAGAGACCCCGGGGGGGGATAGCCACCCAGTAGCTGCGGTAGCCTAGCCGCCGTGCTGCTGACTCCTCGCAGAGAGATCACTAGATAGAGACCACGGGGGGGATAGCCACCTGGTAGCTGTGGTAGCCGCCGTGCTGGGCCAGCTCCTGGCAGAGGGATCACTAGATAGAGACCCGGTCACGAGGGGGGGGGATAGCTGCCAAGTAGCTGTGGTAGCCGCCGGGCGGCGCAACAGACAGCAGCAGCAGCATAAGTGAACACATGCACGACACACTAAAAGGTTGGAAAAAGAGGTGTACATTTGTAACAAAAACATTAATAATAAAAATTAAAAGTTCACTTTTGCTGGATAACATTAACAAGAAAAATGGAAAGTTCAAGCACTTACACAAAAGCTTCTTTATGTTCGATGATGTACTGATGAAGGAAGTAAGGGAATAGGACTGTCTCTTCTCGAGTCGCGATGTGGTGTTTTGTCACGGAGTGCAGCAAATCAGAGTGTGTTTACCAACACAGACACCTGGTGCAGCACTCTCACTGCGATTCGGGATCAAGAGAGAGGATAAGGTGACAAACAGACCTATTTATACTGAATGGTGAAGGCGGGACATGTCTCTCTGAGAAAGAATTAGCCAATAAAATTGGCCAGACGGGTGTCTGTCAACACGGATCTGAGAGTTTGATCTCATTGCACCAGGTATCATGGTACTGAGTATTTCAGGGCGGTGGAAACATGCTGCAATGACACGATCAATGGAAAGGGGAGTTGGTGCCGTGTCCTCTTCAAATCTGCAGAGCTGTCGCTTTCCGTTGTGCAGCTGAAATACCGTGGCACCATTAGTGGAAAGCCATTCCCACGGCCTCGGAAAGCTGTGTCTACCGAACCGTGCCACGATGCGCGGAAGAGGGGTTTCCGTCGGTATTTGCTGCCGCTGTGGAATTTCGCTACAGCCCTAGGTGCCAGCATCGTGTCTGAAAACACCCATCGAACAAGAGAGGAGACAAGATGTAACCCAGGGGAACCCCACAGGAGAGGTCCTGGGGAGATGATGACCAATCATCACCACCTGCTAAGATCTCCCCAACAAGAACTAGCGGAACTACCCAAGAGCAGTCCCGTACACCCCCACCAGGTCCCGCAGTCATGTCAACAACACCTCATGATCAACAGTGTCAAAGGCTGTTGAATGATTTAACAAGATCAACAGGGTACAATTCCCCTTGTCAATCTCCAGGTGCAGATCATTGACCAAGGCCACAAGCACAATCTTCATACCATACCCAGGATGAAAGCCTTATTGAGAAGGGTCCAGGAATCTGACAGCATCAAGTTGAACCTGGAGTTGTCGGGCAACTACCTGTTCCTTTGCTAAAAAGAAAAGGTTAGAGACAGGCTGGGGAGTCAGTATCCAAAGATGGTCTTTTAAGCAAGGGCTGCATTTTTAAGGGCATCTGACACCTACTCTCCAAAAGGGAGGTGTAGACAACCCCAGCCAGCAATGGACTAAGTGTCTCTTGACTGGCTTTCACCAACTAAGATAGGCAAAGATCTAATTTACAACTGGTCGCCTGCATCACCCCAAGCATATCTTCCATACTTATCATTACTATAGCACTATTAGTTGTACACAGTGCTGTACAGATACACATAACATCCAAACAGTCTCTGCTCCATGGAGCTTACAATCTAATCAAGACACAAAGACACAGACAACTACAAATTAGAGTCTTCCTATGAATAATAGACTACAGGAGGCAGGTATTCAGTAGGGGATACCGATTGAAACTGATCCAGACAAACAGAACAAGATTGAGCTTCCATAACCATAAATGTTGACTCTGCAATAGAAATGTCAGCGCCCATGTCACAGTGAATATGAGCAATTTTGTCTGCAAAGTAATTGATAAAAATGTCACAGTGGCCAAAATATTTTAATGGCAGAAGATTGTCCTACAGGAGTTTTGCAATGACTTAAATTGAGTGAGGATGACACTCATTAGACACTAATCCTCAAGCCACCTACTTGGAGTAGTTCTGTACCTACATGGGCATCATTTTTCTGCTACTTTATTCTGTCACAGACAAATAATGTTCAAGTTTTGAGACCTGGAGCCTGATACAGTGCTCACTGGGAAAAAACAGAATGGCACTCAGATTCCGCCAGAGAGGCAAGGTAGTCATTTCTGATTCCCTTTGGTGCCCCTATGACTTAAGAATTGGGTGGGTGGCGGGTGAAAACACTGATCAGAAAAAGTGGGTGGGGCAGTTTGAACTAATGGCGTCTTTTGTGGGCACTAAGCCCTATGCCACAAATGTTTAGTGGCAGTTCAACACATGGTTCTATAAATGGCGGTACAGGGAGGATTGGCCAAGGAACCTTGCAGCAAGCCGATGAGCTTCATGATGCCATCCAGGACTACTACTACTACTACTACTTATCATTACTATAGCACTATTAGTTGTACACAGTGCTGTACAGATACACATAACATCCAGACAGCCTCTGCTCCATGGAGCTTACAATCTAATCAAGACACAAAGACACAGACAACTACAAATTAGAATCTTCCTATGAATACAATGATCAGGGAGGTGAGGACAACCGGCAACAGGACCATGGACTACAGGAGGCAGGTATTCAGTAAGATATTCAGGATGCAGGTATCCAGGACCAGGTAGCCTGGTCAAGGTACATAGGCAGTTGTTGCACCAAGATGCAGCTGAATGAAAGGCTGCAGCTGCCTTGACCACTGGCAGGAGGATTCAAACTGGGCCCACCCGTGGCAACAGGTTGCACTTCTAGACAACATACTCGACTGGGTGAACAAAGACAGGAATGAGATATGGGAGCAAACTCAAAATAGCTTCTCCCAGTCCATTCATGTCCAGACCTCGCTCCTTGAGCAGGTTGCTGCCACGATGGCAAGCATTCATTGTGGCACAGGAACCATTTTCCAACCTCCATCAAGCACTCACACTGCCCTATGGTGATAGCAAGCACCTGCCCTGGTACCCACCTCACTCCACCTCCCAGCACAGCCCTGTCCACAGAGTGTTAACACCAGGGAATGGTGCCTGAGGTAGGCACATCCCGCCACCCCCAACAAGTGCTCCTGCAACCCTCCCATAAATACACCACCCCAACAGGATCCTTCAATTGATGATCAGGAAAACATCCCCAAAGGAGTAGGTGCAAAAGTAGCTTTCTACCTTTCTTCATTCCTTTTGCCAATAAAGATTTAATGTTTTTGAAAACCTATGATTTTTGTGCTGCTTCTTGAAAAGGAAGAATGGTGGGGTGAGAGTGGTGGCTTGGGATGCAGATATGTTGCTATGGGAGCTAGGCACTGGGAGGGAGGCTTCCCAAGAATACCAATTTGTGGGAGGGAAAGGCCTCAGTGCAGGCACCAGGGAGCAGGGGATGGGGTCCTAGGGAGGGAAAGGCCACAGGCATGGTGCTAGTAGAAGGGCAACAGGAACCTCTGAGAAAAAGGGTCACTGGCTGGGCAATGGGGAAGGGGAATGGCACTGAAGGAAACACAATTACACGGAAGATGCATTTTGAAATGCTTTATTACATTAAAATCAGTCACTGGGCATTTTTAGACACACATTAAAGTTCCGGATTTTTCAATCTTCTGGGTTTAAAAGTCCACAAGTAAGTTCCGGATTCATTGTTCACACACGCACTGCCCTGAGGTAGTATCTGGATGCATTCTTCACACAAACACTACCCTGAGGCAGCCTAAAGTAGCCACAGCTGTAGACATGACAGGCTGCCATGGAAACCAAGTGACCACAACTGCTGGGAGCAAAGCAGTTTACCAGGAGAATCTTTTACACACAAAAGTTCTGGGAGAAGTTTCACGCAGAAGTTCAAAAATCTGGATGTTTAATATCTGGATGAGTGATTTAGACACACAGAAAGTTCTGGGTGTTACAGCAAACATCCAGCAAACATCCATGAGTGATTTAGACACACAGAAAGTTCTGGATGTTACAGCAATCATCCAGGAGAAATGTGTGTCTAAAAACACCGACTGATGATGGGTAGTATTGTAAAGTCCATGGTGGTTGATGTGGCAGCACGGTGCATCCCAGATGTCACCAGCTATGCACTGATCCTGGAACAGGGGCTCACCAAAGGTAACTGGCAGGGGTTTCTCCAAAGCCACTCCCAGTCTTACAGATGTGTGTAGAACACATCCAGTGGTTGTTAGCAGTGGAGCAGTCTCAAGCTGGAAATCTATTCTGGCTTCAATTGCCCACCAGAGACTGAAAGCTCGCTCCACCACAGACCCTCTGGGACTGAGCTGATGCCTGTGGCTGGTGTACAGGCAACACTCTAAGCCTTCATGACCCATGGTTTCATTGGGTAGGCTGGGTCCCCAAGAACAGTAGGGCACATGAGCACACCCTCAATGCAAGCTTCAGTAGAGGGTCCAAAATCCCTGGTGGTCTACATGCGTCCAAAGAAGGGAGACTGGTGGAAGATGTGGGTGTCATGGTTCTTCCCAGACTACCGGTCAGCACATCCACGAAACAGGCCCAGTGATCCTCAGCCACCTGAAGAACCATGTAGAAAAACCCCTTGCAGTTTAAGTAGTTGTCCTTGTTATGGGGTGTGCAGATAATCACACTAGATCCCACTGATTCCCCCTATACAGTTCAGGAAACCCTTGTATTCAAAACCCACCATTACCTTCACAGGGTCAACCAACTGTACAACACAGTCCAGCAGCTGGGACACAATCGTCATGCAGACCTCCACTAGTATTGTGCCAACCGTGCAGGTGCTAATGTAAAATTGCTGGGTGACAGAGCAGCAGCAGTGGTCAGGAGTGGGGAGCTTCCATGTGGGTATGGCAAAATGTTTCTTTACAGGAATGTGCAATCCTATCATGGTGCTCCGCTTCTCCAGGGCCGCGGATCTTGGTGATCTGCAAGACAAAGTGATGCAGCATCCTGAAGTTCAAGATCCATTCTCCCATCCGTCAGTACTTTTCTCCTTCATCCAGAAAATCTTCTGATTGGTATAACCCTGAGTATGGCATCCATGATTGAAGCAGCTTAAGTTATAAGGTACTTTGCAATAAACCTCAGGTGCCTGGCTGTGTCTTTCATCTTCCCCAGCGTGGTCTGTGCACACTGGCAGGAGGCCAGGGTATGGCACTGAAGCAGGAGCCACGTTCCCCACTGTCCTGGCCACAAATTGGCTATGCGTGTGTCCGTGCACCTGGACAGCCATTTCATGTGGCAATTAAACCATATAGATGTTCTTTTGGAGTCGTGTAGATGAGAATAACCATAGTTCACCACAGTACAGTGCTGGAAGAAAGATAGATCGCTTGCATGTTAATAAATATTTCATACGGATTCACTTATGTGTTTCCCATGCAACATTGGAACAACCACATCAGTGCACATGTCAAATCATTGAAAAATATGTGTTTTAAGAACAGAGATGCATAATGGATGTTAAGGCAAGGGGTAGGACTGTCACTGGATGAGCTGGTGGATGGACTGGTGGGGGAATCTTAAAAACAGCATGCTGGTTTAAAGGCAGCAAGGGGAGGTCAGTGAAGGTCACTATACTAGGAATGTATGTAGGAGCAAAGATGAGACATCTTGAATGCTATTGCCCGTTGGTTTTTTATTGCTGTGGGTTGTTTGCCCAGGAAGTTGAAACATCAATGGATTTTCCCTGTCTGTGCTGTGGGTGACTGGGGTACCTGTCAGGGGTTGTGAGGAACAGCCCAAATTCTGGTAGGTCGTTACCAAACAGAGGGAATTTATCAGGATCACGGTCAGGGCCATAAGCTAGGGCCAATTCCAAAAGACAGATAGACATTCACCAAGCAGAAAGGGTGTATCAAAATTGTGGTCAGTCCCAAGAGGCAGTCCAAAGGGGCAGGCAGGTGCACAGGAGTCCAATGGTAAGCAAATCCCATATCCTACTCCTAAGGAGTGCAATTGGTGAGGGTACCAGAAAGCCACTGTAAGAGATCCAGTGGGCTGGAGTGGAGGCAAGAGACAGAGGTCAGAGAAGGAACTCAGAGACTGGAGTGGGATGCAGGAGATGGAGGTCAGAGAAGAAACCCAGGGGTTGGAGCGGGTGCTGGAACAGGGATTGGAGGCAAGTAGCAGCAAGCCAGAACAGGAGATCCACGCAGTTGGAAAGCCAGGGAGGGACTGACACTGACAGTCTTCCCCTTATGTAGGGGAAGAGGAAGGTCTATATATTCCCTGCTCCTCCCCCTTTGCTCCAGGGCCACTCTTCATTGGACAAGGTTGTAGCACATAGTGTGGTATCAGTGCTAAGTGTGGTCCCATGTTGGACTGGCTGGAGGATGATGTTTTCATACACAGCACTAGCTGCAGCCCAGCACCACCCCAGAAGGTGGAGGGCATCTCAGGTGCAGGAGCCAACTGCAGCCTGGTGACATTCCAGCTGGAGGATGGCACTGCTGCATCTGTTTGAGTACGAGCAATGATGGTGCACCGGCAGTGTCAGGCACTGAGGATGACAGAACCCTGGAGCAAGCAGCTGGGAATGCTATGGATACTCTAGCCTTTGCTAATATTTGTATATGGCCTGATGTTCAGTGAACTGGCAGACCCATCCTCCACTGGAGGCTAGAGGCATATGCAGAAAGCAGGGTACAAAGAATGCATAATGGATTGCCACCACCATGCTGCCCTGCTATAGTTCAAAACTGGGTAGAACAGGACTCTGGGGACCCAAGGTGAGATGTGTGATGGGGACCCAAATGAGACCAACACTCTCATTGATGTTTGTGCGCTCCCCGAAGTAAGGCACTCAATTGATGGAGCTTGGACTGTCCTGATGACAGCGAGAGGATACCCAAGGGGCCACATGGAGTGCATCGAACGGATCCCAGAGATTAATCTCTCTGGTCCCAGAAGAGGGGAAACAAGTGCCTTGGGTTTCAGGGAAAGTGAACTGACTGAAGAAGAGCAGGTTGTGCTACGTTAGGTTTGGGCACCTTGAAGACATGCAGCATGAGCTTGGTACTGGGAATGTTTTTGGCCTGTATAGTATGATCATGCAGAGGATGACAGTGCTGGTATAAGAGGTCCATGTTTGACTAGGGGGCGTTATGTGAAACAGAAGGAATTACCACTGTCAAAGAAGGTGAGACGCCCACCACTGAACCTGTAACTGCCTGCCACTACATCACTGTGAGCCCCGGCATGAAGTGCTGTGTATGCAAGAAACCAGGTGGCAATATAGTAGGCCTAATTTCTTTCTTTGTTTTACTTTGTATTTCAATTTTTAATCCAGCTGCTCAATAAAGTCCTCCCTCAGCATTATGTACATAGCAAAAGGTTCCAGTTGTCAGGTGCTCAGCTCACACCGCTGGTATGCAGGGGTGGGCAGATATTGTAACTCCTCTCAGGCCCTTTGTAAACTGGCCACACTGGGGTGGTGGTCAGTATGTGCAGCAGTGCGGGGTGGTGGGGGACTACACACCCATCCCCCACGCATCCCCACACATGGAGCAACCAGAGTTGTCACTAGTTGCTCTGTGCATACGTGATGGGTGGAGGTGGGTGGACGTGTGTTTTGTGGGAGATGCACGCACACCCACCCATCGCTGCCACCGTTGTACACACAGGAGTCAACCACACATGCCCACGCAGATCCCTGAGTGGGCATGCGTGAATGCATCTCACGTAAAAAGGACTTCAGAGTCATGGGCTGGAAGTAACAAACAGGTGGACCATCACCCAGGCAAAAGGCAGGATGGGATATTGATAAGGGATGGAGGGAGTGGGAAAACCATGGCAGGAAAGAATGACTGACTGTTTATTAGGCTGGGTACACGCTAAACATATGCGTTGGGGCTATATGTGTGTGCATTAACTACATGCAAAGGGCTATCAGTTTATTAGGCTCTACACACTAAACATGTGAGGAGGGACTACATTCAAAGAACCCTGACTCTAGCAGGCTATCGTTTTGTTTATTCACACCCACTATCTTACACTATCTTACACATTAGATAGTGTAGTGTAGCTCTTAGCAGGCTATCGTTTTGTTTATTCACACCCACTATCTTACACTATCTTACACTATCTTACACACAATCTCTCTCTCTCTCACACACACACACACACACACATACACACACAAACACAGAGAGTCACCCTGATCCTTGCAGTGTTGTGTGAGACCTTCAGTTGAATGGAGGACAACCCCTGCCTGTGTCTGTTTGCGGGGATGGGGGTGGAGTGAGGATAGTGCTCAACTCACCTCTCTGCTCAGGGGACCCAGGGACTCAGTAGGGATAGAAAAAGTCCTGCTAAGAAGTGACTGGGATGGGAGAGCCCCAGTTCCAGCACTCTTGGCCAGGGCCGGCTGGTGGGTTTTGAGGTTGGAGGGGCAGTAAGGCTGGTGGGCAATGGTGGGTGGAGCCAGGGCAACGGTGGGCAGCATAATCCAGAAGCAAGGAGTTCCAAGGGTTAATGTTGGATGGACATTACATTACTTAATCAAGCAATTTCAGTTAGGTTAGGCAGGTTATAATCACCTTCTCTGCCAGGTTTCAAAGCAGACAGACAACCTTAAACCTCACTTAGAAGCAGTTTTAGCAAAGACACACATACACACGCAGCAGAGGTTAAGAATACTGCTTCAGAAGAAGGGACTTGCTGCATGTATGTTGGAGGGACCTCAGTCCCTGCTTTAGAAGTCCTTTCTGAAGCAGTATTCTTGCCCTCTGCTGCATGTGTGTGTATGTGCGTGCGTGTGTGTGTGTTGGGGGGGGGATTTCAGGGCCCATGAATCACCACACTCACAGTTACATCTCAGGATTTAAAAAGCATCCCATTTCCAGCATTGTGAACACACCTAAAGATCTCCAGACTCACAGTTACATCTCAGGATCTCAAAACCATCCCATTTCCAGCATTGTGAACACATCTAAAAATCGCCACACTCAGTTCTATCTCAGGATTTTAAAATCACCATATTTCCAACATTGTGAACACAGCTAAGATCACCAGACTCACAGTTACAGGGGGCAGGGTGGGGGGACCCTCGGGGGTGGGAGCAGGGTGGGGGGACCCTCAGGGGGTGGGAGGACCATTGGGGGTGAGAGCAGGGGGGGGACCATCAGGGGGTGGGAGGGGGGAGGGATCACTTACCTGGCTGCTACTCTGGTGGTCCCTGGCGGCCCAGGCTGCAGGCGGGAGGGGGACTTTATTTTGTTTTAAATTGCCTATGTGTCCTGCTCCTCTGGAGCCAGGACATGCGGGCAATTTAAAAACTTTTTTTTTAAAAAAAAGTTCCCTGCCTTGCCGCTCCCCCTGCAGCAGATTGGGGTGGGGGGAGAGTGGCTGCGGCAGGGAAGTGGCTGAGGCTGGCGGCATGCTGTTTGAATGGGAGAGGGAGGGAGAGCACAACAGCGCGCCACCAGCCTTGTCCCTGAGCATGTGTAGTAGAGGCAGGGAGCAGCGTGCATGCGTGCTGGTCCCTGCCTCAGTCACCCGGCCCAAAGCTTCTCACCTAGGCATTTGCATCAAGTGCCCAGGCGAGAGGTTCCATTGCACCCATTAGGCACATTGCACCTTCCACAGCATGTCCTATGCGTGCTGTGGACTGAGGGGCTCAGCTGCCCAAATCGCGTTTTCAATAGAAAACGCGGTTTGGGCGACTGAGCAGATCAGTTTTTTTGTCCGTTCCTGGACCCACTTTCAGAGCGGCTCTGAGAGTGGGTCCCGGAAGGGAGATCACTGACAGCAGCAGCAACCTCTGAAGCAGAAGTCAGGGGCTGCTGCTGCTCTCAGAAGTGGTGGTGCAGTTTTTGGTTTTTTTTAAGTTGAGCAGCAGCGGGGGTCCCTCACGGTGCTAGGGGGGGCAGTACCCCAAATTCTCGGGGGGGGAGCCATCACTACTCTTGGTCTGTGTCAGCTCATGGAGCTGAATGGAATGACTAATCTTTATGAGAAGTTGTTGCCTTGATCTAGAAAGCCTGGCAATTGAACCGTGAGCTCTAGCTGAGGGGGAGGAAGGTGGTAGAGGACTCTTATGTTAGGGAGTGTCAGGGTAGCTTACAAATAATTCTTCAAGGAATGATGCTTCCCCAAAGCACCAGGAAGTTCCCATTAGTGCTGCTGTAAAGATCCTCAACATTTGCCATATAATTCTGTGAAATCCACAATCTATACGCATATCCTGAAACTTAAAACAATGCCTTGTAAACAGAATTTAACAGGTAAACAGTGTCCTCTAAAAGGATATAATCACAGGCACAATGATGCCCATTGGGAGTTTATTGACATGCACTGTCTTAAGCTAGCGAAACACAGCCAAAGCAGAGTTGGAAGTTCAAAAGTGTTTGAGAAAAGCTTCCACAGGATTGGGTTGATTAATAAGCATTCATGGGGGTCAGCAATTTAGCACTGTGCCAAGCAGTTTTCCAATTTGTTGGTAGCTTTTCAGACAGAGAAATTAATGAAAATTGTGTTAGGAGAAAGCATTATCTCATTTTGCATCTGTACATGCTGCTATGAATCTTTAAACGACTGACTCTCTATCATTCCTTCCGACCAATGGCAAAATACATATTTATTTGAAGCGCTCCTAAAATTATTCCATTTGTGCTTTGCAAGAGTTCAGATGAATAAGTTGCATTTCTATAAACTCTATCATTTACATAATTTTGCATGGGAAAAGATATTGAGGGGCTTTGTATTTTTATATTCAGCTAGATAAAAGAAAGTGTAACAACGTACATATTTTAAGAGCATTATTCTGGAGATGGCATTTAGCACTTCAAAGATATAAAACCTCTCATTAGATGGAGAACAATTACTATAATCTCATGTATGAAGCTTTGTGACTTTGTATCTTTCCCCCCCTTTTTAAGCTCTGAATACCCACGGGTCAAATTCTTTGTCATAACTATATTTGTGCTAATTTCAGAGGTTTCAGTTTAAATTTAGGTTGTTAACAAATGAGACAGTATTCCACACTAGGTGGGTATCCACCTGCCTGTTTATTAGGCCTGAAACAAGCAATCTCAGCAAGTGCTGCTTCCCTCAGAACAAGGGCATTCACTGAAATCACATGTCAGAAACTTACCGACTTTCCTGCTGTTTTCTCCATTTTCCATAGATTTTTGAAAGTTGAACGGGACTGACATGGGCCAGTCCCAAGTTCCATGTGTGCCCCGAACGCACCTGGGGGCTGCGGAGATGAAAACTTGCTGGCTAAGCACCAGGGAAGTGCTGAAAATTGACATAAAACTGCTGTAAAACTACCATAAAACTGTCATAAAATTCCCAGACAGTGACCAAAAAGTCCTGGAAAGTGACATACATTTCCAGAAAATAACAAAAATGATGAAAAGTCCCAGGAAGTGACAGAAATGATGAGGTAGTCCTGTAACGTGAAGAAAAAGTCACAGAAAGTGATGAAAAGTCACAGAAAGTGACAAAAATGACACAAAAAATGGGGGAGGCACAGAATCACCAGAAACTGATGAAGGACCGATGGGCACTCACAAACACTCCTGGAAGGTCAGTATTTCCCTTCAGAACAGGAACACTTGCTCTCGTCTCAGCCCTACTAGTGTTCGTACCTACTGACCACGTGGCCACCACCCACCAGACACAGAACCCCTACTTATGGCATGGTCCCAGAGTATGTGGAGCCCACTATACAGGCAAAATCAGGCTAATATACACCTACATGTCTTTGTCCAGTTGTATGCAGCACATCTGCATGCACAGGTCTTCCAGCATAATAAAGTTTCAGGTGACGAGCCTAGAGTATTATGAGGAGTGACAAGTGCTGCAACTCAGTCTTTGGTTTTACTCAGAATTTATTGAGGATCAGCCCTATTTGGCCTCAGTTTGCCGAACATCCAATTTCCAAGGACTTGCCCCCAAAATTCGGTACTCAGCCAAACCCCAGTCAAGTGCAGAGAGGGGGTGGTAGAGGCAGTGGGTTGAAGGAATAGTGTATCAAGGGCCAGGATGGGGTATTTAAAGGGGTAGGGGCCTAGTGGGGAGGCATGGGTAGTTTACTTACCCTCTGGAGGGGGTCATGCGATGCGTGGCCCATTCCTAGGCTGGTAAGTTAAAAGAAAAAGAAAAGAAAACTGGGCAAGCTCAGAAGGACCTGAATGGCCCCTTCTGAGCATGCTCAGATGCTTCCAAGATGGCGCTGTCAGACTCAGCATGCTGTAGACACCATCATGGATGTGGCCATCTGGTTCTTCTGAGCATGTCCAGAACTTCTGAACATGCCCAGAACTGGCTGGCTACATCCAAAATAACACCTGCAGAGTGCTGACACTGCATGCATGTCACCAGGGCCATGGCTCAAACTGACAGCCAGGCAACAACCAGCAACCACTACCAGTCACCACCACCACCACACAGTTGCAGTCATTCTCTGCCTACTGATCCACCCGCCAATGCTGCATTCCCTAAACAGAGGAAAAGACCAAGGTTTTCATTGGTCTGGGCAGGGCAGGGGGAGCAGGAGGTCCAATATGCCCTGGTGAAGTGCTGCAGGAATGAAGCAGTGTTCCAAGAGATATTGGTCAAAATGGCACAGCAGAGCTACACCTGCAACGTGAACCAGGCCCAGCAGCAGGCCAACAAACTGAGGTGCAGATACAAAGGGGACAACTACTTCACCTCCAACCATAGGAGGCAAACATGGTCCAATTACAAGCTCCTTGCTCAGTTCCTCTGTGTGGAGGAAGTCATCAGTGCATGCCACCTGTATGACTGTGCCTTTGCAAGGGGCCAGAAGCAGATGGATATGGCTCTCCACTGCCCGCTCCACACCACCCAGGAAATGGTCGAGGTGAACATCTGGCAGTGCATTCAACCGTAACAGTAGCCTGCATTCCACACTCTTCCCCACGAGGAATTGCAGGCTACTATCACATCTGAAAACACCCTTTGAGGTGCAAACTCCCACTGGAAACATTTTCAAGGACTCAGAGGGTCCTCTCCCCCCTTGAATTTAATTGCTGGGGCTGATTGCTAACAACCCCCCTCCCCCCAATAATAATAATTATTAAGCCCTGCTTCCAACTCTATCATTCTATGTCTCCATGATTGTGCTGCGTATGCATCGCTTACTTCCATCCTTCCAGCCAACATCCTCCTCTGTTAAGTAAGGAGTTACTCCCTTATTTTATCAATAAGCTGACAGAAAGGTCAGTGGTGCAAGCGAAGAATAAGGATTAGAACTTGGGAACCTTAGCATCCTCCAAGCACTGAAGTCAATGGCAAAACTCCCATTGACTTTAGCGGTAGAGGCTGCACCCTTGGCAGGTCTGTCAGCAGTTTTACAAGCTGTTATTTAACTAATTGTCAATTATCTAAAAAGATGCTATTGAAAAGACGGTGAAAACATTTGATCTCCACTGTCACTGAAAGCAGAACAAGAGGGGATGCAATTAAGTTACAGAAATGTGGATTTTGGTAAATATTAGGAAACATTTCCTGGCTGTAAGAACTGTTGGACAACAGAATAAGCTTCCCAGAGAGGTTGTAGAAGCGTCCTCTTTGGAGGTTTTCAAAACCCAGCTGGATAAGCAGCATCTGTCTGTGATGGTGTAAGCAGAGGATACCTTGGAGCAGGGGTAGGACTGGATGACTATTGAACTCCCTTAAAGTCCTACAATTCTGTGATTCTATATGGAGAATTATGTCCTCAGTTTGGACTGATGTGGCTGCTCTGACCTTGGTTAGTTGAACCTTTCCAGGAATCGGCTGTACAAAGCTATCAATCAGGGGCGTAGCTATCATAGGGACAGGCGGGACATGTGTCCCAGGGCCCACCATGGTTGGGGGCCCACAGTCCGTCCCTATGATAGCTAAGGTAAAGCTGTTAAATTTTTTTAAAAAAAAATCTTCTTGAGACCGATCCCAGCGGCCCGGCTGACAAGGGCCCCCCCGCTGGCGGCGGCCCCATAGTCCCACACATGGTCACGTCACTGCCCTCACCACAAGCGGCAAGCCTTAGCCCCGCCTCCCTGCAACGAGTGCCATGCGCTGCGCTGGGGAACCCATTGCGCATGCATCGGCGTCCAGAGCGGCACACGAGGCAGGCAGGCGGCCGCGGCGACTGACGGAAGAGTGAGGCGAGGCGAGCAGCGAGGCACCAGCACCAGGCACGCACTTTTCAGCACGGCGGCGGGCGGGCCTAGGCTCCTCCAGAACTCAACAGACTCACTCGTCGGGGGGACGGTGGACAGAGTGTGGCGTGGTGGGGGGTAAAAAAAGGGGTGTGTGTGATTGGGATGGACCGTGTTTACTGTTTGGGAGGACCATGGGGCTTTCCGACACTGACTGACGGGGGAGGAGAGAATGCTACCGGGACAGAGCACCGCCACCGCCCGCTGGGTCTGAGACTCACACTCGGGGGGAAAGAGCGAGCACCGCCGCTGGG
>QEPC01012692.1:357895-370905 GCA_003113815.1 Sphenodon punctatus
CCCCCCCCCTGTAGCGGTGGTCCCACCAGGGGACGCCCCTATCTCCCTGCCGCGAGAACCCAAAGGGCCTCAGATTACAAAGTATGCCGGGGATCGGCGCCAGTTTCGAGGATTCATTGCCTTATGTGAATTGGCCTTTTCCATGCAACCCCACACTTATAATACTGATGCTAGGAAAGTAGCCTATATAAATGGGTTACTGGAAGGGCACGCACTGGCGTGGGCCACCCCCCTGCTTACAAGCAAGAGCCCCTTGTTGCAGGACTATGCCCGGTTCATACAAGAATTCACCTTTCTATTCGACTACCCGCATAGGGTCAAGGATGCAGAGACCGCCATTATGGGGCTCAAGCAAGGAAAAGGCCCGTTACTCGAGTACGTAACCAGATTTCAACAACTGGCTGTGGACCTTAACTGGCCCGACCACGTGCTACGGGTAATGTATAGGCAAGGGTTAAGCGAAGAGCTGAAGGACCAGCTTGCTGTTACCACCCTGCCTGAATCTTGAGGGGCCCTAGTGACCCTTACCATCCAGATAGACGAGCGTTTGGGAGAACGACGACGAGAGAGACGTCAGGAGCCCTTTCGACCCCTAGGACCCCGTATGTTGCCCCTTCCCCCTGCAAGGGGAGACACAACCCGCGAGGCCGAGGTGGAACCTATGCAGATCGGAGCCTCCCGGGGGCCATTAACAGCCGCAGAATGCAAGCATCGGCGCAGCTCCCGGCTTTGTTTCTACTGCGGTGAAGCCTCCCACTTCACGCGGGAATGCCCGGCCCTGCCCCCTACCCGGAGGGAAGTGGGAAAAGCCCGGCCCCGGGATCTGTAGGGGGGCTCCCGGGGGCGAATCTAACCACCCTATCCAAAATACCTCGATTATTGGGGGGGAACGGCACGGAGGGGCACCACCTACGGATTCTGGTCACTCTAAGGGGTGATACCCCCCGCAGTGTGATTGCTTGGGCGCTCATCGACTCTGGGGCCTCCGGGAATTTTATGGATCAGGGATTTTTGTGGCGCCATACCCTGCCTCACATCGCCCGACCGACTCCGGAGCAGGTGCACACTATCGATGGATCACCCCTTAGTTCAGGACCCGTGGTGTGGCAAACCATCCCGCTCCAGGTCGCGATCGGGGCCCACATCGAGCAGGTGTGTTTTGATCTAGTGGCATCCCCCATGTTCGAGGTGGTGCTGGGAATGCCCTGGCTTCGGCGGCACAATCCAGAGATCCACTGGACCCGGGGGACGGTTGCCTTTAACACCCAACATTGCACCACCGTCTGCCATCACAAACCACCTCTACCAACGCTCTTGGCTACCACTACCCAGGAGGTCCGTGCCCAGCTGCCCGCTCCCTACGTAACGTTCCAGGACATTTTTAGTAAACAAGAAGCCAAGAGTCTGCCACCTCACCGGACCTATGATTGCCCCATTGAATTGTTGACCGGCGCAGAACCGCCGTACGGCCGGATTTATGCTTTGTCCACTCCTGAGCTAGAAACCTTAAAGGAGTATGTAGATGACAACTTGCAGCGGGGGTTCATCCGCCACTCCACCTCCCCGGCAGGGGCCCCCCTCTTCTTCGTCCCCAAGAAGGATGGAGGGCTGCGCCCCTGCATTGACTATCGGGGGCTCAATGCGATAACCATCAAGAACCGCTACCCCCTCCCACTGATCCCCGAACTACTCGACCGGCTGCATGGGGCCAAGATTTTCACGAAGCTCGACCTCCGGGGGGCATATAATCTCCTACGTATTCGTCCTGGGGATGAGTGGAAGACCGCCTTCAGAACTCGCTACGGTCATTTCGAGTATCTCGTGATGCCATTCAGTTTAGCAAACGCACCAGCCACGTTTCAGCACCTAATTAACGATGTACTGCGCGATATGCTAGATACATGTGTAGTCACATACCTGGACGACATCCTCATCTTCTCAAATACCCTCACAGAACACATTCCCCAAGTCCAGAAGGTGCTACAACGATTAAGACAGAACCGCTTGTTCTGTAAACATGAGAAATGCGTTTTTCATGCAACGACCATCGAGTTCCTCGGGTTCATAATTTCGCCCCAAGGAATCAAGATGGATCCTAGAAAGACAAGTGCTATTGCACAATGGACCCCGCCGTCCTCGGTAAAGGCCTTGCAACGTTTTCTCGGCACGGCGAACTATTACCGGCAGTATATTGCAAATTATGCCAGGATAACAGCCCCCCTAACAGCTTTACTACGAAAAGGGGTGCAATACCACTGGGGACCCACGCAACAACAGGCATTTGAGGCGGTCAAGGCCACTTTTACCCGCGCCCCCATCCTTCAACATCCCCGTTTCGACCAACCGTTCACAGTAGAAACAGATGCGTCCGGCGTCGCCATTGGAGCGGCACTCTTACAACCAGGACCCGAAGGGGACCGCTTACTACCCTGCGCGTTCTACTCCCGGCAGCTCAACAGCGCGGAGAAAAATTACACGGTCTTGGATCATGAACTTCTAGCCATCAAGGCCGCTTTTGAATCCTGGAGGCACTATCTCGAAGGGGCCAAACACCCCGTCACCGTAGTAACGGATCATCGAAACCTTACCTATTTACACTGCACTCGCATTACCAACTCTCGCCATGGACGCTGGGCCCTTTTTTTTACGCGATTCCACTTTCAGATTCGCTATCGCCCTGGTGCCCAGAATATTTTAGCAGACGCTCTTTCCCACTGTACGGAGCCGGGAGATCCCCCCAATAACCGGGGGGAACCCATTTTGGAGGCCCGGACCTCCTCAATCAACCTTCTTACGGCTTCTCAATTTCGAAGGTTTCCCAACCCTCTCAGCCCCGGGCTCGCCCCGAAGATACAAAGGGGGCAAGATGGGTTGCTATACTACCAACAGCGACTTGTGGTTCCCCCAAAGGCCCATAAATCATTGCTCTGGGGGCACCATGACGCCCCCCTGGCGGGCCACCCCGGGGTGCGACGGACCCTTGCCTTACTTCAACGACACTTCTGGTGGCCCATGCTATGCCAGGATGTGGCCCACTACGTCAAACAGTGCACCACCTGCGCTCGAACTAAGGTTCCCCGACACCGGCCGCAGGGGTTGCTACAACTAGTCCCCTTACCCCAAGGACCCTGGCAACGAATCGGGCTAGACTTCATTGTGGATCTACCCCCCGCGGCTACATATACGGCAATTGTGGTGATTGTTGATCACTTCACAAAGATGGGACACTTCGTCGCCACCCCTGGATTACCGACCGCAAGTGGTACCACTCAGGTACTTCTTCAGCATGTCATTAAACTTCACGGCATCCCCCTTGAGATTGTATCAGACCGAGGATCTCAGTTTACGTCCCGGTTATGGAAGGAAATATTACGGAATCTTCACATAAAGCGGAGCCTGACATCCGGGTACCACCCACAAACCAATGGGCAAGTGGAACGCGTAAACCAGGCGCTTGAACAATACCTGCGTTGCTATACCAGATACCATCAAGATGATTGGCACGAGCTGTTACCCATTGCGGAGTTCACCTACAACAATACCCTTAATGCGTCGTTGGGGAATTCCCCCTTTTTTGTCACCTATGGGTATCATCCCTCCCTTTGTATACCAGAGGTGACGGCGTGTTCTGTTCCGGCCGCAGGGGCGCTACTCGCACGCATCCGGAGGGCACAAAACAATACCCGTACAAACCTCCAACACGCCCGGCAACAATATAAACTATATGCCGACCGACATCGTCAAGCTGCCCCCCAGTACGCTCTAGGGGACTGGGTCTGGGTGGACCGCCGGAAGTATCCTTCCGCACGACCATCGGCAAAGCTCGATGATCGGTATATGGGCCCATTCCCCATATGCCAGAAGATAAATGACGTCGCTTATCGGGTCAAGCTACCGGCACAGTATCGCATCCACCCCACCTTTCACGTCTCCCAACTCAAGGCAGCCCAAACCCCCCGACAACCCGAAAACAAACAAACAGGGCCCCTTCCATCGACCAAAGAGTACGAAGTACAGCAAATTCTGGACTCGTGCCGTCGGCATGGACGATTATGGTACCTGCTCGAGTGGAAAGGGTTCGGGCCCGAGGAAAGGTCTTGGGAGAAAGCCACGGACATACACTCCCCGCGGTTAGTACGCTACTTTCATATGCGCTACCCCCTCAAACCTCGCCCCACGCTCCTGCATCGACCTTGGAGGGGGGGTGCTGTCAGGACCCAAACGCCCACGGCCCCCACCGGCGCCACCACACCACCCCTGACGATACCAGAGGACCCCCTCGCCGCGTCAGACCTGCCTCCTACCAGGCCCACCACCCTCAACAGGGAAACCCCTCCGGCTCGCATCACGGATTCCCCGGCAGAGCCCATGCCGGGTAAGCTCCAGGACGCCGCACTACCGCTCCCCGTCAGAACCTCAGGGGGTGGAGACCAGGGCGGAGCCACGCCCGAAGCAGCCACGCCCCCAACGCTGCGTCGCTCAGCGCGACTCCGGCAACGCCCCACGCTGGGGAATAAAAGCCCGATGCAGGGCTAGGGGCGTTGCTGGTGATCGAGCCTTGTGCCCGTGAGACTGGCCCCCTTTCTCGTTCCTTTGTGCCTTGGATTGTGAACCCTTGAAGCTCTGCTGTGTGCCTGCCGTGAGTGAGTGAGTGTGGTGCCTGCGTGTGTGAGTGCTTGCCAACCATTATAGCGAAGGTAAGTGTGTCCTCCTTTGGGTGTCAGGGGAGCACCCCCCCCTGGGGCTTTCCCCGGAGTGCAAGCCCTATCCTGCCTTCCCCCCTGCCTGGGACTCTCTCACCCCCGCAGCCCACCAGCCTCACTTCCTTGTCCTTGCCCCATCCTATTCCTGTGTGTGTGTGGATCCAGCGGCAACTCAGGCATGTGACCACCCAGATGCCCAATGATGAGACAGGCTGGGGACTACGCATCCTGCTAGCCCTATTCCACCCTGAGGGCGTGTTTTCCGCACATAGCCTTGCTGCTTCCCCCTTTCCGGTGAGAGTGTGTGTGTCCCCCCGTCTGGTTACCTCCCCCAGGGCCAACCCCTGCCCTCGGAACCCCCCACTCCCCACACAGACATTACTTTTTTTTGGTCCCTGCTGGGGATCTTTTTGACCACGCTTCCCGGGACATTCCCCCGGCTAGCCCGGGAAGAGTGGTTCAAATTGACCCCATGCGGGTATTGACCGTGGCGAACATCTGGCAGCCGCCAAACAGACGTTCGAGCCACAGTGACCACAGGTGGGTATTCACCGTGGTTCACTGTGATCTTGTAACGTCTGAAAATACCCATAGTCTCCAACTAGAGAGTGGGTAGAAGCTGATACTCATTTTAGCTCTAATATGGAAACAATGCTTCCCTTTCTAAGACTGCACTGTACTTACCAACAGGTAGTGCTGAATCAAGCATTCACCGCAAAAGTTGTTTCTGTCAGAAACAGATCATTGTGCACTTGCTAGGGATGGGAAGTTTGTATTTGGATGATCAATCCATAACTGCATGGAATGGGCCATTACAAATTAATCTGCACCAAACTGAAACAGTGTGACAACAAGCCTGTGATGGTTTGGTTCTTCTAACCTAGAGAAGAATATTTTTTTAAAAAAATTACTGTGCATGCACAAAATAGCAACTGGAGCATGGGTGCCTTTTTCCAAAATGACGGTGGCAGCATCACAGTGCACAGTGGCCATTTTTTGCATACGCAGACCTACTTCCCTTTTCAAAAATGGCAGTGATATCGCTACCGCCATTTTGGAAAATGGCATACATATTACCATATTACCAGCAGGATCTGGCATACTCTTATTAGTCCTTGTTTTGGCTCCTTCTAAACTGTGTTTTGATTGTTAGCTAGCCCTTGTTTTCTGCATTCTGATGCCAGAAACTGATGTAAAGTGCTGGAAACTGACAAAATAACAGAAACAAATGGACAGAAAACATTAAAAACTAACGAAATACCAAAAACTAACGAAAACTGCTGAAAATACCCCAAACTAAGAGAAATTGCCAGAAAAATACCCAAAACTAATGGTAATTGACAAAAAATGATAGACAATCACAGATGCTGATTTTGAAAACAGTGGAAGTGTAGATTCAGTGGATAGTGAGGAAATAGCAACGAACAGTTGCAAGCACTCCTGAAAGGTAGGTATTTCCTGACAGTATGGGAACAGTCGTTCTCACCTCAGCGCTGCCAACAGACACCAACAGATGGGTTTCCAATAGGGATGGGCGAACAGAACCGAGTTCGGAAATTCAGTTCAGTTTGGTTTGAAAATCGAGTTTGGTTCAGAAGTTCGGTTCAGTCAACCAAAATATTTGAGTTTGGTCCGAACTCCGAACAGAGTTTGGAAATTCAAACCCCATTGAACTAATTGGAATATTAAGATGGGCGAACAGAACCGAGTTCAGAAATTCGGTTCGGTTCAGTTCGAATATCAAGTTCGTTTTGGAAGTTCGGTTCGGTCGACCAAACTGGTCGAGTTCGGTCCGCACTCCAAACTTTCGAACCGCGTTCGCCCATCCCTAGTTTCCAAAGTCCCTCACGAATTTAATTTAATGTGCATTTCCCTTCTCCCCTCTTCTAAGGTTTGCAACACAGGTTGGATGCAGGCTGCATGGTTTGTAATACAGTTTCCTTGCATATAACTACCGGAAGTTGACTTGTGCACATCTAGTTCTGCCTGAAACAAATTCAGTATTTCATGTTCCTCCACTTTCCAGTATAGCCACTCCCCTTTCCAAACACGGTGATGTCGTGACACTTCTAAAGGGGCAGGGTGAAGGGGCTGTTCCATGCCCCTTATGTAAATTCTCCTAGCACCCCTGTTGCAAACACCATCATCTTTTCTGCTGGTATTGGGACTTGCACTGCCAGTTGGCTGTTTCATAGGGAAGAGAACCCTGACTACATTTCATATCCCTCCCAACCTGAGGCTGGGATTTACAAATTGTATTGTTTTGGGTTCCAGCAATAAACTTCGAAGAGCCAGGAATTCTAAACATATCTTTATTTTACTTATAAGCCTGTACAAGTGCTCTGTGATCAGGCCTCCCAGTGGACTGCTCCTCACCCAAAACCCTCTCTAGGCTGTATCCCTCAATTCCTGTCCTTATGTTCTCTGCAAGGCAGTGTCTCTAAAGTATAACAATCACTACATCTTCCTTTTTTCACCAGAATAGTAACCTTGACATTTCCCAAACAACTTAACGATCTTGTCCCATCTAGTCTACAGAGGAGAGGTTACCAGCACGTCCTCTGGAGTGAGTCTTTACCACTCACTTCCCTGCCCTATATCCTGCTTCTTAACAGTTCTCAATGAGTCTGTCTGTAGCTTTCACCTTCCTCTGAGATCGTTGGGGTATCTGCTCTATTCCTTGGTTTGCTGCTGTTACTTACTGAGAAACTTGTTCTTGGTATTCTCGCATCCCTGCTGCAGCCATCGTAGTTGGCCTGATGCCATCTTGATTAGTCTTCTCTTTGATATCTGGGAGCCCTTTGGGTGTCACACATAGATCCCTCCGATTGTGACGGTAGGTTCCCCCTTGGTCTGTCTGAATGATGTAAGACCGTGGAAGTACCACCTGTTTAACAGTGCCCTTTTGGTCCCAGTTATCAGCACTGTAGTTTCGCAACCAAACCGGATCTCCCGGTTGCAGGCTGGGTAGCACTCAGGCTCTCTTGTCAAAATACTTTTTCTGTTGTTGTTTCTGTATTTCCTTGTGCCTCTGTACCTCCTTGTTGGCTGACCCTGTGAGTAATTCTTCGGCAATGGGCAGGGTTGATCGTATCCATCTCCCCATTAACAGCTGTGCTGGGGACCAACCATTATCCAAGGGTGTACAGCAGTAAACCAATAATGTCTTATACAGGTCTCCTCCACTTTCACTTGTTTTTCTCATCAACTGTTTTACTGTGTGGATGGACCTCTACACTAGGCTATTGGACTAGCGGGAATGCGGTCTGGATGTAGAGTGAAGGAAGTTCCAGTCCCTAGCAAACTGTTTGAATTCCTAAATTGCAAACTGAGGTCCATTGTCACTAAAGACCTCATTAGGAATACCATGCCTTGCAAATACTGCTTTCAGGTTGGCTATCACCTCTAGAGTGGTGGTATTGTTCAGTGCGCAGATCTCCGGATATAGGGAGTAATAATCAGTTACTATCAAATATGTTTTAGCATTCCAGCTAAAGAGGTCAGTGATGACCTTCTCGTAAGCTCTCCATGGGGGTGGAGGTTCAGGGGCTCCAGCTGCTGGTGAGGTTGATACTTCAAGCAGGTGAAGCATTGTGCAACCACATTTTCAATGTCTTGATTGATCTGTGGTGAAAATGGTACATCCTGTGCCCTTTTCTTACTCTTCTCTATGCCTAAATGGTCATCATGATTTTTTTTGAGCATTTCATGTTGAAGACTCCTTGGAATCACCACCTTACTGCCTTTGAAAATAACCCCATCAACCACAGAGAGTTCCTCTCTGTAGTTACAGTATTCTCTTATGGCCAGATCACAATCACTGTGTTCCTCTGGCCAACCTAAACCAACCTGTTGTTGCAGCAGTCTCAATCAGTCATCCTTTTCCATTTCTTATTTATTTTATTTATTTATTTTAAAAATGTATACCCCACTGCTCTTGCCACAGGCAACCTGGGGTGGCTAACAATATTTGTTGCAGTTTCCTATCTGCTCTTGGAAGAGACTGCATGATCAGATCCACATAGGCTTGCACCTTGGTTTGTAGCATTTCCTCTACAGATGTTGGGGGAGTTGTAGCTCTTGATAGTGCATCAGCTATAAACATGAACTTCCCGGGTGTATACGAAACCTGCAAGTCATACTTTTGTAGTTTCAACATCATCCTCTGGATACGCACCTGCACTTGCTGTCCATAGATAAAATGGTGGAATCTCTGACAAGCAAAGAGGATCAGCAACAACCCTTTCTCAATTTGTGCATATCTGGTCTCTGCATCCAACATGACTTTGGACACGTACACCACAGGTCGCCAGTGCTCCTCATGCTTCTGTAAAATCACTGCACCAAGCCCTGACTGGGGACACATCAGAAGAAATTTTAATAGACTTTCCAGGGGTGTCGAATTTAAGCACAGGAGCTGTAGTCAACTCCTGTTTCAAGGTATTTCATGTCCCCTCCTGCTGAGCATCCCAACACCATACATTTTTGTTTTCAAGGAGCACCCTCAGAGGAGCTGCTTTCAAGGACAAGTGAGATATATACTTTCCTAGATAATTCACCATCCCCAGAAACAGTTGCACGTCTTTCTTTGACTTTGGTAGTGGCATGATGTGAATGGCTTCGACTTTCTTTTTGTCAGGCTTTACCCCCTCAGGGGAGATAACTTCCCTCAAAAACGTCAGTTCTGGTACTCCAAAAACACATTTGTCTTTGTTGAGTTTCAGATTTGCAGCTCTTGTTGCCTCCAAGACCTCCTGAAGCCTGAGGTCATGTTCTGCTTTGGTGGAGCCCCAAACAATGATATCGTCCATGGACGTGTCAACTCCCTCAATGTGCTCATATATCATGTGCACTATTCTGTGATACACTTCTGGAGCCCGAGGCTATGCTGAATGGGAGTTGTAGAAATTGGTATCTGCCAAAGGGAGTATTAAAAGGTGCAGAGTTTTGCACTTTCCTTGGTGAGCTTTAATTGCCAAAACCCTGAGGAGGCATCCAATTTGCTGAAATAGCGAGTTGTTGCAATTGTGCCATGAATTCCTCTCTCATGGGCAGTTTGAAATGTTCCCTTCTGATAACCTTGTTAAGGCTCCTAGGATCTAAACATACCCTCAACTTTCCATAAAGTTTTTCCACTATCACTAAGAGCTCACCCATTCCATAGGTTCCTGAACCTTCCGTATGACTTGTAGAGCTTCCATCCATGCGAGCTCCTCTTTAATTTTATCTCGAAGTGCAAATGACACCTTTCTGCAAGGATGAACAACCAGGGAGACCTCCTTGTTTACTTGAATGGTATGTTCCCCAGGCAGGCAGGCAAGTCCTTCAAACAAATCCTGAAATTTGAAAGGAGAGTCCCATATTTCTGGTTATCATGGGCCTTCAAAGCAAATATGCGTTTAACCAGATTAAGCTTTTCGCAAGCAGTCAAACCCAAAATTGGAGTCAGGTGTGGCTGTACTATAACAAAGGCCAATTTATACTTAACATCTTTGTAGTTGATGGTAATAATGCACTGCCCCTTCACCTGTATATTCTCTCCTGAATATCCTGTTACTTTGGTTCTCATTGGATGTAGCTTTGGCCACAGTTTCAGTCATTTATAATCTTGTTCTGGTAAGTTGTTGACTTGAGAACCTGTGTCCAGTTTAAAGGACACCATTGAGCCTTGCACTTCCACTCGTTGGAACCAGTCTTTTACCTTTCTTTCTGGTGACTCTAGTGCATCTATGAAAAATTCCTCCTCCTGTAGCTGTTCCACAGTGTTCACTTGTGGTGTCACTACCAGTGATCTGCAGCATTTAGTAAAATGATTATGCTTACTGCAGTTATAACACAGCTTGCCATATGCTGCACACTGTCTGAAGCCATGAATCATGAAGTCACAGTTCTTGCAGGGTTGCTTCCCGCCTCTATCCCCTTTTGCAAAAACTTTTCCAGTTGGCAATTGTGCCCTTTGGGTTATTTTTTGCTGTCCCTCTTTTTTCATGCTTACATGGACAGTCTCCTCTGGTGCCTTGATTTCCTTAGCCTGGGCCTTCACCACCTCAGCTGCCCAACATATCTTTAAAGTTTTTTCTAGGGTGAGATTTTCTTCATGTAGCAGCCTTTCTCTGAGTACATTGTCCCTGATGCCACAAATAATCCTGTCCCTGATAAGTGAGTCCCGAAAAACACATGTCTTACTCTTTAGCTCTGTGGTATATTGCTCCACTCCTTCATCCATTTTTTGCATGCAGGTGAAGAATCTGTACCTTTCAAAGGTCTCATTTCTTTTTGGCATACAATACTCCTCAAACTTTTTCAGTATCTCAGCATATTTCATGCATTCATCATCTGCAAACTGGAAGTTATTATAAATCTCCAGTGCTTCCTCCCCCACCACATGCAGCAGGATGGAAGATTTTACTTTATCACTTTTCCCTTCAGCCCCTATGGCAGCTAAATACAGTTCAAATCCTTGCCTGAATTTCCTCCAGGTTTCAGCCACATTCCCCGTCATTTAGAGACTTGATAGAGGTTGTAGCAACTCCATGTTTACCTTTGTTTCAGGGATGGATGGTGGGTTTTTATGTTGGAGGGGCACTGGGGCAGTAAGGTGGGCCTGAGCTTAGCCTAGGGGCGGAGCCTGGGGGATGGTAGGCAGAGCCAGGGGATGGTATAATTTCCCTGTAAAGTCTCCATGTGCATAATTTGCTGTACTTGCGTTTGTTAATTAAGCACATGACAGGGCAACGAAAGCCTACCTTTACAGAAGACCCGCATGGCTCCTGCTGTCAGAATGCTGCTGCTATATTCCTCTTGTGCATGGTGACCGGAAGTCTTCTCTTCACTTCCGGTTTCCCCCGCAGCTGCTTATGGAGCCGCCACCGCTGCCTCCTTCCTTGCATGATTCAGGTTAGTCAGAATGTCACTAGCACTTTCTATAAAGTAGCTTTAATGCGCTAGTGACATGCTGGTGTGAATGAATGTAGGCGCATTTTTAAATTGCGGGGTTCTTCAACCAGAGCGTGAAGGGCAGCAAGTAGGGATGGACAAACAGATTGAGGTTCGGGTTTGATCGTTTGGTCCGGTTCGGTTTGCCCTTTTGTTTCGGGTGTTCGGTTCGATCGCCGTGTTCGGGTGTTCGGTTCAGTCATGTTCAGTTTGGTTCAGGCATTCGGAAAAAGTATCTCGAGAGCGGGTGATCGCCCCAGAAACAGAAAATTTGAGTGCGTGTGGAGCTTGTGTGGGTGAGAGCGTGTCTTGTGGCTGACTGTGTGTTTGTTTTTGATTTGGGTGTGTTTTCGCTGTGTGGTGTGTGTTGGTTTTGGTTTGGTTGGTTGGTGAATGTTGGTGGGTGCTGTGTGTTGTGTTGGCTGTGTGTGTGTGCTTTTTAAAAAATGGAGAAGAAGGTGACCAGTGCCACCACCATTAAACGCCGGGCCTGGGGGAAGGCCAAGGTGACGGAGCCGGTGGTGGAGGAAGAGGTTCCTCTTGCCACTTCTGGACCTTCAGTGGTGGAGGAGAAGCCAGAGCCGGTGGACACAGGAGGTGCTGCTGCCATTGCTGCCAAGTTGTAAACTCTTTTTTTACTTTGAGGACAAGAAACTTAAGGCTCTATCTGTTAGAGCGAGCTCACTGGTGTGAGGGTGGGTGCGTGCGTGGTGGGCATCATTCAAGCACAAAGAGTGGGAATCAGCGGGTAGCTGTGGATGTATGCCACAGAGAGAGAGGGTGCTCTTCCAGCAGTCGGGCATGAGCACGAGCAGCACCCCCA
Source organism: Sphenodon punctatus (assembly GCA_003113815.1). NCBI lineage: Eukaryota > Metazoa > Chordata > Lepidosauria > Sphenodontia > Sphenodontidae > Sphenodon > Sphenodon punctatus. Next base: position 370,358 of record QEPC01012692.1, read on the forward strand.
CCCAAACATGTGCCTGCCAGCCATCCCCACTCTCCAGTTGCTATTTCTACCTAGCACCCCCAAATAAGGGCAGGATTTGCATGTGACAGCCAGGGTCTCTCCGTTGCCATCCTTCCCTAGCAGCACCCCAGGGAGGGCAGGATTGGCACATACCAGCTAGGGTCTCTCCATTGCCATCCCTACCTAGCAGGCAGAACCCCAAGAAGGGCAGGAATGGCACGTGCCAGCCAGGGTCTCTCCATTTCCATCTCTTTCTAGCAGCACCCCAAGGAGGGTAGGATTGGCACATGCCATCCAGGATCTCTCCATTGCCATCCTTCCCTAACAGCACCCCAAGGAGGGCAGGATTGGCACATGCCAGCCAGGGTCTCTCCAATGGCATCCCTCCTTAGAAGCACCCCAGGGAGGGCAGGATTGGCACATGCCAGCCAGGATCACCATCTCCTGTTGCCATCCCTAGCACCCCAAGGAGGGAGGACTAGAGGCATCATCATAAATGCATGATATTACTTAGGTGTTGTTTATGTGTTCCTGTTTCAGAGAGGAAT
>QEPC01012692.1:391106-416815 GCA_003113815.1 Sphenodon punctatus
CCCCCCCCCCCCCGCAATAGCCTACTCCTTCGCACCCACCCATGGATGCCTGCTGAAGCTTCTGGAAATGAAAGTCCCTCCAACCACCACCTCCTGTCACTTGCTGCCTGCTGCCAAGAAGCCTGTCTCTCTTTCTCTCTGGCACACCCACACAGACATGAGCCCTGCCCCTCCTGGGAGGCTGTCTGCAAGTTGAGACCCTGCTGCTGCCTGGCATGGCACATCTTTGTGTTAATATCTTAACTACGCTACATGTGGTGCCAGTGCTGCTGGTAGGGATCGACAAGCTGTATGAGATTCTGCCACCTACCAGCCTGAACTTCGGCACAGAGGGATAAAAGAAAGATTGGATAGGTCAAACAAAGCTTGTAACAATAACAAATATAATGGGTCTGTCCCCCGTAACATCAGGGAAAGTCAAATTGGGTTCATGGGCCCTGAGGGCGGGCATGTCCCGTGGCATTTGGTAGCCTTTGTCCTTTGCAAATTGAACGATCTCTGACACGGCCTCCTGCTACTTTGTGACCGACTGCCGGTGGAGCTCCCTGCTTTCGATCACCATCTGGAGGTACTGGGAGTACGCCTTGACCTGGCATTCCCATACATCCAGATCCTTAAAGTGTTCCATCATTTGGTCCTACATATTTTTCAGGCTGTCCATGCAGTCCCTGGTGGGTCTCTCCACTCAGGCCCTAAAAGCCCTTACTGCAGCTGACTCCTCCATGATGGCCTCCTCAGTGGAGATGGAGGAGGGGGAAGGGGAAGGCCTTCCATGCTCTCTTATCTGGTGCGGCGGCTGATGTTCCACCTGGGCAATGCCGGAGTCAGGCTGCCGCCTCACTCTCCTATCATGCCACTTTTCCACATGGGTAATGAGCCCCGATGTGATCCCCTCACACTGCAGCCTGAACTGTTTGTGGCAGGTCTAAAGAGCATAAAAAGATAAGAACATAAGAAGTGCCATACTGTGTCAGACCAATGGTCTGTCAAGCCCTGCCTGCATTCTGTCTCCACAAGTGAGTGGACTGGGTGGCCAGTCTCTCTCTGCAGGGGACTTCCATTCCTAAGAGGTCATAGGGCAATCCATTCCATGTTGTGCCAACCCCTGTGTCTTATCTTGAAGATGGCGATTCCATCACCCTTGTCATTAAACCTCCAGACATCCGACCTTGTCTGCCGACTGTCTGGGGGTGGCACTGGCGACCTCCGCCTGGGTGTCCTGCGTGGCATGGCACCAGTGCCAGCATCCGATTACTTTCTGAAACAGGACACGTAAACAGCACCTAAGTAATATCATGCATTTATGATGATGCCTCTAGTCCTCCCTCCTTGGGGTGCTAGGGATGGCAACAGGAGATGTGTCCCTGGCTGGCACATGCAAATCCTGCTCTCCTTGGGGTGTTAGGGGATGCTAGTGATAGCAAATGGAGAGACCCTGGCTGGCACGTGCAAATCCTGCCCTTCTTTGGGTGCTAGGGATGGCAATGGAGAGACCCTGACTGGCACGTGCAATTCCTGACCTTCTTTGGGTGCTAGGGATGGCAATGGAGAGACCCTGACTGGCATGTGCAAATCCTGCCCTCTTTGGGGCGCTAGGGATGGCAACTGGAAAGACCCTGGCTGGCATGTGCAAATCCTGCCATTCTTTGGGTGCTAGGGATGGCAATGGAGAGACCCTGGGTGGCACACACAAATCCTGTCCTTATTTGGGGATGCATAGGGATGGCAACTGGAGGGTGGAGACCCTTGCTAGCCTGGCACATTTTTGGGTGGGGGTGCTGCTCATGCCTGAATGCTGGAAGAGCCCCACACACTACAGTACCCTCTACCTCTCTGTGGAAGACATCCACTGCCACCTGCTGATGCTCACTGTTTGTGCCTGACTGATGCCCACCACCCACACACACACCCGCATGCCAGTGAGCACGCTCTAACTGATAGAGCCTTTTTTGTCCTCAAAGTAAAAAAAAAATGTACAAACCTGGCAGCACCTCCTGTGCCCACCGCTTGCTCCTCATCAGAGGAGCTGGCCACCACCACCAAAGGTCCAGGGGCAGGGACCTCCTCCTCCTCTGAGAACACCACGTTGGCCCCCAGCCGTGGAATTAACATAGCAGTCTTCTTCATTTTTTAAAAAAAACAAGCAACCATATCAAAAGACACAGTCACCCACCACACACCAACACTCACCAACCAGCCAAAACAACACAGCCAAACCAAACAGAAACAGCCAAAATACATGAACCGAACAGCCAGCCAGCCAAACACATACTCTCGCCACACAGCTCTGCACGCACTCAGATTTCTGGTTTCCGATGAAATCACAGGATCTCACGATACCTTTTTCCGAACACCTGAACCAAACTGAGTGGCCAAACCCGAACTCGGCAAAAGACCCGAACGTGCAAACTGAACGTGTGAACCAAACCGAATGGCTGAACCTGAACCGCAACTTGTTCGCACATCCCTGTGTCTGTGCCAAGGGTTTTGTACCCTGGCAACTCACTGTCTGCTGCTGCCAATGGCCCCCAGACCTATTTGCTGTCTGTGCCAAGGGTTCTGTACCCCAGGTTGCTGCCAAGCTCAAAGCCTGTCTCAGCCCACCTTCCTGCCTCTCATTCCAAGGTGCCTGTCTGCCCACCCAGGTTGCTGCCGAGAGAGAGAGAGAGAGAGAGAGAGAGAGAGAGAGCCTCCCCACTGCTAGAAGGAGAGACAGACACGATCCCACCCATGCTGTCACCTGCACTATATGGCCAGAGAGAGAGAGAGAGGCTCTCCGCTAGAATGAGAGAGATGGGGTGGAGGGGAGGCCAGCTCAAGCTGCCACCTGCCAGAACCAGGAGGAACTCCCGTCTGTGCCCAATTCCCACATCCAGCAGCAGCAAACCTACCAGAATGAGATGGAATATAACAAAACGTGGAATGTATTATGTGCCTACCTGTGTGCATTTCTATACCTACCTATCGCATGATTGAATGAAGTGTGCCCAACCATGAACTACTTCTAGGGACATCATTCAGCTCCCATAGGCTGTCATTCCACTATGCCTGAAGTAGTCATGCCCACCCATATTAGGAACCATCAACGAGACTCTGGGACCATCATTCCAGTTACGGGGGGCTGTCATTCCATTCTGGGTGCTGCCACTGCTCTTGCCTGACTGGCCAGTGGCCACTGGCTCCCACCTGCAAAACTGCCTCACCTCCAGCCTACTCCTCCACACCCACCCATGGATGCCCACTGCTAAAAGAGCCTGTCTTTCTTTCTCTCTAGCACACACACACAGACACACGCCCTGCCCCTCCTGGGGGGCTGTCTTCAAGTTGGGACCCTGCTGCTTCCTGGATCATCTTTGGGTTAATACCTTAACTACGCTACATGTGTTGTCAGGTGCTGCTGGTAGGGATTGACAAGGTGTATGAGATTCTGCCACCTGCCAGCCAGAACTACAGCACAGAGGGATAAAAGATCCGTCAGGTAAAACAAATCTCATAACAATAACAAATATAACCTTTATTAGCAAAACAACAACAACAATAACATTCTAAAACAAAAACCAAACATTTTAAACTAGAAAGGAAACTTATCAACTAGTACTACTCAGTCTTTGGGCCTGCCCCCCAGAACTTGGGGAAAGGCAGAAGGGGTGCACATGAGACAGGGGCAGGAGGCATCAAACCCGCCGGCATTTGGTAGCCATGTTGCATGGCATAGTCAACAGCCCCTGACACGGCACCTTGCAACTGGGAGACCGACTGGTGGAAGAGTTCCAGGTCGGCCATCTCAGCGGAGACGTACTTTAAGACATACTGCGTGTACACCTCCACCTTCTGTACCCAGACCTCGACCTCCTGGAACCGTTCCACCAGTCGGTTCTCCATGATGGCTGCTCGTTGCTGCAGGCCGACCACAAAGTCCCGGGTGGGCCTCTCCACCTCAGTCCGAAAGGTCCTTACTGCTGCAGACTCCCGGGGCCCAGGGGACTCCACATCAGAGCTGGAGGAGGGGGAAGGGCTTTGGTGGCGTCTCTTTGGGGTTGCCTTCCCCCCCCTTCTTCTGGCACTGATGTTCCAGCTCCACAGCAACGCCACAGTCCTGCAGCCGAGTCACCTTCTCCCCGTGCAGCTTCTCTATGTGGGAGATTAGGCCCGATGTAGTCCCCTCTCTGGACCTCTTAAATCTTTTCTGGCAGATCTAAAGAACATAAAAAGATAGGAACATAAGAAATGCCATACTGCATCAAACCAATAGTCTGTGTCAAGCCCTGCCTGCATTCTGTCTCCACAAGTGGGTGGGTGCCAATCTCTATCTTCAGGGGACTTCCGTTCCTAACAGGTTATAGGGCAATTCATACCCTGTTGTTCCAGCCCCCGTGCAAATCCATTCTCCTTATCATACCACTGCCAGACATTGGACCTTGTCCACCCACAGTCTGGAGGTGGCACTGGCAACCTCCGCCTTGGTGTCCTCCTGTGCTTGGCACCGGCATTGAAGGATTCCTCATCCTCACCCTCTCTGAAATAGGAACACATAAACAACACCTAAGTAATATCATGCATTTATGATGATGCCTCTAGTTCTTCCTCCTTGGGGTGTTAGTAGGGATGGCAACTGGAAAGATCCTTGCTGGCACGTGCAAATCCTGTCCTTCTTTGGGTGCTATGGATGGAAATGGAGAGACCCTAGATGGCACGTGCAAGTCCTGTCCTCTTTGGGGCGCTAGGGATGGCAACTAGAAAGACCCTGGCTGGAACGTGCAAACCCTGCCCTCCTTGGGGTGCTGCTAGGGAGGGAAAGCAATGGAGAGACCCTGGATGGCAAGTGAAAATCCTGCCCTCCCTGGGTCACTAGGGATGGCAACTGGAAAGACCCAGGATGGCACGTGCAAATCCTGCCCTTATTTGGGGGTGCTAGGTAGGGATGGCAACAGGAGAGTGGAGACCCTTGCTAGGGATGACTCGCAGGGACATGTTTGGGTGGGGGTGCTGCTCATGCTCGTGCCTGACTGCTAGAAGAGCCCCCCACACTACAGTACCCTCTCTCTCTGTGGCAGACATCTGCTGCCACTTGCTGATGACCACTGTTTCTGCCTGACTGATGCCTACCACCCACGCACCCACCCGCACGCCAGTGAGCTCACTCTAATGGAGCCTTTCTTGTCCTCAAAGTAAAAAAAAGTTTATAAACCTGGCAGCACCTCCTGTGCCCATTTGCTTCTCCACCACCTGCTCCGGGGCCACCACCACCGAAGGTCCAGGGGCTGGGGCATTGACCTCTTCCTCTTCCACCACCGGCTCCAGGAGCACCAACTTGGCCCCTCAGCATTTAATTAGAACAGTCTTCTTCATTATTTTTTTTAAAACAATGGACACAGTCAACAGTCACCCACCAACACTCACCAACCAGCAAAATCAAAACCAACAGTCAAACCAACACATCACACAGCCAAAACACACAAATCAAAACCGAACACCCAGCCAGCCACAACACACACGTTCTTACCCAAACAAGCTCTGCACGCACTTGAATTTCCGGTTTCTGGTACGATCACGGGATCTCGCAATACCTTTTTCCGAACGACAGAACCAAACCGAACTTGACTGAACCGAACAACCGAACCCAAACTTGGCGACCGAACCAAATGACTGGACCAAACCAAACGACCAAACCCAAACCGTGATTTGATCACACATCCCTAGTTCTCGTATCCTCATGAATGTTGCATCCCTTGTCTCTCCCTCTGTTCCCCCTTCCGTGTCTCCCCTCCCCCTGTCGTCTTTAGATTGTAAGCTCTCGGGCAGGGACTGTGTCTATCTTATTTTCTGTAAAGCGCCAGGTACATCGCTGGCACTATATAACTGCTAATAATAATAATAATAATAATAATAATAATAAATAATAAATTTTAGCATAAAGAAGTCATAGGCTTCCTACCCTAGCTGCCCCTTTGGCAGATCTAGGGCACAGAAGAAATCACTGCCACAATACTGTACAAAAACCCCAAGGCCATTATAGAGACCACATTCTCGGTGGCCCCACCTAGGCTGTGGAACTACCTACCAGTGGCGGCCTGAGTTGTCCCGGATCTCCTCTCCTTCCATCGTATGTGTAAAACCTGGCTGTTCCACCTGACATTGGGTGAGGGAGATGGGTCGTAGGGTGGGATGGAGGAAGGGGGGCAGTTTTGGTTTTGTGCCTTCCTTTTTATTGTATTTTATGGTTTTATTGATTTTATATATTTTAACTTTGTAAGCCATCTCGAACTGCTTGGAGCAGAAGGGGCAGAGTATTAAATAATTTTATAAATAAATAAATAAATAAATAACTGTTTCCAAACTGGTGGGATCCCAAACAGGGTCATGCCATCTGCAAGTGGGTCTTGATCCTAATATCTGACATGCTTTGTACATTTTTGCTGCTGCCTGGGATCAAAACGGAGTCTCATAGGCTTGGGAGCCATTCCTCTGGCAGCTTGAGCCTGCTGCTACTATTGGAATTGCTAGCAAAGCATCCCATCAGGAAGAGGTGCAAAAGGTGATTTTCAGTCCAGGTGTCACACAAAAAGGGGTCCCACAACAGGGCTGCTTGAATATAGTGGATGCTGGAGTAAGGGAGCTGTGATGAAGATTGTTTCATCTCTCTGGCTAACACCACCACCTCATTCCAGATCAGCCATGATTCAGTTAACCCATTTGTAGACTCTGGTGGACCTCACTCACTCACACTCATCCAGAGTGTGTGGCAGTCCACAAGTGTAAACTCTAGGGATGGGCGAACAGAATGCAGTTTGGATGTTTGGATGTTCAGTTTGAAACCTGAGTTCGGTTTCGATGGCTCAGTTCATCTGAGTTCGGGTTGGCTGAACTTGGCTGAACAGTCAAAAATAGCGTTATCGAAACTGAAACCGAAACAAAACCGAAACCTAATTTGTGGCCCTGAAAAGACGTTTTTCCTTCCCACGAACTCATCTGAACACAACCGAACTGTTCGGTCATTCGAGAGTTTGGTTTGGATGTTCGGTTCGGACGTCCGAACAGACCGAGTTCGGTCCGAACTCCGAACATCCAAACTGCATTCGCCCATCCCTAGTAAACTCGTTGTCACCTGTATCTTGGAGGTGCTTCCTCACATAAATTTATCAAGCCTCTGGGTCAGACTTGACCCAGATCCAGGTGAAGGCCATTAAAGGTCACCTGGACTGGTGACTACCAATCCTGACCACTCTGTTTACCAAAGTAAACAGCACTGGAAATATACCCAAAACATGGTCCCAAGCTGTTGTGATACCCATATACAAGAAAGGGTGCAGATCTGACCCGGCCAACTATAGGCAGATCAGTCTCATTAGCGTAGTGGACAAGATTTACGCCAAATACTTGCTGACCAGATTAACGGAGTGGTTTGACCATAATCACATCTTGTGCCCTGAACAGGCAGGCTTTCAGAGGGGCAGATCCATGTTGGACCACTGCTTACTACTCCACCACCTGATAGAGAAATATAGAACTAAGAACGGGAAGTTTTACGCCGTTTTCCTTGATTTGAAGGTGGCTTTTGATTCAGTCAAGCGCACACTTTTATGGGGGAAATCGTCTTCCTTAAAAATCAACAGCAGGCTTCTCCTGCTAATTCAGACCTTGTATACCAACACCACTGTGGCTGTCAAGGTGGATACTGCTGGTCAGCTTACGCCTGATATCAGGTTGGATCAGGGGGTAAAGCAGTGTTGTGTCCTTGTTCCCTCCCTGTTCAACCTCTTTATCAATGATTTTATTCCTCAAATGAAGCAAGAGAGATTCCCCCCCCCCCCAAAATTGATATCCAAGTCTGTCGGTGTCTTCTTATACGTCGACGACTTGGTCCTTCTCTCCCAGACCAGGGTGGGATTGCTGAGGCAGCTTACCTCCTTTATAGGCTATTGTTGGGCCAATTCTCTTACCATCAATTGCTCCAAATCCAACATTCTTGTATTCTCTCGCAGTAGGCAGAAACATAGATGGCCTATAGGGGACACCCAATTTCAGCAAGCTAAATCATATAAATACCTGGGGTTTCACTTTACTATTGACGGGCGGTGGAATAAGCACATCAGAACACTTGAAGTCATAGCAAAGAGTCAAATGCTGGCGATCTTAAGATTATTTACCGAGACAGAGAGGAAGAACCTTGAGATTGCCCTGAAAGTCTTTGAGGCCAAGGTTAGGTCATCATTCCTCTACGGGGCTGAAATATGGGACGCTTTGGTCAAGATTAGCCTGAATTTTCTGCAGACTAGGTTTTTGGGTATGCTTAAAAGACTCCCCCTTGGGACCGGGACTGCAGCTATAAGATTAGAGACAGGCTCTTGTGGTTGGTCTATGGTGGTTTGGGAACGGGCATCCTTATACTGGGCTAAGGTGAACTCCCTCAGGATAGCCTTTCTGCCTTATGCTTTCAGACTCCTTCATCAGCCCATGGCGAGTGGCAGTAACCCAGCATTTGACCCGAATTGGCCTTTCGCCTTCAGAACAAAGCTTTGGCAGCTGCAAAGCGGGAGATAATTTCTAGGGTCAGAGATATGGACTACCAGGAAGAACTGGCAAGGGTGGCAGGATCCCACCATTTGCGAGGGTATAGTGTATGGGTACCACAGATTGGCCAGAGGGCACAGTACTTGGGAACAAGTGCTACCTTCAGAGAGAAATACTTGTTCCTCTGTGATAGAGTTAATGCACTGCCCACAATTATACTAGCCGGACGTTTTGCAGGGGTCTCATACGGAGATCGCTTGTGCCCCTATGATGCAATGATTGCAGAAATGACACAACATGTCTTGTTCGAGTGCCGTCTATATGATGCCATTCGAGGAAGATACCTCCAATTTCTCATAGACAAGTTTCCTGGTGCAACCTATGGGTTTTTGACCCAGATGGTCCTTGCCGATGTGCGGCCAGAAGTGTCTACTCTTGTCATGAAATTCCTGTTACATGCCATGGATGCGAGGTTGAAATTTTTGAATTACAGGTATTAGGAACCTTGTCTCCGGCTCAAATGTTTAAGAGCAGCCAAAGTTAAGTGCTCCTACTATTGTTATGGTCTTGCCTGTGGTTGGGTTAGATTGACTGTTATTTCCAGCTGTTATGTGTTTTTTTTCTGTTAATAACCATTTGTGCAGGGGTCAAGTGTTGCCGCCGCAAGCCCTGGGAAGAACAAGGCGATTTTGTGAATGTGCCCCTATGGGTGTTTCAACTAGGGTCCAGCTGAGCTATGGCCAGTGTTGTATGCGATTATTAGATCCAGCCCCAGGCTTATGCCTTGGGTTTGTTTATTGTTGCTATAAGCCCTTGTAGAGTGGGGCTGACTGTCTGTCCCTCTTGTGCTTAGATTAGATACATTTACAGATACCTTAAGTGTACATGTGCTTTTCACTATAATTGTACAGACAAGCGGGGGTAGCCCAAGGCTAAGTAGCAAGGAAATTAAACGTTATTTGTTATGGTCTCACTGTGATGGCCAGGAAACTATTCAGATGCAAGCTGCAGGGAGTTCTTATTGACTTATATTTGGCTACATCCCCTACCTTTTATTTAATTTTTAAAATTTATTTAACGGACCTTAGCAGCTTAATTTTAGAGGTCAGAAAGTCTTCTTTGTGTTTTATGACTATGGGGGCTATCCCTATGTGTTTGTGAAATGGATAATCATGCTTTTTCTTTTTTGTATTTGCTTATGTTTGTCTTCTGTTTTCTATGTTGTGTATATGTTGACAATGACCTAAGGTCACGTCTTTCTAATAAACTTGAAACTTGACTCGACCCTGTATGGAAAGCGAGAATTTCTCCAAATTGTCAGTATTTGGTTCCAGTAACATTCAGACACCAGATTATAAAGAGAGTTCATAAAAAGGTGTAAGATTGGCAATAAAGGATCAAGCTTATACAGAAGTTGTATAAACAAAATAACAGAGAAATAAAACTCAGTGATCTCTCACTCTAGTCCATGATTGTCCAAACTAGGTGCTGGTGACTTAGCCCTATAGGGCTAGGTGTAATCTTAGAATCCAAACAGCATGTTTGGCAGGGCAAGCAGTACATGATTGACAGGGGGAACATCTTGTCTCCCAGTTTTGTGTGTCTCTCTAATGCTGGCAAGCAAGGACGTTCCAGGTTAAATTCAATTTATTTATTTGTAGCGTGACACATGGTCATTGCCAAATGATATGGTTAAAATATAAGCAATATATAATACAAATTCCTATTCGCACAAAACTTCTTTATTTAATTTATTTATTTATTTAAAATTTACATCCCACTCCTCCTGCCCTCAGGGCAGCCCAGGGCGGCGAACAACATTCAATAAAAACAATACAATTTTTTTTAAAAAAATAATTAAAAATACAATATGTGGGGGAAACCCCCACGCCCACCCCACCCCACCCCACATATTTACAGTTCATTAAACCAATACATTCAGCAAGTATCAGCTCTTGGTAGACAAATAATAGCATAAAGCTTATAACAAGTCCACCAAAGTCACAACAGGCCTCCTCATAATTAAAGTTTAAATTCCAAAAATGCTTTCCTTTTAGCGAGTTCCAGGTTCTTAGTCTCAGGCTATGGTAATTTTCCACTGGTCAGGCATTGCTATAAACCTGTACTTAGGGATGATCCATGCAGCAAGTATCCCCACTTGATTTTATCTATCTATCTATCTATCTATCTATCTATCTATCTATCTATCTATCTATCTATCTATCTATCTATCTGTACATTTACCCATTGTTCTTCTATGAGAATGTACATTGGTCCATTGGCTTTTTCTCACTAGGATGCATGCATTTTGAATTTTTTTCTAATACAATTTTGGATTCTTCCCTCCCCTCCCCCCCATAAACTTTACTATAGCTCATACAATTAATATTTGGCCATCATGATGTATAATATTTTATACAGGTCATATAGACACCAAACTCCTTTAAGTTTCATAAAACGGTTTCAGGGATACATCAATGCTGAGATTACACACATTCATACCATAACAACACAATTCATAACACGTTAACAAACGTGACACCGCCCAGTTCATTCCGCTCTGGCCTGACTCAGTGCCAAACCCATGTGTCTGTTCCAGGCCAAGTTCAGACCCCAAAGGGATAGGTGGGTGGACCAGAAATGTGGACCTGGAAGGAACTGGACCCACAGTCTGGGACCAAGAGCCAACCAGGTGAGCCAGAGTGGGCCAAACTGGGCGGGTGCATCTGTTTTCATCCCAACCCAGCCTGGTGCCAGGAGTTGCCATGTCTGTTATTAGCAGTCATGGCTACCCATCATGGTGGGGGATGGGGCACCTGTCACAGCACAGAGGTGGAGCCATCTGGCTACATATCACTTCTTGTCTGTTCTCCCTGCCGGGTCAGGCAGGGGAACATGCATATTCTGACCCACGACCTGACCCAGCTGGGGGTAGCTCCCCGCTCTGTGGGATGTGCAGCCACCTGAGGTGGCTGCACATTTGTTTTCACTCATAGTTCCTGATCACAATGGCCTCACATGACATCACATGACATCCTGGCCTCTAGGAACTTCTGGGCAGCTCAGAGTCTCATTCATTTCAATTGCAGCATCTGACCTCCTATTGCTCCTTCATGTTAACATTGGGTTATAAATAACTGATGCATATGGAAGCTGCCAGATCCCAGCTGTGTGCCTACCTCATTTACAGGAGACAAGTTTCCCACCAGACACTCTGGCTGAGAAAAAGCACATTTTCCTTTCATTCTGGCTTGGCATGTTCCCTAAGGGTTTCACATCTTTGGGTTTTTTGCTCTCTCTCTTTTTTTGGGAGGGCGGGGGGAGGGGAGGAGTGAGTTTTATTTGTTCAAAACATATCCTTGCTGAGCACAGATGCATTGAACAGGCTAACTAGCCTGTCAGAAAAACATATAGTGGCTTCAATAATTGAGAGCCATCTACTTGGAGTCAAGGTAAGAATCACCTCGGGATTAATGTTTAGACCACAGCAAAGTAGCTGTGCTCTAATTCCCTTGTATATTCCACCAATGCCCCCAAGTGCATGATTAAGTCAACCTGGGTTTAGAACATTAAGGCACCGCTAAATCCCTGTTTTGTAATGCCAGCTAGCAAATGGTGTGCGTCTTGAACTGTGAAAGCTTTTAATTCTGGCTCAGCTTGGTTCAAGACTTTACAAAGTGGGTCCCCCTCCCCCTGAAGCACACATTGGAGAAACAGCCCAAACTGAGTGAGGGGTGCAGGATTTGACTGAGGTAGGGAAGGGCACGGGGGAAGGTGGGGGAATAGAGCCCTGCAGACTCACTTTGCAGGTGGATGGATCTTTAGGCCTGCCAGACCCCACCCCTTTGTGACCCAGCATGCCTTGCCCCCCTCTCAGGTAGACTCTGCTCACTGCCCCAGAACCCAGCACAGCAGCACATCACATCCTTCAGTCCCATGACCCTGGCTTCCCAGCCCTGGAGTGCCACGTAGGAAGTGCCTCTGTTGGGGCTTTTTACATATTCAGAGTACTGTCACCTGTTGTAAGACCACCACTCATGGCAGCAGCAGCCGCAATGCGGCCTGGGGCAGCTGCCTATTTTGGCGCACCTTAATACTGACCCCTGTCATTTTTGTTGATTTTCAATTTCATTAGGTTTTGGTAAGTCATTTTGAGCTGAAATGCATAGTGGATTTATTATTTGCATTTTTAAGTAGCCCTTTGAGTGCCTGTATAATATCCCTGAACAAAACAGGTATGGCAGAGACATTTTCTGAGCATTCTGTTTCAGTTTTTCCAATATTTTGATTTTTCAGCTCAGTTTTGGGGGGGAGTTTGGTTCTTTTGGTATTTCAGTTGCATTATTTTCAGCAATTGTGCAGGCACATTAGTGCTAATATTGCCAAAATGACATAAGTGTAATACTAAAATGACCAAAAAATATATTAAAAAATAAAGAAATAACTGAATCAAAGAAACTGGAAAATAACCTGAAATAACCAAAATGGCTATTTGATGGAGCATACATGGATATTGGTTACTGCCCAAACTACCATTTTCAGTTCGAGTTTATCCATTTACTCAGGTACTCATTTCAGTTAGATTTAAAAGGAAAGTACGTTTTGAACTCCTTATGCATGAAAAAATTCTTGTGGCTCACTGCTGCTCTGTATAACCAGGTTGTTGCAATGCTTACAGAGAAAGAGGAAGTAATGTCAATCACATGTCCCTTCCTTATCCATGCCACTTCCTGTAATTTTACAAGGCATGAACAGCATGTTTCAAATTCCATTGTAAAACCAAAAAAAGTCCCTTTTTAAAATCTTGCAATTTTCTCTGGGAAAATTTTCAGAGGCTTTTTGAAGAAGAAGAAGAAGAAGAAGAAGAAGAAGAAGAAGAAGAAGAGAGTATCAAAAGTGTATTGTGATTTACCCGCTGCTGTTTGAAACTGCATTATAAAACAGGCAGCAGCAAATTGGCTCCTCAATAAGCAGAAATTGGCTCCTTTATGCAACTTTTTGATGACTTCCTTAAAACATCAACCCAAAGATTTCTAAGGGAAGACTGGAAAGCAGGAAAAAAAGTAATGTTCAGGAAATTAGTTTGCTTTATTGGCTGAGCATAATTTGGTGTCCATAGCTTCCTCTGTGTTTACAGCAAAAGTGATACAGTAGCTTTACTACCTTCTTCTTCATGGTCTCACACTAATTGGACCAGTGTCTGGCAAATTCCTTAGTTGGCTGAACATTCCCAGCCTTCTGATGTTAATCAGGCGCACATGGTGCAGAACAATGGCACACTTCATTATGTAGGAACCAGGTTAAAGATTGCTAATCCTGTTTTTTAATTAAATTGTATTAGGGAAAACCCCACTTGACCTCTAGGAATGCTTCATAATAAAGTTTAAGTGGTTGTGTTTTTTAGACCAAAGTGTTTTGTGATTAGAGGGTGCCCTCATTTCCAGTTCATAGGTCACAACAGAACCAGACAGAAGTACTTTATTTCTTTGTAGAAGTGTCTAAACTTCTCAAAATGCCACTTGGGTTATAAATGTGTGTAATAAACTAGCACAGAAAATTGGGCTCAGCAGGAAGTTGCAAAAGGGGTATTATTATTTTTTGGTACAGTAGCACCTAGGGCGATGATTCCTAAAGGATGGTCTATAAAGCTATGGTGAGCAGTCCACAGATGGTCCATGAAACTGGCTGTGGCTACCAGGAGGGGACTGGTGGACAAGGGTTAGGAGGATTGTGAGTTCCTTTGAATATTATCCCCCTTGTCTCTAAGAGGGGGTGGTGTCCCAGGGTATTTTCAGATGTTACAAGATCACGCTCAACCACAGTGAACCACGGTCAATTCCGTGGCAGGGGCCAAAGCACCCTGAACATCTGTTCGGCAAACGCCAGATGTTCACCACAGTCAATACCCACATGGGGTCAAATTCAACCACGTTTCCGGACCTCCAGCCCAGACCATCTCCAAAAGCATGGTCAAAGAGATTCCCACCAGGAAACAATAAAAAGTAACGTCTGGACAGCAATCACCGGCCAGAATCAAACAAAATGATTCCCAGTCGGGGACAAAGCACGCAGCGTCACTGCCAGGCAACCAGCAAAAACACAGACCGCGGAGGGAGATTTAAAGGGCACACAGCAGCAGGGGGATGTGGTGGGATGGAGTGAGGTGGGAGGCAGAGGCGAGCGGTGGGTGAGAGAGCGAGGGAGGAGGAGGTGGTGGTGGAGGTGAAGGCAGGGGAGGAGGTGGTTGTGCTGCACATGCAGGAGATGGAGGGACAGCAGCACCAGCAACAACAGTAAAAGCCGGGACAGGCAGCCCTGGGGACATCGACCGAACCGGGAGAGGAGACACCCTAGAAACGGATAAGGGGAACGAAGGGGAGCAGACCCGGAACCACAGGGGCACTGGGGGGGGAGGGGAGTGGGGGGGAGGCCGGCTGGCCAGTCAGCAGGTGGGGGGAAAGGGGCAGGGATGCAGGACAGGGGCAGAACCGCATCCGAACACCCAACAAACCCCCCCTTCTGTTCCACAGACACGCAAATGGGCCCGGGAGCCGGAGGCCCCGGAGGAGATGGGCCTTGCCCAGGCAGAGGAGGAGGAGCAGGAGGAGGAAGAGGAGGAGGAGGAACCGGAGGGGAGAAGGGGGAGAAGACACTACCACAGAGGGGGGCTGTGGGGGTTCCCGGAGACCCGGGACTTCATCCGTATCTGTGGGACCCTGGAGCATCAGCTGGAGCTCGCGCTCAATCAGAGGAATGAGCACATGTTCAGGGAGATAGTGTGGGAAATGGAGGCGGTGGGGCATCACCGGACAGTAGCACAATGCCATTCCAAGACCAAAGAACTGAAGAGGGGGTACAAGGCCATCAGGGACAACAACCAGCAGTCCGGACACGGACTCCGGACTGCCCCCTTCCATGATGCCCTGGATCGCATCCTTCATATGAAGGTTTCAATACTCGCCCCATGGCTCATGGGGAGTGCTGTGGTCCATGGCAGGGAACGGGCTGAGGTACCTCCTCCCCTCGCTGCCCCATAAGAAGGCACCCACTCCAGGGCCCCAGGCCCCCAGCAGGAACACCACGGGACCTCACGGACCAGCAGCCCCCCCAGACAGTAGCCCAGAGAGCCCCCACCCCCTGGCCAGACAGCCGGACTCCAAAGCCGGCACCATCATCACCCTCAGCCAGTGGTCACAGGGGGAGCACAGCAACATGGAGGGGCCAGCCTCGGAGGGATCAGAGACAGACATTGAGGGTAAGCAAGCACATGGGATGGAGGGATGGACCCGGAGTGAGGGGGGAGAGGGGTTGGGGATGGCCTGGCCAGGGGGCAGGCCCCACCCACCCCTGACAGCCCACAACATGGGGCCAAGGCTGGGGGGGCCACCTGGACACCCCGGAAGCCCACCACCAACCACTCCCCTACCCCCACAGGGCACGGAATGCCCCAGCACCAGAGGCAGGCGGGTGAGGAGGCCAGTGCACAGCAGCACAGGCAGCAGCCAGAGGACCCAGGTGAGGCACATTGTCAGGTCTTGGGGGGGAGGCTGGGGGGAGTACCTGGGACATGCAGGGTGGGATGGGAGGCCTGGAGGGGTGGGAAAGGGGGGGCAGGGGCCAAGAGGGGTGGGTTCCCGGGGCAGCAAATGACTAACCACTATGTACCTTACAGGACAGCCGGAGGGACCACAGTAACGTGGGTCCATGCCCCCAGCCCAGTGGATGGGGGAGCACAGGGCACAGGTATGGCACCGGAGGGAGGACCAGGTGGAGAACATTGTCCAGACTACGACAGAACAGGGGGAGCAGATGATCGCGGCCTTAGACCACATGGAGGCAGCCATAGAACACTCCCTGGAGCGGGTGGAGGCAAGGGACCAGACGCTCCAGGCAGAGGTGCACCTGGAGTGGTAGCGGGAGTTCCGGGAACACAGCAGGCAGGTAGAGGCATTCGGGCAGCTGGAACAGGCCATCGAGGGGATGGTGTGGGAGCATTCAGCCAAGATGGACAGGTCCCATGACATTGGGACCTCCCTGCTCCTGCACACTGGCACTATGTGCACCTATGTCATGGCAGCTGCCCCACTGGGCACCCTGGCTGACCAGGGCCCCGTGCCGGGCTCCTCGGAGCCCCCACCACCTCCCCAAATGCCCCAGCAGCCTCCATGCCAGCAGGGCCCCCAGATCCACCTGCCAGTCCCTATAGGCCTACAGATGGAGCAGCCTCCCAGGGGGGCCCTCGGGTCCTGGGTCCTCCCTCCCTCCCACCACCGCCTGCCCCTCTGGACACCGAGGCATTCCAGGACACTGTTGGGTACATGGACAGCGAGAGGGAGGGGAGCTCCTAGAGTTCTGTGCCGCCCACAGGGCACTCAAGGGGGCACCCCAGGAAACACGGGGGATGGGGAAGCAAGGGGGATGGTTAAGCGGGTGATAAAATAAACGCACTGATGACACAGCTGCCTCCGGTGGTCAGTTCAGGGGCCCGGAGGTGGGGGGGGTGGACCCTGCCCATATGGGGCCTCTCCCAGGGACACTCCCAGACCCTGGGGGGTGGACTGGGTGGTGAGATCCCTCATGCCTGGGCTTCCTGGCTGATGTGCCTGACTAGGGCAGCATGGATGCGTTTGGTGTAACGGTACTCCCTCAGGTTGTCCGCATTCACATACAGAGGCATGGGGCCGGGAAGGCGGGTAGGCATGGGGTATTCAAGGGCAGCTCCATCAGTCTTGCACACGTTGTGCGGCACGTAGCAGGCACCCATCACCAATGGGTCGAGGTCTCCAACGTGTAGTCGAGCTGGCCAGTGAGGCTCCTCCAGCGCTGCTTGAGGGTCCCGAACGCCCGCTCGACAACGGTCCTGCTGGCACACAGGTGGGTATTGTAGAGCGCCTCTTCTGGGGTCCAGGCAACTGGGTATACCTTCATCAGCCACCAGGTGAGCGGGTAGGCCGGGTCCCCCAGGATACAGGGGGGCATCAGCAACCTCTCAATCTGGGTCATCCCCATGTCTGCAAAGTCCCCCCGGTACATCCAGGCATAAAAGGGGGAGATGGTCATGGTCCGGGCATTGTGGCTGCACCCGCAGTTGCCTTTGAAGATGTCTATGAACCTCCCCCGGTGGTCCACGACCGCCTGCAGCTTCAGGGAGTGATACCCGTGCCTGTTGACATACTCTGCGGCCTCCCCCATGGAGGGGAGGAGGATCTCAATGTGGGTGCCGTCCACGGCGCCCATGCACTTGGGGAATCCTTCAGCCATGAAGCCGGCCATCACGGGCCCCTGATCCACCAGCTGGATCGCCCGGTCCAGGAGGACACCCTCCACAGCCTCACAGACATCCCAGAGGATACAGGCCACGGTGCTCACCTCGACACCGAAGTGCTGTGAGATGGACCAGCAGGAGTCGGGTGTTGCCAGGGCCCAGACCCCGATGGCCACCCATTGGACCATGGGGATGGGGTTCCTCATGGGGGTGTGCTGTCGCTCCAGCCAGAGTGTGAGCAGCTCCACGAGCCACAGTAGGGTGATCTTGTCCATCCGAAAGTGTGCCCTCCAGGCTGCCTCATCCCACTGAGCCAGCGCCTGGGACCACCAGTCCTAGGCCCGCTCCATGACCCACAGCTGCTGGGCTGATGGGCATAGCAAGCAGGGCAGCACGGTGCATGGTCTCCCTTCTCCATTGGAAGTGGACGGCCCCCTCGCGGATCACTGCAGGCCTGGTCTGGCTGCGGTTCACGGCCTGTAAGTCTGCCCTGGACACCCGCTGCACCCTGACCTGGGCCAGGGAGCGCCTGCAGGTTTGGTGAGCCCTGCGGGCCCCTGCAGCGCTCCAGGCCGCGGTAACCCGCAGGCGGGCACCCAGGTGCACCTCAGTGGTCTGGATATGCAGCTGATCAGTGTGGGTACAGTACCACTCAGCACAGAGCGCAAGGAGCATCCAGCATGCACCCAACATGTCCCACTCCATGGTGAGGTGAGCCCTGAGGGGCTTCTGGCAGCCCTGATATAGGCTCAGATGGGCGTTCCCCCCTGACTGCTTGTGCCATCTCCTACAGGGCGGGTGGCCCTGCGTGGTGGGTGCATGGTATTGAGCGCACCTGCTGTCCCTGGCAGGAGCCATGCACACAGGCCGGTCTCCTGTCATCACCTCCCACCTCTCTGTGTCTTTGCTGGCCTGATTAGTGTGTTGGCTGTTCTGTCTGTGTGCTTGGTTCCTGCAGCTGTGCTGGGTCCGCACCCCACGTCTCGCTCTGTTGTCATACAATGTTGCATCCTGTGGCTTTCTTGGCCAGCCTTGGTGCCCCCCCAACCCCCTCCCACCCCTGGAGGGAATGTGGGCCCCCCCTGTCCATGGTATTGTTCTCCCTGGCATGCTGGACTATGGCTGGCTATGCTTCTACTGGGTTTCTGGCTCCCGGCCCTCATGGGACCCCCCATCCTTGGTCCTTCTGTGAGACCATGGCCCTGTGCGACCTGTGTCATACCCTGGAGGTGCAGTTGCTGCTGAGCTGCCTGGACAGCCTGTTGGGTGCTTATGCAAGCCTGAGCTCTGGCCTTCATTACTTCGGCTTTGAGGCGAGCGCCCGGGATTCCCGGCTGCATGCTGAGACATTGGGGCTGGTTCCCTTTCCTGATGGACACATCCCAGAGATGAGGTGCTCGCAAGTGGCCTTGTCTGTGGCGGAGACCGTGTCCACCCTGTCTGTGTGCAGCATGGCCGCATACACGGTTTGTCTGGTGGAGGAGGGCCCTGCCCTGGCCATGTCCTACTTTGCCTGCGTTCACGGGGCCCGTGGGTACCAGCGCTCCTGTGGGGCGGTGTATCACTGACTGTTGGAGTTGGGTCAGCTTCTGTGGCCACCTGCTGCTGACTGCTATGTGTCTGAGCCTACTGCGGCAGAGCTGTCGGCGCTGTCGGGTGTGTGGTCCTGTTCCAATGTGCAGCTGCATCTCTCCATGCAGGATCCCTTCGAGGCTTACTACCTGATCGCCCACCACATGTCCGCGCAGGGGTACCACTGGGGCATGCTTCATTGACCCCACCTCATTCACCAGGTGGGGCACCCAGCCCCTGAGCCCTTCGTGGCCCCCAGCACCTGGCTGTGAGTCCCCCTGTGCCTCCTGGATCCCAGTTCCTGGCCCCTGTGTGGGATCCCAGTTTCGCCCTGATGCCGTGGCCCCCTGCCTGCTCCCTCCATGCTGTCCCAGCCATGCTGCTGTGCTGCCTGCTTCCTGGGGTGTCGCTGCCCCTGCCAGTGGCTCCGTGCCCCCTCCAGCCCCCCCATCTGCCTCTGCCCCTGGTGTTCCCCTCCGTGGCCATCGTCTCCATTGTCCACCTCCGGTGCCCAGATCGCCCCCCCAGCTCCCCGGAGTGCTGCTGACCATCCTTGTTTGCCTGTGTCCCCTTCTGTGCCACGGCCACCCCCCCTCCTGGGTGCCTGTGTGATCTCGGGGTTCTGGGGCCCCCGGACTGCCCCCCCGGCTTCCTCCCAGGGAGGGGGGTTGTGTGACTCTGGACCTGCTGCACTTCCTTGGACCTCCTGTCTCCCCTCCATTGCCCCCTCGCCACACTTGGGTTCCAAGTGTGCCTCCTGGACTGTTCCCAGCCCGTTCCCTGTTCTGTGTGTGCTCCTGCTGTACCTGTGCCTGGACTTCCTGGGGCCCCCCATTCCAGGACTGGCTGTGCTGCTGTGGGGGTGCCCGTGCAGGCTGTTCTGTGTTGGGGGGTCTGGTTGCCGTTGCCTGTGTCCCTCTGTGCCCCTGTGCCATTTCCCCTCCTCTTCCCTGTCCCTCGCCCCCCCTTCCCCCCTTGCCCATTGTGCCTTGTGCGTTATCTGTCCCGCTGTGTCTAACGCATCCCTCCCTCCCTTTCCTGTCTGGATGTGTGTGTTTGTGCTGTGTGTTCCACTGTGCCATCACTGTCTGTGTGGCTGTTGTGTGTGGTACCTGGGCGGCTCTTCTCCCTCTCCCCTCTCCCTTCCTATTTCCCTTGTGTGGGCATTCCCTTTTGGCTTCGTTTCCCCTCAGGCGACCATGTCTGTGTCCCGCCCCTGCCCGGCTCCTTCTGGGTGTTTTGACCACAGCTGGGTATCGGTGTCACAGCTGTTGCACCGTCCCGGGCTGTTATCTGGCAACCCAATTCCCTTCCATGGTCCCACTCCCGTTACGTCTGGTTGGGACCTTTATTGACCACATGGGGTGGTTGTTTGGTTCACCACCACTGGGAATCCACTGTAGTGACTCCGGGAAGCGTAACATCTGAAATCACCTCCAGTTAGCATGCTAACTGGATGGTGTTTAATCTAGGGGTATGTGTGCGGGAGTAACAGAATAGATCTTTGCCCTCAGGGGAAGCTCTTTCTGGGAATGAATCTGGAAATCTCTCCTTTGCCCCAAACCCTACACAAGAGGATTTTAAATGCTCCTGTAAATTACCTCAAACTGTCTACTTCCCAGGATCCAGGGTCTGAGTCCTTTCTGATTTCCTTATCAAGGGTGTGTGACTGTGAGTCTTCCCTTTCTGAACCAACTTCTGGCTAGGGATGAAACAAGAATGGATTTGTTTCTCATGAAAATCTTGCAAGAATCGTTATTGAGATCCAGATGATCTTGGCAACAGTTCAAGATCGGCAATAATCTCGAAAAAAAAATCCATTTACTGTTTACTGTGATATACCATGTACCATATGTCAACTTACCGTGTACCGTATATCAACTTACCGTGTACCGTATATCAACTTACCATGTACCGTATACCAGTTTACCATGTACCACTTGCCATGTACCATGTTCGTCCCAGTAATATGCATGCACAAGATGGCCACTGCAGCTGTTCTGTACATGCATAGCCCTCTTCCAAGATGGTGCTGGCAGCATTGCCACCATTTTGGAAAAGGGCAGCCATTTTGTGCATGTGCATTACTGGAATGAACACAGTACATGGTAAGTGGTACATGGTAAATCATATATGGTACATGGTAAATCACAGTAATCAGTAAATCACAGCAAATTGAGAAAAATTCTCAACCGAGAAAGTGTTGAGAACCAGGGGTTTTCTCAATTATCGATTCTCACTAAAAATGAGTCAAGAATCATGATTCTCAGTAAAAATCAATTGAAAACTGAGATCAAATATTAGTCCTACTCTTGACCTGTCTCCCTCTGCCCAGCCAACCAGTTATTCTGAGCTGGAGTCCTCAACTGGGATTAGGTTTGAAACGAGAATAAAAAATCCTCTTGCAAAAATCTCATGAGAATCAAGAATCATGAGAATTGTGTTTCTCCATGAGATTACAGCCAATTCTCATCTCATTATCATTTGCAAGATGGTCCATGGAAGTTCACAGATGGTCCATGGAATTGGCTGTGGCTATGAGGAGGGGACTGGTGGACAAAGGTTAGGAGGATTGTGAGTTCCTTTGACTATTATCCCCTTTGTCTCTGAGAGGGGGGTGTCCCAGTTAGCTTCCTATCTGGATGGTGTTTAATCTATGTATGGGGTATGTGTGCTGGAGTAACAGAATAGGTCTCTGCCCTCAGGGGAAGCTCTTTCTGAGAATGGATCTGGAAATTTCTCCCTTGTCCCAAACCCTACTGTTTCTCATGAAGAAACATGAGAAACCAAGAATCGAGTTTCAGCCCTAACTGGAATCATTCTTCCTGACTGATGACATAATCATCCATCATGTTTGGTTGTTCTCTGTGCTGGCTACTACTCTACTTAGTAATGTGGTCGCCAGGTGACTCCATGGTATGACCTCTAATGGCAACAGTCATTTCTGCAGGTTCATTCTCACAAGAACTAACACGCAGGACTGACATTGGGTGTTAACAGACATGACACTGGCCTGTTATGGCCCGCTATAACCCGCCTGGGCCAGCTCCTAACCCACATGTCTGTTAGCAGGCTGCCAGATGTGGGCTTGCTACAGCCCCCCACTGGGTAGGCAGCTGCCCAGAAGGAACCAAGCCCATAGTCCAGGCCCAAGGGCCACCCAGGCAGGCCATAGTGGGTGATCACGTGTATTCATACCACCATCACTGCCCTGGTATGGGGACAACTGTTATGGTGGGGGAAGGTGCACAAGCTGCAGTGAGGGAGGAGGGGACTGCCCGGCCTCACATCACTTCTAGTCCTCCCTGCCCAGTCAGAACAATCTGTGGGAACATTTGTTCTGTTCCCTGACCTGACCCCCTTCACCTGCTGACTGACAAATTCAGCTCATAAAGAAGGGCTGCAGGAAACATATCCATCTTTCCTGCCTTGTAACTTTGTTCCCTATCAGTATTTCATCAATCTCAAGGGGTGCGGATGACTATCATTTGTATGCAAGGGCCATGCCTTCCCTGTGGTCAACAGATGTTCACTATGGTCATCTCCCCCACACTGCTGGCAAGAATTAAGGCTGCCTGCTTGTGAATTCATAGCCAGCTTGCAATGTATATATACTGGGCTGCAGTCATCTTCTGCAGGTGGATGGTGGCCCATGACAAATTTTTGAGAAATGCCAGTAGTCCACTGGCTCTAAAAGCTTGGGATCTTCTGATCTAGAGGCCTTTTCTGAGACCAGATTTCTTTTGTGTTATGTACAGAAGGGATTGACAGTGAAAGATATCTCCAGGGGGCCTAATGCTATAGACAAGTAAGAAACAGGAGACAAAATGATATGGTGAATTTTCAGAAACCAAAGAACAGAGCAGTGGCAAAACTCCAACTAGAAATTAGGCCTCCTGCAGTCTTCCTCAATGTGGTGTCCACTGGATTACTCCATCTGTGCAGATTTATCTTGGTTTTTGGGTTTTTTTCCAAACTAGAGCTGAAATGAATAAGCAATTTACTATTTGTGAATATAATTAACATATTCAGATACCCTTCCAAATATCCAAACTGTATTTATATCCAGAACAATTTTTTTCATTTCATCCATTTCATTTTGGATTGTTTGGTTAGTTCAGACATTCTGGTTGTTCAGTTTCAATTATCAGTTATTTGGTTATTCAGTTTTGGTATTTTTATCACTATTGCTAAATAATATGACAAAATAAAATTGAAAATACTAAAACATGAATAATTGAAAATAAATAGCCAAAAATCTAAAATAACTCAAAATGAAAAAGCAAAATGACCAAAATAACGCAAAATGAAATATTCAAAATTGATGATGATGATGATGATATATATTTATATAGCACCAGAAAAGCACCTGCCACTGATCATTAATTAGAGATAGATCACTGCCCTCAGAGCGAGTCTTACAATCTAACATCTACAATAGATGGGAGAAAAGGGGGAGGGGAACATAGGGAGAGACAGGGTGAAACCTAACGAGACAGTAGCCCACATTAGCCTTCAATTCACCTATCCATCTGTTAGGTGGCTGCCAGATGTTCCCCATCATGGAGCGGGCAGGTGGATGCAACACAACGCATTGTCCAGAGAAGGTGGTTGACGCACCACAGGGTAAGACTAGGCCAGCCAGGCTAATTTGGGTGAATGTGTGCCCTCCAGTCTGTTCAGTCCCTTGCAGGCCCACTGTATGGTGAGGTTTGGCAACACATAGCTCACTTTCACATCTTTCCCCCCCACGCATATTTTGGCTGTGGGAGGGAATGCACAAGCCAGAATATATGTGGGGTTTGGTCAGTTGGAAAGCCCCCCCCTCCACATGGTTTTGCCAGCAAACACATGCCGAGATACGGAGCAGGAAATCTAGCTCTGTACCTATGTGTGTGTTTGCCAGTAAAGCCACGTTTGGGGGGGGGGTGTCTTTCAGTCTGACCAAACCCTGCACATATTCTGACTTGCACATTCCCTCCCGCAGTCAAAATATGCGTAGGGGGAAGGTGTGAAAGTGGTCATAGAGTTACAGATAAAAAGCCTAGAGCAGCCAAAGGAGTGGCTGCGTCCCACTCCCTCACTTCCCAAGTGAGCCCTGATGCCCTTAAAGGGAACATGTGGCAAATTCAAACATTGGTGACTGCAGACCACTCCGCATAGGGGTGTGCACCAGGCCCCCATGTCATTTTCATTTTCATTATTAAAAATGTCATTTCCGTTAATGTTATAAATGACAATGTCATTTTTGTTTTCATTGTCATTATCGGTATTGGTATCATTTCAAAGATTTTATTTTGGGTATCGGGTATCATTATTGGTATTGATTCCAATAACATAATATTATATAATTTGTTATCAAAATCAATACCAATAATGATATCCGATACGCAAAATAAAATCTTTGTTTTATTAAAATCTTTATTATATAATATAATATATATAATAAAAAAGACTAGCCTAAATACCTATATAATATCTAATCTCTCTATATATGTACACAAGTAATATTTATCAAAATCTAAGGGAGACAGGGGAAGGGAAAAGAAAAACTATTGATTAACTATTCTAATCTAATCTAATCTAATCTATATGTCTATAATATACATCTATATCGAATCTATACTACCTATCTATATATAATGTACATGGTGGAGAAGGTCAGGGAAAGGGAGAAAGTAAAATGTAGGGTATGAGGAAGGAAAACTGTTGGTAATACAATGAGGGCTTGTCGCGTTATGTGTCTCTTTTTTACAAAAGGAAAAAGAGCTACGTGTTCCAGCCAGATCTGGTCTAACTGGATTGGGCCACTCTTTTCCAAGTTGTATAAAATGAGTTTACACTTTACTTTGATGTCAAGCTAGCAAAGCACGTATTGTAAAATGACAATATATTTATAAATAAATGGAACAAGAAACTCAGAATATAAAAAATAGGCATAGTTTACTTAAATTTAAATAGAAAATATCAGTAGCTTACATAGAATGGTATGGATAGTCAATCAAAGTTACATGATCTAAAAAAAATATTCTATTTTAAGAAAATAGTTTCTAAAAGATTAACATATGCTCAATTTAACATCTATATGCAGCCCTTGGGGGAGGTCGTGAGAGGGTTCGGGGTGCGGTGTCACCAGTATGCTGATGATACTCAGCTGTACCTCTCGTTTTTCTACCGACCCAGACCCTGCTGTCTCGGTGCTATCCCAATGTTTGGAGGCCGTGGCGGATTGGATGCGACAGAGCAGACTGAAACTCAACCCAGATAAGACGGAGGTAATGGTGGTGGGGAGGGCGAAGGGGGTGGTGGCCCCCCTGATTGGGGGGGTTTGCCCCCCTGTAGCTCAGCAGGTCCGGAGTCT
>QEPC01012692.1:420726-443429 GCA_003113815.1 Sphenodon punctatus
CCCCCACATGTCCCTCTTCCCGAGAGCCCCCTCATACTCCCTCAGCCTCCTCCCCCATTAGTCCCCCCTCCTGCTCTCTGAGCCTACTCGCCCATAGAGCCCCCTCCTCCTCCTTCATACCCCTCCCTCCCAGAGCCTCCCCTCCTGCTCCCTGATCCCCCTCTCCCCACAGAACTCCTCCTCCTCCACCCTGAGCCCCCTCCCCAAGCCACCCTCCTGCTCCCTGAGCTCTCTCCCCCCACAGACCTCCCAGCCCCACCACCTCATCCAGCTCCTCTTCCCTCCTGATCCATCAACCTCCTCCCCCCGAGCCTCCCTTGTGCTCCCTCAGTCCCCTACCGCCACAGAGCCCCCAGCGCTGCTCCCTCATCCAGCCCATCCCCCCACCCTGTCTCACCTTGCCACAGATATTGTCCTTTCTGCCTCGGAGGAGCCCACGCAGACCCCATGCCCATGTAACTGTAGGAACCTCCAGTCCCCTCAGCACCACCACGAGAACCACTGGCTCCAGAGCACCCACCCTACCCCCCTCCTGCTAGCTCAACCCCCTCTCCCCACAGAGCTCGCTCCCCACAGAGTCCCCTTCTTCTCCCACAGACCCCTTGTCCCCTCGCCCCTCCTCCTGCTCCTCCACCCCCTCCCACTCCCTCAGCCGAGGGAAGTATCACTGGGGGAGCTGTGGGCCCTGAGATGTGGGCTACTCACAATTCTGGGGTTAGATGTCTATTCTGTTCTCCAGTCAGCACACACAAGACTTGGTTGAAAGAGCAGGAAACACATTTATTGCTATTGTCTAGGACAGGATCCTAGTAAGAGGGAACTCCTGCATAATGCAAAATGGAGACTACACTCTGCAGCTCCCAAACACCAACTGAACAGGAAACCCCACCCACCTAGTTCTGGAAGGAAGAAGGATCTGGCTAGTGCCAGCTCTCTTAAATATGTACACACATATCCAACACTGAGCCCTCTTCCTGCTCCCCCAGCCCCCTCCCCCCCAGAGCCCCCTCCTCCCTCCCCTTACAGCCCCCCCCCCCGCGCCATCTCATCCAGCTCCTCTTTCCTCCTGCTCCCACAGCCTACAGGGAGGTTACATTCCTGGCTGCTTTCCCCCCAGAGCACTTATCTCTCACACAGCAGCAAGCACTTTTTAAATAAGCGCTCTGGCAGGAAGTGGCCAGGGATCCCCCAGAGGCTTTTTGCCTCCGGGGGATCCCTGGCCACTTCCCTTCCAGAGTACTTATCTCTCACACAGCAGCAAGCGCTTTTTAAATGCCAGGGACATCTTGACACCTCATCTAACAATAAATATTGGACCAAAGCACATACTTAGCATACTCAATATCTGTCCTATGTGGCCATCTGTGTCTATAAGTGTATGCTCACAGAGAAAACCCCGTCAACTTCAGGGTTGCAAGTCAGAGGAATTTTCTCCGGGGAGCTCCATTAGAGTCAATGGAACTCTCAATATAGAACGTTAGCTCCGTCTTAACTAATGGAGCCACTAGCATGGCTCCATAATTGTTGTTTTTGTTATTGCAATAATAAAAACAAAAATGACTATTTTTGTTATCATTATTGCACCGTATTAATTAGAGAAAGGATTTATGACCAGTCTACTCAAATGGAAAACTCTCTATTACAGTCACAGCAAGTTGCTACTCAGTATTCTAGCTACCTTATGCGGTTTTGTTCTTCTAGTTATCTGGTTACCTCGAATTCTTACCAAAATAGGACTGCGTTTACTAAATTCAGGCTTAATGTATTTGATTCAGCAGTTTTGTCGGGCTGTTATCAAGGGCTGGCCAGGGAGACCCAAATTTGCCCAATTTGTGATTCTAGGGAAATAGAAACAGTTGAACATATCTTATTTTATTGCACAGCTTACAAGAGTCCTAGGCTAAGATAATTGTCTCAATACTTGCTGTACTTTGATTATTCAGCTTCCCAGCAGATTTTGAAATTTCTATTTAGTCCGTATGATACACCAATTTCGACGACTGTTGCTAGCTTTTGTGCTAGAGCAATCCAGATACGCCAAAGTACTTTGAATGCTTTAAATAGCAGTGATAGTAACAAAGTACACTAGTTTGTGAATTTTAACATTTTAATACTGAAATATTTAATACTTATTTATAACTTATTTATTACTATTATCATGTGTTTATATATGATGTCTCAACTTTTTGGATGTTTTAATTGTTGATGTATTTTGGACTATGTTCTTGTTTGTATTTGTATCCGTAACTTTGTTGATAACCAGTCAGTTAAACAATAAATAAATTACTGTTACCATTATCATTATTGTAATAACGAAAATGACATGCACACCCTGTCTTCTGCAGCACGTGAGCCCAATGCCCACCCCTACCCAAGCAACTGAGAAGCAACAGCCAGCCAGCCAGCCAAAGACAATATGCAGCAGAAGGACTACCAGGCCAGTACAGTAAGTCATTGCACCCAGGGGGTTAGGGTGTCAAAACACCTGGTCTGCAGTATCTACAAATACATTGGGTGTGTCCATCACTGTGTCCACAGGCATCTAGCAGCTCTGCCACCCCAGGGAAATCAGAGGTGCAGACCCCTGCTGTGATAAGAGTAGCCCCCGAGCTACCTGCCTGCCAAAAGGGAGCCATCTGGATGGATCTGGAGAGAAGGGAATTCATCAACCTGTGGAGGGCTGAGAGATTGCAGTATGACCTGTGCAAGAGCTTCAGGAATGAGAGTGTGTTCCAATGGATCCATGACCACACAGCAGAGCTCAACTACCACCGGGACATGAACCAGTGATGGCAGCAGGCAAAGGACCTCAGGAGGGTTACAAAGTGGTCAAGGACAAGAAAGTCAAGTCTAGTCACAACCAGCAATTGAGGCAGTATATGGAGCTCCTGGACACCTTCGTCTACATGGACAGCGATGTAGTTGCTCCATGCCTCATCAGCACCAGCCTTGCCAGGGGCTGTTATCATGTGGACACCTCTCCCGCAGCCTCCACCCCCCTCCACACACACTGTAGGTTCATCCACTCCAGATGCACCCTCACCCACCCCACCCCCCACAGAGCTCAGGCCCTCCCCAGAAAAGCCTTCCTTGCCCTGCTCCTCCCCTGCCACACAGCCATGGTTCAACTTGGACACCACCTTTGTGACACCTGACCTGTACCCCCTTGACTCAGAGAACCAGCTGTCAGTCACAGAGACAAAGGAAGTGCAGATGGAGGGTACACCAGACCCAGGGCCCTAAGGGAGCATAAAGACTAAAGTAATTGGTGAGTGAATACACCCGGCGGGGGTGCGTAGGTGACAGTCATAGGAGGGAGTGTTCAGGCATTGCCATTCACTAATGTGGATGTCGTTCTTCACTGTGTTCACAGGTGGTTGGGGCGGGGTGAGGAAGCAGAAGAGCCCTGAGACACAGAGGCACCCTGCGAGGAAGATATGTGTGGCAAGTAGGTGGGAAGGAACTATGGTAGGTTTGTGTGGGGTCAGATGCTGAACAGGTGGGCGTGGAGGACAGGAGCAACAGTAGGAGCTGAGACATCAGGTGTGATGGGGGGGTAAAACACTGGGGTGGGGAAACGAGAGTGGGGCAGTCCGAACTAATGACTGTCCTTTCTGACATGCCACAGGTCCACCAGTGGAACAGTGTTGGCCGCGGCACTACCATCCACGGGTGCCTAGAGGAACCAGGCACTGAAGGCACAGTACCAGCAGTGCAGGGAGGATCTGGCATGGGACCTGATCGAGGAGATCAGTCACCCTCTGGCAGGCGAACAAGAGCGAAGACACTATCCATGGGCTGGCCCTGTGGCAGAGCGCCACACAACACAGGGCCCTTACCCCTGAGGCCTGAATGGAACACTGGTGGAAGAGTCTGCAATGGGACCATCACCTGTGGCAGTTGGACGTCTCTGACAGTGTGCTGTGGAGCGAGGGCCACAGCCTGTGGGACATTATGGAGCAGTCCCTGGGGCTGCAATGCACCCTTCTGCAACACATTTCTACCACAAGTGCTGTGGTAACTACCACCCTAGGTTGAGCCCCAGTTGCTGACCCCTCCCGGAGTTCATACTAGGGTCTCCATAGATCTTGACTGCCCAACTAGGTCTTGTGAGCAGCCAGCCCCACTGGCACAGGGCCTGAAAGCCTTCCTCCCTGTGCCCATTCAGGTCCACCTAGTCTTGTCCCTGCAGGCCCAACCCTTCACCAGCTGGTTGAGTGCCCCACCAGCCCCCACACTGTCCAAACCCACACCCCTCCTTGCAGTACCAACATCCAAAAGGTCACGGCCTGCTACAGGGAGAAAAGGGAAGGGAAGGTATTAGCCATGTGGTTTTTGTGCCTGCACAAAGTTCTATGATTATCCTTTTAAAATGTTTAACGAACCATATATTTCTGCTCCCCTACACATGCCTTTATCTTCCAGACCCTTGAAATAAACAAGTTGCTGTTTTTGTAACCATGGTTTCCATCCTTATTCCGGAACAGATGGGAGCATACACCTCACACCCAGAGCCCTGAAATGAGGGGCAGGGACACACACACACACACACACACACACACTGAAACTGTGGGACAATGTGGAACATAATAGAGGTACAATGTGCATATATACATACATGCAGATATGCAGAGTGAACTTCAAGGCTGGGTTTTGAGCCTGAACTATGAGGTTGGGCTTTAAACAAAATAAATCTGTAGAATGCCAGGGCTTTCATATACATACTATAACCTCCCTCTTGTAAGCCAGACATAGCTCCTGCCCTGCTAGCACGCTGTGTGGGGACATGCTGAAATGAATTAGAAGGAACACCCACTGGCAACACTGGAGGCATCATCATGGCTACCATCTGGAAATGATGGCAACCCCTGAATGCTAATAGTAGGGCACTAAAGACATACAAGGGAGCAACATCTTTAAAAGGTGGGAGGAGTAGGGAGGGAGTGGAATGCCACTGAAGGGCAGGGTTATCCCCACTGGTATTCCAACGGGTCCTCTGTAGCCTATCCTACCCTCTCCCTACACCTAAGGTTGCCATACCTTCCCTTTAATCCAGGACACTTATGAAAAATACACGGTGCAGGACTGCATTGGAACCAATAGAGCCCTGCACCATGTATTTTTCATAAACATTCTGAATTAAAGGGAAGGTATGGCAACCCTACCTACATCCCCTTTCTTTCCAAAATGCAATTCCTTTACTGCCCGGTAAGGGCTATTGACATTCACGGAACATCTGTATTTCCAACTGGTAATCAAGTAGCCTCCATTGTGTTGAATGGGCAGTCTTTATAATTCCTTTTAGTAGATCCCGGCTGTGGGGTGTGCCATCTCTGGCAATGAACACCACACAGTGTGTTTCCCAGGCCCTGTTTCCCACACCACACCCTGGCCCCATTGCCCCATGCCGGGGTAGGACCCAGGGCATGCTACACAACACTCCACCGTGCCAGCAGAACTGGGCCCTGGCCCAGTTCCCCACTGTGATCGCTTTCCCATAGCTCTCAGTGACCACCACCACCCTCCCCCAGCTCCCAGGCTGCAGGGACCCACACTGCTTTGGAAGCTGGGGGAGAAAGCTCTATGCTCCCCACCCTGCTTACCTTGGGAATCAGGGACACCAGAGAAAAGGATATTCATTAGCTGGGTAGAGGTGGAGCACCTGTGCTTCTCCTTCCCTACCAAGAGCTGAGGGGATGGACCTGTGTTGTCCCCACCGACCTCAGGAAATGAGGAGGGGCCAGTGGGGGTCATGTTGCCTGTGTGGGGAGGTTGGGGTGGACAGAGAATCATGTGTGGCCTGTGGCACAGTCCCAAACTGCCACTGTGACCCCAGGAGATTCCTCACCCCTGTTCCTTGCCAACATGTCCATTACCTGCTCAGCATCCACACCCCAAAGCCGCTATTTGCAAATCCCATGCCTGGTGAGCTTGAAAGGTCACATTGTCATGGACCCATACGTGATCCAGATCAGGAGCTTTGACCGGTTGTTATCCCCTGAGGGGAAACGGATCAGGGATTAGAGCTTCACAGTGATGCTCCCAGGGTGTGTCACGGGGCGTGCACATGGTGTTCTGTTGATTCTTGCAGTGAGAATGTGGTTCATTATTATTTATTATTTATTATTAAACATTTATAAAGCGCCAGTTGCAACCTGGCGCTGTACAGAACATACAATCAGATGCGGTCCCTACCTGTGGCTTACAATCTAAAAGACAAGGAGGGGGAGACAAGGAGAGGGGACAGCGGGAGAGACATGGGAGAAGACAAACAAACATTCAGGCGGATGCGAAGTCTCAGGTGCGTGTACTTGGCTTGGTTACAAGGTGGTCGGTAGCAGCAGTCAGCAGAGGAGGGCTGACAGTAAGAGCAAGGGGAAAGACTAGAGGGCATTGGGAAAGGCAGCATGGAAAAGGTGGGTTCATTGAGGGTAATGAAGAAGGGACAATAGAGTGTCCCTCATCAATAGCCCAGGAGGGGATACTGTGAACTTACCTGGGGATACCTGTTTGGAACTTTCTTCAGGCAGGAGAAACCATAGCATTGTCGACGTACCTCCCAAATGAGACACAACACAAAGGAATGGATTTAAAACAGTAGCACTCTTTATTCAAATTGCAAATTAAGTTTGAATCGGAACGTATGTGAATTGGGTCCAGCACCCTAATCATAAACACAAACGGAACTTAGGGATTGACCTGATATACCATTGGGTACCAATCCCTAATAACTGCATAACGTATCGCCTTCCCCCCTAACGTGCTATTAGGAGGGGGACAAGGCCCCTTTTGAGCCGGAGGAAGGAGGATAGTGCCCTTGAGCTGGGAACAGTATGTGTCCCTATGGCCCTCACGGTCACTTCTCAAAGGAGTTTGACTCAGCTGCTTGCCATACCCTGCAATTGAGGCTGTAGTCACCCCCATTCTTTATGGAGATGCCCCATTCTAACTTATAACTACCTAACTCTGGTGCTGGACCCCTGCCACTAAGGGGCTGCTGGACCTTAACTAGCACTTCCCTCAACTTCTCCTTCACTACTGCCAGATACCATTCATTCCCCATCAGGGAGAGGTGCACCCTGTCATCCCTGTAAAGCTCCATCCTCCTATGGGTAATGACGGGGTGGCTGATCGTTACACCACCCACTCCTTCCAGCCACCTCCCTATTTCCCTGTTGATCGTCTTCCTTGTTTTATTGATCTTGCATGCAGGAACCCCAAGCCCACATGACACCCACTCTACCAAATCATTCCATACAATGATCACCCCAGGGAACATGTGCTTGACCGATCAGATATAATTCCTGATATCCATCAACAACTGAATGCCCGTCACCTGTACCAGATTGTTCTCACCTAGGTGGATAACTAAAATATCTGGACGGGCCACCCCTTTTTCCCGTCTTAAGGTGGGAATCAACTGCCATCATCGCGTGCCTCCGCAACCCAGTCACCAAATGTGGGCATGGGCCGATAACCCCAGCTGTATACCCCAGTGTGATCCTTCAGCTGCCTTGGTGGCCCTGTGAACCAGACTGTGACCCACGATCCATACACTGCTCTTTTGCCGACGCCACGAACCTGGGGAGACAGACACTCATTAATGATGTTACAAAGACAAGGGGGATCTAACATATGTCCGGTATGTCCAGCTCCGTCATCTGCCTATGGCTTGAATCTCCTGATCCCTCAGGCCAGCAGTTGCTGCAAAACTAGCCGCACCTATCCAGAATGAGTGGGTCCCAAAGAGGTCGGCTGGGAAGTCAAGGGCCGTGAGTGCAGAACACATTACAGCTGTCAGCTGATACCTGGTGAGGAAGCTGCCATCCACGTGGCAGAACAGCAGGCCGCCCAGCCAAGTACTGCAGCAGAGCCTGGACTGGGAAGAGTTCCGGGGACCCCACTCTAGCTAGGCGTACAGTGCACCCACTACCCTGCTGGACAGTCTTCGAGTGACGCAGGCGCAGGGAGACCTCCTGATCCCCTATGCTGACAACCTCAACAGTCACCACTCGGACAGACTTATCGCTCACCAAGTTGTCCACCAACTCGCTCACCCGAAATGCTCCAAAAAAAGTGACCGTGAACACTGCCGAAAACAACGTGACTTCGTTGTCCAACGAGCAGATGCGGGGAAGAACCCCGCACATGTCCGCCAACAGCTGAGGTGTTATGGGTGGCCTCCTATCGGGAGGGGTGCCCCGTTCTCTGGCCCATGCTTCCATCATGAGTCTGTTGAAAAATCCCTGGTCCGGAGGGGGGTGACCTACTAACCGGCTCAAAAAGGCTAAGGCTGCCAACTTTATAACAATGGTGCCTACAGATGCACCCTGCCGCCTGATGTCAAGCATAAACCAAAAGATCTGAGGCTCTGGAATGGGAAAAACCAGGGGCAAGCCTTGAGATAGGCGGTAGCCCTGAAATTCCCTGAACGCCCTTCCATATGCTGCCCTGGTCTACGGCACCAAGGATCCCTGGATGGTGGCACACAACTCTACGATCCAAGGGTCCACGCCCACTGGGGTAAGGGCTCTGGGTCCCATCGGGTTCCAGGTGCAAGCAAGTGAAACCACTCCATCTGGAAGCGAGATATTGCGTCAGCCACTCCATTATTGACAACCGGCACATGCCACGCCCTAAATAAGATGTTATAACGCAAACATGCCAGGACAAATGCCCCAACTAATCCCATGGCCCTGGGTGAACGCGATGACTGGGCATTGATAATATGCACCACCGCCTGGTTATCGCAACAGAAAATCACCACGTGGTTAGCAAATTCTTCCACCCACAAATGCACTGCCAACACAATGGGGTAAAGCTCAAGGAAGGTGAGATCCCTAGTCACCCCATTCTCCACCCAGACCAAGGGCCAAGGGCCTCCGCACCACCGGTCCCTAAATATAAAAACAAATCCCATCCCTCCAGCTGCATCTGAGTGCACCTTGAGCTCCGCCTCTATTAGGAGCATCTCCTGCCACAGGCTAACCTCGCCAGGAATGAGAACCAAGTGTCCAGATCATCTCTCATTTCCCGTGTGACTCATATGTGGTGATGAGGCTGGGGGGAGCTGGCCAACCGGGCGTACAGTCATGATAGGAAAGTCCTGACAGGGGCCACCACCCTGCAGGCAAAATTCAGGCTCCCTATCAGAGACTGAGGCTGCCTAACTATAACCTTCCGGGCCACCAAACACCCTGCAATTTTCACTCTCATATCTGCCAATTTGTCGCCGGGGTGGCGGGACACCCCTTCCACCATGTCTAACTCTGTCCCCAGGTACTGTAGGGTGGTGACTGGGCCAACAGACTTTTCCAGGGCCAAGGGGATGCCCAAGTTGTCTGCCAACTCCTGGAATGACTCCATCTACCGGCGGCACTCATCAGTACCTGACCCACCAATGAAAAGGAAATCATCCAAGTATTTGGTGATGTCCCCTCCCTCGACGCGGTGCCTGACCAGTCACTCCACCAATGAGCTGAATCTTTCAAAAGCTGAACAAGAAATAGAGCAGCCCATGGGCATGGCCTTGTCAAAATAGAACTTCCCCTGAAAGTGGAGACCCAAAAGGTGAAAGCTGTCAGGGTGGACTGGAAGAAGGTGAAAGGCGGACTTTACATCGCATTTTGCCAACAGGGCCCCTGTTCCATGGCGCTTGACCAGCTCCACTGCTATATCGAATGACGTGTAGCGTACTGTGGACAGCTCTTTAGGGATGGCATTGTTCACCGACACACACCCCTTTGGGTATGACAGGTGGTGTATCATACGGTACCCGCCCAGCAATTTCTTAGGGACCACTCCTAATGGTGAAACAATCATGTTGGAAAAGGGGGGGGAATGAAGAGTCCCACTATTCTACCTTCAGCCCACTTTTTATCAATCTTTGCTCTGACCACTGACTCCAAACCCAACACCAACTTTAAATTGGGTGCAGCCTTATGTGGGTGCACCTCTCTTCTGGAATCCGAAAACCCTCTGTGAAACCGTCGATGACGTACTTTACTTCTGCCCGGTCTAGGTGGGCTTTGAGGGCAACCGCCAGCTGCTCGACCTTAATTGGAGTTGGCGCCCTTTGCCGGAACTGACTGCCCAGCTCCCCCCTGCCCTCCTCTACCAGATGGACCAGGAGGGGTTTTTCCCTTTGTTCCCTGTCTGCACCCTGAGGCAGGCCGCAGCATTGTGGAGGCCTGAAAAGTTGGGGCATGAATAGAATCTACAAGGCGGTCGGGAACATTTCCCCACCCACGTGAATTCCCAACATTGGCTCACTTGATTGGCCACTGTTCTCTTGGCGTTGCCTCAAAAAAGATCATTCATTGGGGCAACGCCACCTCTTGCGAATAGGTGGCCGCTATGTGATCTCGGGGAATTTGCTGCATCCACCATACAGTCTAGCCATAGGTCAGGTGCATGAGTATCCCACCTCATACCAGGGGTGAAAGCCGCCCAATGACGAAACTCCTCATTGTAACGGAGCCACGCCCCATTACAATGTTCCCGTTACAACATGTTCTTGTTGGTCCGCTGCCCCGTTCGGCCATGTCGCGGATTATTGCGCCAGGGCTCCAATCCTCTGACACAGCTCCTCATCCTCTGCTCTCTGGGGTGCCCCCGCCCCTGGCCACCACCACTGTACCCGAGATCTGTAGGGGGGGTAAGGTGTCCCCCCCAGTTGTTGCCACGGGACCAAGTGCCCCGGTGGGAGGGAGCAGAGGGGTCCACCCCATTGCTGTCCCAGCACCACTCATTGCCGGGTGCATCTGCTAGGCAAACTGGGCCTGTTAGACTGGCAGTGGAGCCACCCAGGTCTGCACAGCGGATGCTGGAACCGTGCCATTTCCCCAACTCAAGCACCCAGCCTGCTTGGGCCGGGGGAGGTGGGCCCCCGTGGCCCCCCCTGCATGTCCACTGTGGGGCACCTTGGGGCTGGAGAGTCTTCCACAAACCGGGCTGGGGGATTTATCTTGCATCTCCCCCCCACCCACCCAGTGGCTGAGACAGGGCAAGGTTCGCTGTCTCAGCCTGCCCATGGCATGCACGTAGGCCATCCTGGGCCACTGCACTCCCAGTGCCTCTGTGGGCCACTCCACCACCCCCTGCAGCCATACTCCTCAGAAGGGTCTCACACCCTTCCAACCATTCCCTTAGTGAGTGCTCTTCGGGGAGGGGCTTGCACACCCCCTACTGCCTCAACCTCCGCCTGCCTCCAGTCTCTAGGCCCCCATACCCATCCTGTGGGACAGGTGGAGGGCCCTGGTGTGTCTTCTCATCTACCTGACCTTCATCCAGAGGTGGCTGTTCCCCTTGCTGGGGCTGCAACTGCTTCTTCTGCTTCCTTCTTGCTCCCATCCTAGCCGCCAGTCACCAGAGAACAGCGCCAAGCCCACATCGTGCCGAGCCACTCCTTCCCCACTCCCACTACCGCCTCCAAGGCCCACTGTGGCCTAGTCGGTGAACCCGCTGTGGAGCTGCTGCTTCGATCACCGCTGCCGCCTGACTGAGGAGGTGAGCAGCACACACACACACACACACACACACACACACACAGAACTGCCCACCTTGGGCAGTACACCAATCAGGACTGCTCAATCCCCATGCTTTCCCCTCCTGGAGTCGTGCCCCACTTGCGGAAAGGGGGCCACAACAAATTGGTCTTCACAACCCATTGGGGCCACAAAGGGGCAATTGTCTTCAATGATGGCTTGCAAATTACATTCCTCCCCTCTCTCTATCCAATGAGGGACTGTATTGCAGTTTCCCACGATATGGGGTGGGGGCAGATAACTAAAGAGGTGTGGCCAGAAACATGCAGGACAACAGAGGGGCATGGGTGGAAAGAGTGGGCAAGTGGGGCAGTGGGAACGGGACCTGAAATAGCTGAGACTGGAGATTCAGGGTCCAGGAAGGGACGGTATGTTGTCCCGGTGGGACGGAAGGGTGGATGGCCCAGAAGGAATCATACGGGCACACTAGAAATGGTTTAACATACTTTATGTACATATATTTACAGGTATTTACAAGGTATTAGCCATGTGGTTTATGTGCCTGCACAAAGCATCCCTTACCTTCCAAATTATGTGCCTCTCAGCCCAGTCTTTTTTTTGAATGAATGAATATCTTTATTTGCCGTGACTTATTGTCATTGGCAGTACATCTCATCATCAAAGTTCCAGTTACAAACCAACAACACCGTAAAAAAGAAAAATAAATAAATGAATAATCACTCAAAAAACAATAATTAATACAACAGGGTCCCAAATTCCTGCCCAAAGCCCATCTAACTTTATGAGAGAAAAAGAGGGAACATCTATAAAAAAGATTCCAAGGCATACATTTTAAAATAGTTACAATTTATACTATAACTCCACAATAGAATTCCCTTTGCCTTCTCTTAATATCCAACTCCGGTATAGCTTCACCTCATTATACTCCCAATTAGCAACACTAGCCTCAGCTCACAGCCCTCCTTCCAAGTCCTCTAATTCTTTGACACATAATCCGACTACCGAAGACTGCTACTTTCAGTGCTAGGTCTGAAGCCCTATAACTCAGACATAATCCATATCTATCAAAGGTGGGGAAGATGTCCTGGATCTCCCCTAGGGCTCGAAGAAATTCACCTCTGAGTTCCTCATATCGAGGACAGACAAATAAGATATGGTTGTTGGAGTCAGGCTCTTGTAAAAAACAAGACTGACATCTTCTTTCCTGCCAAGGAATACCCAAATAATGGCCCTCTAGTACCGCCGAGGGGAATACACCAAAACGTAGGCAGGCAAATGCCCGTCTTAGTTGAAAACTAGGCCAGGCTCTCAGATAACTGGACTCCAGGGAGCTTCCCGAGGGTGGTTTATAGAGGGGGTTAACCTTCTGGCACTGTAGCAGTTCAGCATCTACCTGGATCTGCTGATCTGCCAGTCTCTGTTTCACCATGAACATAGCTCGTTTAATCCCTAGTTCTACCATATGGTCAGGGGAGAGGCCCAGTTTCCCCAAAATAATACCCACACTTCTCTGCCAGGGGGGTAATATGCCTTTGTTGTGAGTTCTTTTAAGAAGCAAGTTTTCACCCTGGGGAAGTGTCATCACTTTTAACCAAAACTTGATAATAACCTGGACAGCAAAGAATCTAATGGGAAGGCATCCGGTCTCCAAACATAAGAAGACCTGAGGGGTTCCACGCGGGACCCCTAGGATAGCCCTCAAGAACCCGTTTTGGAGTGATTCCAGCTGAGTCAGGTATTCCGGCCCCCATACAGCAAAGGCATACAAAATTTGACCGATCACCTTTGCACAGAACAACTGTAGTGCCGGCAGTAACAGTTTGCCTCCCCTCCCAAAATAAAACCCACGGATTGCACATGCCGACTGCTTGGCCCAAATTTTTACCTGGGACCACTGGGCCCCCCATGAGAAGACAACCCCAAGGTACTTAAAGCTTAGGACTTGTGCGATCTGATGCTCATTTATCTGCCACTTACTGGGCTTTGAAGCTTGCCCTTGGCCCACCACCAGCACCTTGGTCTTCTCGTAGTTGATGTTAAGACCCTCCTTTAAACAGTAGTCCATGAGCTGAAGCATGGCACGGCACAGCCCTACCTGGGAATGGGAGATAAGAACCGTATCGTCGGCCTACAATAGTGATGTAATCCGCCTACCATTGATACTGGGTGGGTGAGAGTTAGCTTCAGCTACAAAGGCTGGTAGGTCATTCAGGAAGATGTTAAATAAGGCGGGCGCCAAAAGGCAACCCTGCCTTACTCCCTTAACAACCTTCACCTTTTGAGTTAGCTTACCCTCCTTAGAGCATCTAACCTGGAGGGTGTTGTTTTCATGCATCTTGCTTATCAGAAATAAGAGTCTTGGTCCGCGCGTGGGGGGCTGGTGCTGATGAATGCGAGGTCCGTGGTCAACAAGGCCCCGATTATCCACGATTTGATCTTGGATGGGGCCGTGGACCTCGCATGCATCACGGAGACCTGGCTGGATGATCTGGCCGGTCCAACTTTGGCGGATCTGGTTCCAGCTGGGTATGCCGTGCAGCATCAGCCCCGCATGAGCGGCCGGGGAGGAGGCGTAGCTATTGTTTTTAGGGAAGACTGGCCTGTTAGGAGGTATCCAGTGCCGGAGATTGTGGGTGTAGAGGCTCTGCACGTGGTGATCGATTTGGCTGGGGGCAAGCTAGGGGTGCTGCTGGTGTACCGGGCCCCTTCATGCCCGGCGGCATCCCTTACCGCTCTAGCGGAGCTGGCCTCGGAGGTGGTGTTGGGCTCCCCCAGGACTTTGGTTCTGGGGGACTTCAACGTCCACGCCGATGCCGGCCTTGTTGGGGCGGAGCGGGAGTTCATGGCCGCCATGGCAACTATGAACTTGTCCCAGGAGGTGATCTGCCCGACCCACGTGGGGGGACATATCCTCGACCTGATCTTCGGCTCTGGCCTTGAGGCGGGGGGTCCGGTTGTGGGGGAGGTGACAGCGGTGCCCTTGTCGTGGACGGACCATTACCTCCTTCAGGCCGGTCTTTTAGCGCGCCCCCTCCAGAAGGGGAAGGGACCAGTTAGGATGGTCCGCCCTCGGAGGCTGATGGAACCCCAGCGGTTCCAGGAGGTCCTGAGGGAGCTTACCCTGGATGTGGACGGTCACTCTGTGGATGAGCTGGTCCGGCATTGGAACATCTTGCTGGAGGAGGCCATTGACAGGGTGGCTCCGAGGCGCCTTCTGCCTCGGTCTCGTCACCGCAGGACCCCTTGGTTTACTGAGGGGCTGCGGTGTATGAAGCGTGTGGGCAGGAGGCTAGAGCGACGCTGGCGTCGGACTCGGTCTGTCTCCGATCGTCTTCTCCATAGGGCCCATTTGCGGTCCTATGTGGAGGCTGTGAGGACGGCGAGGAAGGAATTCCTCGCCGTCCTCATAGCGTCTGCGAAGTCGCGTCCAGCGGAGCTGTTTCGGGTGGTGCGGGGGCTGGTTAGTCCGGCCTCCCTCCGCCTGGATGGGGACTTGTCCCGGGCCCGCTGTGAGGAGTTTGTCATCTACTTCGCAGACAAGATCGCTCGGATTCAGGCC
Organism: Sphenodon punctatus; assembly: GCA_003113815.1. Taxonomy (NCBI): domain Eukaryota; kingdom Metazoa; phylum Chordata; class Lepidosauria; order Sphenodontia; family Sphenodontidae; genus Sphenodon; species Sphenodon punctatus. Next base: position 435,793 of record QEPC01012692.1, read on the forward strand.
GATTTCGACGCTGGGTTGATAGCAGTAGGGGAAGAGCGCGGGGGGGCGGAGGGTCCGTCTGGTCCATCTTTATGGGGTGAGTTTCAGGAAGTGACGCCAGCCGATGTGGTGGATGTCCTGGGGTCTGTGAGGGCCACGTGTTGTCAACTAGATCCATGCCCGTCCTGGTTAATAAAAGCTTCCGGGGAGACGTTGGGGACGGTGCTGGCGAGGGTGGTGAATGCGTCCCTTCGGCAGGGGAGGTTGTCGCCTTGCTTAAAAGAGGCTGTGGTGCGCCCCCTGCTGAAAAAACCATCGTTGGACGTAGACGCGCTCGCCAGCTACCGACCTGTCTCTAACCTTCCCTTTTTAGGGAAGGTTATTGAGCGGGCAGTGGCGCTCCAGCTCCAGGGTCATCTAGATAATATCGGGCTCCTTGACCCGTTTCAATCTGGGTTCCGCCCCGGCTATGGCACCGAGACGGCGTTGGTGGCCTTGGTGGACGACCTCCGCCGGGAGATGGATGCGGGATGTTCGACATTTCTCATCCTGCTCGATCTCTCGGCCGCTTTTGACACCGTGGACCATGGGCTGCTGTTGAGACGACTGCGTGACCGGGGGGGTCTGGACGGGACTGTTCTTGAATGGTTCCGTTCATTCCTCTCGGGGAGGAGCCAGCGGGTGGTGTTGGGGGAGGAAACATCGAGCCCCCGCGCCTTACCGTGTGGCGTTCCGCAGGGATCGATCTTGTCTCCATTATTATTTAACATCTATATGCAGCCCTTGGGGGAGGTCGTGAGAGGGTTCGGGGTGCGATGTCACCAGTATGCTGATGATACTCAGCTGTACCTCTCGTTTTCTACCGACCCAGACCCTGCTGTCTCGGTGCTATCCCAATGTTTGGAGGCCGTGGCGGATTGGATGCGGCGGAGCAGACTGAAGCTCAACCCAGATAAGACGGAGGTGATGGTGGTGGGGAGGGCGAAGGGGGTGGTGGCCCCCCTGATTGGGGGGGTTTGCCCCCCTGTAGCTCAGCAGGTCCGGAGTCTGGGGGTCATATTGGACGCAGACCTGCGGCTGGAGCGGCAGGTGGAGGCAGTCGCTAAGGCTGCCTTCCGCCAGCTTTATCTGGTACGTAGGCTGCGTCCGTATGTCTCTGGCCCGGACCTGGCCTCCCTCATCCATGCCTTCGTCACCTCGCGGCTCGACTACTGTAACGCGCTCTACGTGGGGCTTCCCTTGTTCTTGGCCCGGAGGCTGCAGCTGGTGCAGAATGCGGCGGCCCGTCTTCTTACGGGGACGGGTCGCCGGGAGCACATTACACCGGTGCTCCGAGCGCTGCACTGGCTGCCGATAGTGTGCCGGGCCAAGTTCAAGGTCCTAGTAATGATCTATAAAGCCCTATACGGCCTTGGCCCCTCTTACCTTAGGGACCGCCTCGCCCTTCGCGCCCCGGAACGACTCCTGCGGTCTGCCGGGGGTGCCCTCCTGGAGATCCCCCGTGTTAAGCGGGGGGCCACGATGGAGCGGGCATTCTCGGTGGTAGGGCCGCGGCTGTGGAACTCCCTTCCGGAGGAAGCTCGCCTGGCCCCAAGCCTTTTGACATTTCGGCGAAACTGTAAGACCTGGCTGTTTGCCCAGGCCTTTGGGAGGGAGGGGGGGGGGGGTGATTTTTAATCCCCCACCTTTATATTTATTTATGATCATATGTTGCCCTGTTTTATTGATATGTTTTATATTTGTATTTTAAATGTTTTAAACTGTTTTTATTGTTGTTAACCGCCCCGAGCTGCATTGCAGGATGGGGCGGTATAAAAATCTATTAAATAAATAAATAAAAATAAATTTTGTAGCCCCTCAGTTTTGCCCACAACCTTTCCCTACTGATCGAGTCGAAGGCCATCCTCAGGTCAACAAAACATAGATATGCCTTCAGACCCTGTCTCATGATTTTCCCTATCAGGTGTGCAAGCACCAGCACATGGTCCACCGTAGTGCGATCTTTCTGAAAACCCACCTGCTCCAAACTGATTATCTGGCTATCATCTAGCCAACTCTGAAGTCTCTTCAGTAGGAGCTTTGAATAGAGCTTCCTCACTATACTGAGGAGGCTTATTGGACGGTAGTTTTCAGGTACCCCTTGATCTCCTTTCTTGTGTATAGGTGCGATGATGCTATTTGCCCAAAGTTTGGGCATCTTACCTGTAGCATTTATAGATGTAAATACTGGTGCTAACAACTTGGCCCACCAATACGGGGCTTCCTTCAAGAGTTCAACTGTAACCAAGTCTGGACCCGTTACCTTCCCATCCTTAAGGTGCAAGATCAGGTCCCTGACCTCCTCCGCTAGAACTGGAGGCCAGTGGGGGAGTGAGTCAGGTTCCTCCAGTGGAATGTAGGGGAAGGGAGAGGATGAATCAGCAAAAACAGTCTCATAAAACCTTTCCCATACTGCTGGCAAAATCTCCACCGAGCCCCTAGATTCATCCCCCAACCTAAGCTGTCTTATTTGACCCCAAAATTGCTTGGAGTCACCGCTTCCTGCTGCTTTCTGCAGCCGGGTCCATTGCTGCCTCTGAAACTGTAGTTTCTTTGACGCAATCAAATGACAGTATTGGGCACGGGTTACCATTAAGGAGCACCTGGCAGTTGCAGATGGATGGTTTCTCAACCACTTCGCCTTCTCCCTCAAAATTTGCCGTTGCATACGACAAGCACTATCAAACCAACCCCATGTTCTTTGGGGCCATACCAAACCTGCCTCTTACAGAGTAAAGATGGAAGCAATCGGGCTAGTATCTGTTCAAAACCTTCCACTGCATCCAAAGCTCCAGAGATGATCTGGAGATATAAGGTATCCATATCAAGTTCCAGGGTTTGTGTCAGGAACAGCTGGGCAAGGTGGTCCGTCCAATGAATCCTTCTATATACAGATGCCATATCAGATGACAAAGAAGGGGGCCCTAACACCTTCTCCTGAACAGAAGGGGGGGTTTGAAGTCCCTCACTAGATAATAACAAAATAGAATGGGGCATCTCGGTGCTGGGGAGTAGCGCTAGTCTCTGGATTCTTGGCAGGAAAGAAGCAGAAACCAAAAAATAATCTATGGTACTGGAGCCTTGCTGTGAATGGAATGTATAATGTCCTTCTTTATCCCCTTCTATCCTGCCATTCAGCACTATTAACTCCAATTCCTCTACCAACTGTTTGAGGTCCTGCCCGTTAGTGTTTTCAATTAGATCCTGGGATCTCCGGGAAGAGATCTGGTTAGAACATAGACTACTCCGTCCATGGGGGGGGACCCTGCCAGTCCCCTACCCTGTCATTAAAGTCACCCCCCAGGATCAAAGCGGTTCCCGGAAACATCAATCTGACTGTTTGAACCTCGTTGTTAATTATACCCCACATTTCTTTACATGAAAAAACTAGATGAGTGGGGGTGGGTGGGACATAAACGTTCCCTATCAATAAATCTTTCCCCACAGAGAACGTGCAGTAATAGAGAGCAAAATAAGATTTGTGACTGTTTATTAACTTAAAAGAAACCAAATTAGACAGTTGAAGAGACATAAAAACCAAGCCACCGCTCGGCCTCCCAGAGGCCCAAACTGAGGTAGCAGCAACCAAGTGCACTCTCATATCTTCAACCTGGATGTCATCTCAAGCCCAAGTTTCTTGAAGCAAACAAATGTCACACAATTTGAGCAAACAGAAGAGATCATCATCTTGTTGGCGAGCCCACCAACCTGAAATGTTCCAGGAAGCGATCCTTAGAGAGACACTCGGTAGCTGTCATAAGGGAGTCTCTGAATGGCCCAGCGAAGCAAGCTGGCCATTTACAGTGACTAGATTCCAATCACTGACCTCAGGGACTAGGATATTAACTGGCATACCCATTAAATCCGGAGCTGTTTTAACAGATGACAGGTTCCCCAACAACATGGAAGATGGGAATAACTGGACGACAGTCTCTGCCCTACCTCCAGTTCTGCCTGTTAACAGAAAGTCATGGGATTAACTCCCTGGGCCAAGGGAACTCCCAGCTCTTTAATTATTTGACCCACAGGTCTTCATCCTTAGACTCCAAAATATTATTAACAATCTTCCTCTGTGGTAAAGAGATTGGTTGGTGGTGTAGCAATTTCTGGGACCCACCCGTTTGTGTGGAAGTAGTAGGTTGTTTCCTAGGGGCTAGACAAACCCTAGCCTCAATGGGCAGTTTGCCCGATTTTATTTTGGCCAACTGTGAGCACAGAGAATCAAGCGTTGTCAGCATACTGAACTCCATGCAATCAAAGTCCCTTCTTGGAGAAGGGGCATCCTGGGTGTCAGAAGGCTGTTTTGAACTTAAGGGATGCTGGGCTTCTGCCTGAATTTCAGCCATATTTGTCTCCATGGCGACCCCTCCTCCCTCAGGAGAGAGGGTCCTCTTTACTCTCCTTTCCTCACCTCGAGGGTGCTGTGTGGAAAAAACACCCACTGGGGGAGCTAGATTTGTTCCCTACTCACAAAATCCCATATTCCTTAGATGTGAAGAATTTGTACCTGGTTGGCCAGATTTATTCCCCAAAGTCTGGGAGATATACCCTCCCACCTGAACAATCTTACCCAGGCTAGATTTAAATACTTTGGAAAGGAAGACCGATCTTTCCTCCAAAGAGTGTCTCACCTGCCATATGGCCGTTGTAATTCCGGGTGAAGAGAATGTAATATTCACTACCTGTCTGTCCCTGGTTATCAACAACTGATCCATGGACTGAATATTAGATCTGGTAATGAGGAGGTGCCTCATACCCGGGAAATTCAACAATAGTCTAAGATGCTCTGCCACATCTAAAGTGGTGTTCCACAGAGGGGAGTAGCTACCGTATAATGGGAGAATAGTAAATATTAAATTTTGGGGCAAGGGACTATAAGATACTGCATGGCCTGAAGGCAATATAAAGGGATGCTCACATAGTGAGCCTGATCTCTTATTCTCCCTTAGCCATAGGCTTTCAGGGGGGTCAACTGGATTTAAGCTCCACGGGGCAGGATCCACATCCTTAAGAGATAACACCTCGCCACCCAGAAGGCAAGAGTTGACCTACATCTACCACATTTCCCTGCCTAACCTTATACTCCAGAGCCCTTCCAGGGAGAATTGCCAGATTGAGCTTTTCGTGAATCTGCTGCACCTGCATACACATGAATTTAATAGATTTGGCAGTTACCCTCACATGGGTGGAGAGAAAATCAATCAGGAGATCATTTCCCTGACCCACACCTGTGCTAGAGACTTGTTGGGGGGACAGAAAAACCCCCTCCCTGGTGCTAGTGGGGGGTCGAATGTCTTGAGGATATACCAGGCTTCCCATATGAAGAGTAAGAAATTTGTTGACAGAAGGAAGCTTCTGTGATGGAATCGCTATCCTGGGGGAGGTCGGTTAACCTACAGGAAAAAAAGGACTCCAATCTATGCTGTTTCTGTTGTTTGTTGCCTGTGGGTGGAGACGCCGCAGAGGGCTCAGGGCGTAGCCTTTTGTTAGTGGCCATTTTGATGCTAAATCTATCCTATTGGGGGATAGGGAGACACGGCACCTCCTAGCGCTCCAGCCAGTACCTAAGGCCGCACGCACAAGAGCGCACCCTTGTGCGCGCAGCCCTTAGGCACGCTGCCTGGCACGTGCCTCCAGCGTCGCCTCCACTGCGCCGGTGCCTTTATGCTGTGGCTCAGTTGCTGGCTCCACCCCCGCCCTCACGCCAGGCCAATTAGATGAAATTAACCAGAGCAGCCAGAGTCCCCTGCTCCACACACTTCACCTCCACCGCGCCGGTGCCTTTATGCTGTGGCTCAGTTTCTGGCTCCGCCCCCACCCTCACACCGGGTCAATTAGATAAAATTAACCAGAGCAGCCAGAGTCCCCCGCTCCACACCCTCAGCCCAGTCAGTCTGCTCCCTGAACAGGGGCACTGGCTCATTTTGGGTAGCCGGGGGGGGGGTCTTGGGCTACTCCAAAGTTGTGGTGGTGGTCTCACAGATATTATGCAGGATGCACACAGCTGTGACAATCATCACCCTGAAGACCCATGATTGATCACCAACACTACTTCAATAGACCGAACTCCACTCAGGTGTTAGTCAGCTGCCAGTTGAACTGATGTTACTCTGGGGTGTGGACTTCATGAGACATACCATCAGGGGTAGGCTAGGTCCTCCTGAATGACAGGCTTCAAACACCCCCTCAATGTTTGTGATGGAACTGACTCCAGAGTCACCTGTATACATGTGCCCAAGCAACAGGGACTGGCACAGGATGTGGACATCATGGGCCCACCTGGACCAGTCAGCCAGTACATCAATGAACCAGGCATGGTGGTCCACTACCGCCTGGACGACCACCAAGCAGTATCCCTGGTGGGTGCAGAAGTCATCATGGTGGGCAGATGATGGCAATGTGGCTTCCATAAATTGCCCCAATGTGATTGGGGAACCCCTCCCCCCAAAAGTCCTCCATCACCTTCTCAGGGTCAACCAATTGGATCACCCAGTTCAGCAGCACATTCTAAATCACCGTGCACACCCAGACAAGGATGGCAGACACAGTGGATTTTCCAATGCCAAACTGCTGGGCAGACCAGCAGGAATGTGTTGCATATTGCTATGGCAACATGCTTCTCTGTAGAGATGGGTATCTTTATGACTGTCTGTTCCCTCTCCAGTTAGCCTGAGGATCTCTGCTATCTGCAAGACAAGCTCCTGAGACATATGGAAATGGGCCATCACTTGTCCTCTCCCCATGTGGACAGCACCATCTCCTACTACTTCATGCTTCTGGGTGTGACCAAGGCGATCCTCTCAATGGCTGGCACAGGGTGAGGTTCACTGAAACAATGTCACAGGACAGGTGAAGTAACCCATAGCACGCATCATCTCCCCTAGCATCACCTACATCCCTGCCAGTGTTCCCAGTCCAGCACTGGATGAGGGCCAAACCCTGAATTACGCCTGACCTTGTGTCACCATTGTCTGGATCACTCACTGGCTCACCTCAGCAGTGGTGAGGAGGACCTGCAGGGCTACTAAGTGCTCGCGTTTCATGGCTGTTGGACAGATGGCAGTGCTGTCTTCAATCAGCGTGCTAGAACCTTTGAACTTGTGCAGCACCACATTTCAGCACCTATCTTCCATCACCTGGCTGACTGTGCACCTAGATATTGGCTGGGAAGGGCCCTGCACAAATGAATCTTTTTCTGCCCTTCCCTGTGGGGGGTTGCACCCTGTCCCAGCCAGGGGCGGCTGTTGGGTTTTTAGTTTGGAGGGGCAGTAAGGCCGTCTGGCAAGCCGGTGAGCTGGTGGGCGGAGCCAGGGCAATGGTGGGTGGAGTCAGGACAACAGTAGGCAGAGCCAGGGCATCGGTAGGCGGAGCCAGGGCATAACCCAGCAGCAAGGAGTTCCCAGGGTTAACATCGGATGGAAGAAAACACAGTCTCCATGCAGATCAAGCTTAAAATGAATAATGTATAAACCCCAAACACAACAAAACACAGAAAACACTGGCAAAACACTGGCACAACACAGCAGCAAGGAGTTCCCAGGGTTAACATCGGATGGAAGAAAACACAGTCTACAATGCACATCAAGCTTAAAATAAATAATGTATAAACCCCAAACACA
>QEPC01012692.1:444064-490121 GCA_003113815.1 Sphenodon punctatus
GGGGGGGGTGGGGTGGGGAACAGCCTAGGCTTTGCCCCTCCCTCCACAGCACGTCTCAGGCGTGCTGTGGATGGAGTAGTTTAGCCGCCCAAATTGCGTTTTCCATAGGAAAATGCTTTGGGCAGCTGAGCAGCTGAGCCTTTTTGTCCCTTTGGGGACCCACCCCAATGTGGGTGGGTCCCCGAAAGGATAAGAACACAGTGACAGCTACAGAAGCCTCTGCAGCAGCTCAGAGGCTGCTGTAGCTGTCATAAGCAGCAGCATTTTTGGGGGGGGTTTTAAACAGTTTCGGTGCCGGTGGCCCCCATAGTGCTTTGGGGGACACTGCCCTGAATTCTCTGCAGGGGGAGCCACCACTGGTCCAAGCCCTGTGCTTAATCATATCCAGCTGGTTAGAACCAAGGGTTCAGGGCATCTCTCATAGGGGGAGAGAATGAGAGGAGAGAGAGGGAGGAGCCCGATGTAACGAGCTGGCCAGGTGTTTGTCTCTCCAGGATGGTCACGGTCTCTGTGTGGAGCTATGCTCCCAGTTCATTGGTACCGACTCAGGTATTTTCTTATCTTGTTAAAGTAACACCTTTTCTTGTTTTCAAGCTGCATGTGCTGCTCCTTGCCCTTTCTGCCTGATCTTTTCCTGGGACATGACACCATGGTCACTTCATTCATGAAGTTGAGAAGCCACAGATGCATCTGCTTAGCTACAGGGGAGAAGGGGACCTTTAGTGATAGGACAGAAGAGGGGAAACAAATCATTGAGAAGTTTTTGCTTTGGCTGGTGAGTAGGGAAGCAGATAGTGGCTTGTATCCTCTTCATCAGTATCAAAATGAATAGCCCAAATAATTTTGATTATTTGTTTCAGGTCTAGTTCAAACTTGTTTTAAATATATAAACGTGTAAGGCTTTCTGGCCTCCAGAGCCAACTGTATTTCACTGCAAGGACTTTTTTCATGGTAATCATCCTATTATGATCTGGCAATGGTGGCAGGGGCAGCAGCCAGTTTCTGTAGTTCCGGACAGATATCAGAGATAAAATTAGATTCTACAAATGACAGAAAATTAGAATGCACAATTACAGTGCAAAGCTTGAATGTAGCTACCGCCTGCAATTTAATAAGCAGCCCTCTACAGACTGGCAAGAAGAAGACATGAGGCATTCTTACAGCATGTAGAATATCAAAAGATTTTATTCTTTTGTATCAAAGTATCAAGGCTGTTTTTAAATGAGTACAGCTGGGAGGGGGTCCATTTGTGCTGAGTGGGATGGCTACGGACCACCCACCCATGTGGGGTGAGTGGAGATGGATTCAAATGCCCCAGATATGCATGTGCATATTTAGCAAGAGCAAAAAGCAAGTTTGTCCTGACAAGAAAATAACATGAAAGGACCTGTCTGTGCATTAGGATCACTTTCTGAGGAATAGGCTGTTGACGACGCACCTCCCTCCCCGAGAAATGAGACACGGAGACTTAATTGGATTTAAACGGGCCGCACTCTTTATTAAACAAATCAGAGAAGTTGGTGGAATTGCTACTAAGCAATCAAGGGTCCAGTATTTTGTACCTTAAACTTCAACATTATTAAACACAGGTGTCTGGTTTGGACATGCCTTCCAATGCCAGCACCAACATCCCCTTCGAACAGCACCTTGGCCAAGGCCGAAGGGGAAACTTGCCCATTCGGGCATGAGTAAGGAGGATGGTGTCATTAAGATTGAGGGCCATGCTTGCCCTTACCCCTTCCTGACAGTCCTCCCAGGGGAATGATCATGCTGTAGCCATACCCTGCTTATCAGCAAGTCTCACCCCCCACCCCCCAATCTCTTATGGAGATGACTCTTTCATCTATTCTACACCACCTAACCAAGCAACCCTATTAACCATACTGGACCCCCGCCACCACTATGGCACCAGCCATCTACTGGCAACATGCCGTAGCCCCACCAGCTCCAATTCACACCATATTCTCCAGTGTCCCTGCTATATTATCTAAGTATAAACTGGTGCCCTCAGGAGACAAATGAACCCCATCTTTCAAAAACAATTCTGGCCTTGCATAGGTAATTTGTATGTGCCGCACACAGGCGCCTCCTAGCACTAACCACCATTGATTGACTTCCCGATTTACCCCTCTTCTAGCCTTATCTATCTTTCGGGGGGGAGCGTCCCCACCCCATGTAAGACGTGGAACCAGGTGGGTCCACAAAATTGTAACCCCTTGGAACATACTCTTTATTAACGGTAACTGTGACTTGATTTTAACTATTAAACTAACACTAGTTCCTACCCTTAAATCATTCTCTCCTAAATGAATAATGAGGATACTTGGGCGTTCCTGACTTTTTATATGGACCAACGTTGGTATCAATTGTTTCCACCACATACCCCCTTTTCCTATCCACCTTATCTTTACCCTGCATGCCAAACCAAGTTGAGACCCCCCCTTGAGAGCATCTAGCCACCTCCTCAGCCCGGCGGACGAAACTGTGGCCGACTATCCATACCACCGGCTTCTCCCCAAGATGGTGTCTATGTCCTGCATAAACAGCCAGTGGGGCTCCCCTCCTAGCTTTGTCCTTTCCCTGGGAGTACCTTCCTGCCATTGATTCTCCTCAGCTCTATACATCCTTTTGGCGTCCCTCATCTGTGGCGGTGGAGGCCTCCTTCTCTCTGCCATCTGGTGTAGCTCCTCTTCCAATGCCTGGATCCTTGCCCACATTGCCAAGTCACCGGCTTCCGTGTCCTCATAGCTACCTTCCCCACCGGTCTCATTACTCTCTCCCTCCGGAGCACCTGCTGGATTATACAAACTGCCCCTGGGCTCACGTGGACCTACTCCAGGTGGGGGGAGAGCTAGTGCCACCGAAGGCCTAGCCCTCTGCCCCCTCGGCGCCTGCCTCCCTTGTTGACCCACTTGAGTCTCTAGTTGTTGCCCAAGGGCCTCAGGCCCTCTCGTGTCCAGCTCCTCAGAATCTAGGAGGTGAAGGGGGGCCCTGCTGTTGTGCGCTTGTGACTCCCCCTGGGCAGTGCCTGCCCTACTCGGGCTTCTCGTGCCCGCCCCAGCCCTGTTCATCTAAGCCCATGCCCCAGGGTGGGATGCCTCACCCCAGCCTGCCTCCCTATACCAAGCTGGGGGAACAATGGGCCTACGGCCCTGACTTCCCCTGACACCCTCCCTTTGGGCGCCCATACTTCTCTGAGCAGGTTGGGAGGGGCCTCCTCCTGGCCGCATCCCCGTGTGGGGGCGAAATCATTCCTGCTCCTCCCCCCCCCCGATGCTGCAGTGAAGCAGCAAGTGCCTCACAATGCATTTCCCTCCTTGACGGCGGGGTGGTGGTGGTGGTGGTGCTTGAGTCACCTCTCTCCTAACTGTGGGGGGATCCCTCTCCGCCAGTTCAATTTGCTCCAGAGGTGCCAGACGCTTTTTGCCCATTGTGTCTCCTTTCCCCCTGCTTTTTTCTTCTGGCGGCCCATGGCACCACTAGTGGATGCAGCAGTAGCTTATGCTGCTGCTTGCTCCTAGGATTGAGGTGAATGGCAGGGATAAACTGCACAGGCAGCAGTTGGTTCCCACACACCCCCTAGCAATGTGGGGGGGCTGCCCCCCCACAGACCAATCAGGCAGCCTGTACATGGCCACCTGATACCCAGGCCACCAATCAGTGGTGCTCGGGTGCTTCACATGGGGTCTCCTTACCCCCCCCCCCGAACTTCTCCGTGCCCATCTCCTTTCTGGGGAAGAACAGGGACGTGGCAACCCCCCACCCCCGATTTGGCTGTGAAGGGCCCTTATTAGTCAAGCATGTGTTTATGTATGTTCATCTAGTGACCTTGCGAGGCACAGTTTTCTCTGTGACATTAACACTCCACAGCTAACTTGCCCTGGTGCAGGAAGACAATGTTTTCACTTGATTTGGTATCATACTGAAATATGTATTGGATATGAATGCCTGGTGATGATAAATTGCAATCATTTATCCAGATTTTTGGTACAACACATTGTACTCCTGGGCTTTGTGTTACGAAGGATGCAAATCTTAAATCACTTAATCCACTGTAATCCCGTTGGCTTTAATGGAACTACTCAAAAGTAAGTGGTTTGAAGATTATGGCCAAAGTGTGGTTGTATAACTGCCAAGACAATAAAGGCTTAAACCTACATTTAAAACAGGCAAAAATAACCTTGAAGACAAAACAAAGCTATCTACAGATCAAGGCCAGAAATTTTTCATTTTAAAATAGTGATTCCAAGGCTTTTGATGTGTGATATAAGAACAAAACAAAACAAAACAAAACAAAACAAAACAAAACAAAACAAAAAACCATGCAGACAAACTCATATCTCAGCCCTTCCTCTCTGCCCTACATTGGTTCCCTCTACATGAACGCATTCAGCACAAGCGCCTGGTCTTCACCTTCAAGAACTCTTCATGGTCCTGCTCCTACACTCTTCTCTTGTATCCCACCACACTCCTGTCCAGGAGGTTCACTCCTTCTCTGCCCCCACCCTCGCCAGCTCATGACCCCCTTGCTTCTCGAAACATCTTTGCCCTTTCTCCCTTTCTGCCCCTCATGCCTGGAACTCCCTCCCTGGATACGTTTGCTCTGGTTCCTCCCAACTTTCAAATCCCTCCTGAAAACACACCTCTTCCATCAGGCCTTCCCTAACTTGTCATGAGTGAAACTGCATCTTCTCCCCCTCACTCAGAATCTAGTTCCCTGTAATTAAGTGAAGCACATGAGCCTGCAACTTCTCAACCTCATGAATGTCCTCTTGTCTTTCCCAATGTTCACCTCTCCCTTGTCTCTCCCTCCCTTGTCTCTTAGATTGTAAGCCCATTGGGGGTAGGGACTTGTCTGTAGCTATTGATGTACAGTACCAGGTACATTACTTGCACAAATTAAGAAGAAGAAGAAGAAGAAGAAGAAGAAGAAGAAGAACTGACCTTAGCAGCCTTCCCATAACCAGAAACTATCCAAAATATGGGGAAGAGAAACAGATGGGGAAGGGATGGAAGAATAGATGGTAAATGCTGAAACAGAGTATATACCAGAGGAGGCCAAATAATGATTCACAAGGCAGCAGTTAAAGTACATCTTCTGCCAATGCTGAGTTGCTATCGTAGTCCCTGGTCCCTCATTGCCTATTGTCTCTAGTGAGGCCATTTTTAGACAAGCGTGCGACCCGCTTGTGCATGGTTTAAAAAATACTGCGAGGCGGGATTACACGAGACACCGCCGGGGATCACGCGCATGGGGGGGGGGGGGGGCACACATTCTTTTCCAGCCGTGAATTACCTACCTTGATCGCCGACCCGGTCAATTCACGGCCGGAAAAGAATGTGTGTCCCCCTCCCATGCATGTGATCCCCGGCGGCGTCTCGTGTAATCCCGCCTCGCAGTATTTTTTAAATCATGCGCGAACGGGTCATGCGCTCGTCTAAAAATGGCCTGAGTGTTTGTATGTATGTGTGAGCAAGAGAGTGAGTGAAGGGGCAGGAACCTGAAGCCCGGGGCCAAGTGTGACCCGCAGCAAGTTTTTTGTCACCCCTTTCAAGTTCCTAGATAAGTCCCCTGAATAGAGTTTCTACCTCCAACCACTGACAAACTGAGCTCAGGGTCAGCACTACAGCAAAGATGAGGTCATGCACACAAGGATAGATCCATGGTACAAATCTAAGAACAGATCCATGGTACAAATCCATGATCTGGGTCTTCCTTTTCTTGAGTGCACCCCTTTAAAAAAACAACACCCCCAACTTGTATGTGAACCTTGGAGCTTGCACTAATTTTCAAAGTGGCCCCCAGGATCGAAAAATTTCCCCACCCCTGGGCTAGACAATCCCTGTGTAAAGTATGTCTTGTAACTCTCAGCCATATGGAGATATTGGCATGCAGCTCATGTGGTTCATGGGAACTTATACCATCCCTGGTGTATATTATCTCTCTAGCATCTTCACCCTCAAATTTTAAGAAAGGATATATGGGGCAAGAAGAACAAAGAAGAAGCAAGAAGAATGCATTAATGAATTTCTTCTGAAACAAACATACACTTAATAATAACAGAACTGAAGTAAATATTCAAAATGGATTTAGAATTCTATGTACTCTAATAGCTGGATTAAAATCAAATTCATTCTCCAGATTTGCTGTGGACATATATCTCCTATCATTGTGTGTATGCCCACATCTCTGCTAACTCGCCCTGAGCTCAGGTTTTCAGTGAATGGGGGTAGGAATTGGATCTAGAGGCCAGAAATCCAGAAACTGGAAAGGGGCCACATAAAAATGACCTGTGGGCTGCATTTGGCTCCTAGGACTGTGGTTCCCCACCCCTGCCTGAGTCTGCACATTTTTCAGCGGCAAGGTAAGACTTTTTTATTTGGCCAAACATTCAGCAGGCAGGGTTGGGGGGGGGGGGGGGGAAGCATGGGGAAAGGATTTTAATTGGTTTTATAGTTATACGTTTTATATATTTTTATTTGTTTTAAGCCATCCGGAGCCCTAGTGAAGGACAGAATATAAATTAAAATACTTTCCTATTTTTTTAAAAAAATAGATTGAATGAAAATGAATTAGGTGTGTTCCAGTGCTATCAGGAAACAAGAAGTTGTAGTCTATTGTTATAAGTACAAAAAGTTAAATCAAGAAGCTCCTGGCTTCTAATCCCAGCTCTATGACTGATACCTTTTATACCCCCCCTGACTTAACCGCCCTGTACCACAGTATCTTCACCTTTAAAATGGGGATAGTTATCTACCTGCCTCAAAGAAGTGTTGTGAAGACTAATTTCAGTGCCACTGATTTGTGCCAGATCCAACAATAGTTTTGAATTGTGCTGTTATTCACCAAGAAGTTCTGTGTTGGTACATTTTGTGAATTAGTAGCAAAATTTCACATGGTGCTACCAGTGCAAAATATACATCTCTCACCTTCCTGTGTACACGTTTGAGAACAATTCTAAGTGAATGAAGCAAGTGCAAGTTACTGTAGAACAGTATTGCCCTCCTGTGGCCAGAAACTTGGTGCTTTCAAAACAATGTGTGATATAATCATGTGTAGATGTATTATTGTTTTCCTCTTTCCTGGGTATGACTAGGATGATTTTGAGTCTACGTCTTTTCAGAGTTAGGCCTAAGCTTCCAAATACTTATCCACATTTTAAACCACCCCAAAATTCAGAATGGTTTGTCCCATAATAGAGACAGGAGACAGACATAAAATTCAGATTGTCATCTTCCAAGCCCCATCTATGTCATATGCTGAACCATCACTTATGCCCACTTGTCTGAGTAGACAATCATTGCCTAACTCATGATAGAATATTATAGAAAATCCCAAAGTTTTCTTTCCATATGCAGATCTGGGAGTTTGTTTTGGAACAATATCCACTTCTTTTTCTTTTTTTTTAAGGCCAGTTTTATTTCAGTCTAGACCATACAACATTATTTCTCTGGTTTTTTATCTGTTTACTAATCCAGACTTGGGGTCAGATCCTGCTTCCATCAAAATTAATGGCAAAACTCCCAATATCTCAGTGGGAGCTCTTAGGATTCTGATTAAAAGTTCTTTGAAGTCAATAGAAAGACTCCATTTGACTGTATTGGTTTTCAGGACAGGCCTGTAGGTCACAAAACTCAAACATTTATTCCAGAGCAACTGCAGAAAGTGGCTGGAGGTTTGCAGCAGCATGAAGGTGTAATCTTGAGGGTTCAAACTAGAGTGGACATGACCTATGAATGTATTGCCAATGGGTAATACTGGAATTTTGGGTTGGTACCTGCAATGGGAAACAGGTACTCTCATAACCATTTGGGATTTAAAACGGGGGGAAAGTGTGCCCACTAATTTGATAAGCCAGCTGATAGAAAAGGACTTGGGCAGACAGAGGGTGCAATAAAACCTCAGCTGCCCCAAAGTAAAGCTGTTAAGCAAAACCAGAAATGGAATGGCACAGCAGAACCCATACAGCAGCCATAAGCTTAGCTACCCCGCCACACTGCAACTGCACCTGTAAAAGCAGGTAAAAACAGATGTGACAGTAACCTGCATTGGCCCACTTTGGCCCAGAAGTCACGTGAACATTTGTTCCATTGCCACCAGATGTTGGCCCACATACACCACAGGGTAAGTGGCTGGCTACTACGGGATGCATCTTCCAGGGAAGCTTGGCAATGCATCCCAGGCCAATGTCTGCCCACCCAGACCAATCTGGGCCAACAGGCACCTGCAGCACGTCTGTTAGGCTGGCCTAGCTCTGGCACAGGGCAAGAGCCTCCAGGCCAGAAAGCCACAGGTGAAAAGTCCAGTGCAGTCAATGGAGTGGCTGTGCCCCAATGCCCCTTCACATGATCTGGACCCAGAACCCTTAAAGGGAATCAAAGGGCATTAAAGGCAACACCGTGTTGGGTGTTTCAGGTCTGCATAGCGACTTGTGCCCAATACTCAGCCCACACCACCAGGAGAGTGCCTGAAAGGGGAACATGGAGTTGGAGGAGAGACAGGCCAGACCCGTGAATCAGTGCACCCGGGGGGTGGGGGGAAGGGAGGAACTGTAGTCATCCCATGATATTCATAAGTTATATGTGCTACATCTCTATTACCCTGTTCAAAGGTATCCACCAGCACCACCATGCCAGGGACAGCACCAGCGGGGGAGTGCAGAACCCCACCAGGCCCCTGAGCCACCCGCCAGAAAAGGGTCCTGTGGAGTGAGGAGGAGACAAGGGCCTTCATTAGAGTGGCGATACTTTAGCATCCTTTCAAAGAGGATGCTTAGTAGTAGTAGTAGTAAAGTTTATTAAACGTAGCCATTGGCTATTGCATAAATAATAATACAAGTAACAACTTTAAAAATAATGACCAATAACAGATAACGATTGACACTTCATCCCAATCTCAAAACATCAAAGAGTGGACCAATATACACAAATGTCTAAAAAAAAAACCTCCAAGATCCCAACTCTGCTATCCTTCATAACTCAAGTTCAAACTGCTATCCTCTGGGACCGGGATAGTCTTAAATTGCAAAAAATACTGTCATGTAAGAAGAGCCCTGGTTAAAATTTTTACTAAGATGCTCTTATGGGAGATCCAGGAAGCAGGTCAAAGGAGTTGATCATTTGCAATCCTATTCCCTCTTCATTCCAAGTGCTTGCTGTGACTGGCCCTGCCATTATACCTTGGGATCCCCTGTCGATCTCCTCATTGGCATCAGTGAGCCATGGGATGGGGGTTGGGGGGCACAATTTTATTAACCACATTGCAAGCTCTTACCAAAAATAAACAAATGACGCACCATCCACAACAACCAGCCACACCACAGTAGTGTTAGTCAGCTGCTCCTCTGCCACCTGCTGGGAATGTGTACCGTGTGGCACAGGACCTATTCTCATGGGATCCATTACCTTGAAGGGGTAGGGAAAGAGAAGCACCGGTAATCGGGACCTACTGGAGTCACCCCTACTCCTGTTCTCTGCCTTAGAAAGCAGAGATGATTCAGACTGACTAGGAATGACACAGTCCCACACTCTGACCTGCTTAGCCTGTACTAATCACAAGCAGGAGGCACCTGGGAGCCATGGGAATCAGTCCTTAGCTGAGCCCCATAATCAGGTGCTTTGTAAGGAAACAGGGACATGCACCCTGTCCCCACAGCTCTCTCTTCCCCATCCAGACCAGAGTGGCTCATGTCCTGAGGGTGCTGCTTTAAGCAGAGTGTCTGGGGATGCACCGCAGGGCAGCTGCCCCCGCATTGAGGGTTTTTTCCAGGGGAGGCAGGGCCAGTCCCAGGCATGTGCCACATGTGGCACCCCCACAGCCAGCCTGGGCCCCGCGCCTGCCGCAACTAGCCTCTCCCCTCCGAATATGTTCTGTCCAGGCTGCCTCCTGACTGAGTCTCTCCCCGGCTAGCATCCTGTAACGTGTTGCTGTGGCACTGCCGGTGGTGCTCCCTGTGCTGAGCAGCCCTTTGACAGTTCTGGAAGTAAAAGTGCAAAATGCACCTGTGTAAGATGTGCCCTGTCCCTCAACAGTTCCAAATGGCTGAGGAGGTGGAGCCGAACAGAGGACGTTTGCACGCCTAGGATGAGCAGGGGAGCTCACTGAAGCAGTGCCATGACAGCACCACGAGGAGGAGAGGAGGCCGGCGAGCAGCCAAGGAACGCAAGGAGAGCTGGTGGAGGTGAGGAGCCGTGCTGAGTGTCCTGGCAAAGAGTGAGCTGACAAGGCTCTGCTCACACAGTGGAGGTGAGGAAGCAAGCAGGTAGGAGCTCAGCCTCAAAGCAAACTTCATTCAAAGCTGGTGCCGCATGGGGACGCCAGCAGGGATGGCCTTCTCCTTCAGGCTCCTCTGTTCCACCAGCCAGCCACATCCCCACCCGTGCAGTGTGAGTCAGGGGTGCCGCTGCATTCAATATCAGGCGCCAGCAGGTGTGCACGCTAAAGTCTCGGTTCCCCACCTCCCTGCTCAGCTGCAGCCCACAGCAGCAGCAAGGCAGTGTAAGCGTGGTGTGGGTGGCGGCCCTACAAACAGTGCTGGCCATGGACTCACTGGACCCTCTGGACTGGTCGGGTGCACAAAGGCACTGGCAGAAAAAAGCTCCCCTTCCTCCCCCTCCCGTACACCAGTGGTCAGTCTGTGCCGGCCTGCCCCTGAAGTAGAAGCCCTCCTTCCCGATGGGGTGATGGGAATCCTGTTTGGGAGGGGGGAATCTCCTATCCAAGGGGGATTGGGGGGGGGACTCCTTCCTGTCCCAGGGGAACTGTGGGAAGAAAGTGGGGGGCTAGGTGAGGGACCACTTTGTGGGGCATATTGTGGGGTGACTATTCAAGGGGGGCACTCTGTAGGGGATTCTGGAGGGTGGATGGATCTGTGGGACAGAAGTGGCAAGGGGGTGCGCTGTGTGGGAAGTTAAGGGGTAAGTGGTGGGACTGATAAGGCATGTGTGTAGGTATGAGGGAAATTTATTCTAATTATGTACATTTACATATTCGTATAATTAGTCCTCACTTAATTATGCAAATTAGACCCCACACCAAGACTTTGCACATGGCCCCACAAACCCTGGCGCTGGCCCTGAGGAGAGACTGGGGCTCCAGTCTACTCGCTTGAGTGTGGAAAACCCTACGGTGCTGGTTGGACTTGAGGGCTCTGTGGCTAGGAGCCATGTCCAAGTGCGATCTGACAATTCCTGCC
Source organism: Sphenodon punctatus (assembly GCA_003113815.1). NCBI lineage: Eukaryota > Metazoa > Chordata > Lepidosauria > Sphenodontia > Sphenodontidae > Sphenodon > Sphenodon punctatus. The sequence goes on from QEPC01012692.1 coordinate 455,260, forward strand.
CCTCCAGCTTCTCAGCCCTTGGTGTCATGGGAGGTTTGGGTCAGAGGAGCAGGGAAGGGGTCCCAGATGGAGGGGCACTGGGGCTGATTGCTTTCCCTTCAGTAGCTGCAGCTGTTTGCTAATCCCTCCTTCCCTTCCCCTTCCCAGATGTTGAGCTAGCTTCCAGCTCTTTGAGAAGTGAGAAAGAAGCACAGAAAAGCCATTTGGGGCAATGGAACCCAGGAAAGTTGCTGGAAAGACAGAGCCTCCTCCCTGATCCTGGCCAAGCAGCTGCAACCCTGGTCCCCTCTTATTCCTGCCTCCAACTTCCCCCTGTCTCCATGGTTTAGGCGGAGGGTTGAAAGTCCCCATAGCGAAAGGAAAGTCATACCCTTCTTCCAACTGATCTCCCTTAGCCCCTGCCCCCTCCCTCCAGTGAGCCAGCCCAGTCTGTTCATCAGCAGAGGCTGCTGTTCCACAGCACCTGGAAATTGAATCTCCTTGTTTGGGAGTAAAGGGCGCTTGGGGACTGGTTACCCTGCTGGGAGAAAGAACATCAAAATGAAATAAGTGACCACATAATCCCCCCTCCTCCGGGGCGCTGGATTTCCACAGGGCTTCCAAGCCCCACTGGGACAGTTTGGGGGAGGGGGGGACGCGATCCCACGCCCCCTCCCCCCCTGCATAGCCTATGCTTATTGGACTCCAACCTATTCCCAAAGCCCTCCTCCAAGTCATTGCACCAGCCCATCCTCGATCTAGCTGCTCCCTCTGTCCCTCTCCTCCGTGTCAGCATGGTCTTTCCCCTTCATTCCTGGTGCTCCCTGTACCCTCCCTCCTGTTGTTTCAACTCACCTCTTCCAGTCCAGCCATTCCCACAAGCCCCTTCTCCATCATTTCACCTGATCCCCTTCACTTGAGGTCCTCATGGGGGCCTCCTCCATAAACTCAATAGTTGCTCCCTTCTTGGTGTTATTGCACCCATTGAACAAGTACCTACAGTAGCACATCACAATAGCAAACATCATTAATGCTGCTACCTTCACATGCCATGTGAAGGTACCAATCTGCCTGCTTGAAGCGGTTTTGTTCTGGGGTGTGATCCCCAGGGTAGGTTTTCATGAGCCATGGTATCAGGGGGTAGGCCAGGTCCACTAGGATGATGGGCTTCATGGGCAGACAAGCCAATTGAAGCTGAACCCAGACAAGGCCAATGTGCTGACAGTTGGCCAGCCCTGGTATCTGAGGAACATAGAGACACCTGTCATTGACAGGGTCCAGCCTTCTTTGGTCACTAAGGTTTGCTGCTTTGGGGTAGGGATGGGTGAACAGAACGCGGTTCGGATGTTTGGTCATTCGGTTCGAAACCCGAGTTCGGGTTCAATGGTTCGGTTCAGCCGAGTTCGGTTTGGCCGAACTTGGCCGAACAGTCAAAAATACCGAAAACGAAACAAAATCAAAACCGAAACCTAATTTTCGGCCCTGGAAGGACGTTTTTTCTGCCCCCAAACTCATCCGAACAGTTTGGTCATTCAAGAGTTCAGTTCGGACGTTCGGTTTGGACATCCGAACAGACCGAGTCCAGTCCGAACATCCGAACCGCGTTCGCCCATCCCTACTTTGGGGTGCTCTTGGAGCCACTGCTGTGCCTGGATCATCAGGTTGTGGCGGTGGTCAGAAGCACTTTTCTCCAGCTCCACCTGGTGAGAAGGTTGTGACCTTTTTATCAGATTTATTTATTGCAATTACTACCCTGCCCCTCTCACCTAAGGTGACTAAGATTTAGAGCTGCCCACTGTCATTCATGATTCATAACCTCAGTGTCTTTAGACATAATGCTGTTCAGTGTTCTGTAACACAGTGCCCTACCACTGCAGTGTTTAGACATACCATCAACACAGTGTTCACCCCAAACACTGATTGAACTGTCAAGACCTGGCAGCTGTTCACTTCCAGTGTTTGGGGTGAACACTGTGTTGACGGTCTGTCTAAACACTGTAACAGTAGAACACTGTGTTACAGAACACTGAACAGCGTTATGTCTAAAGACACCCATTGACAGTACTGCAATGCACTCTACATGGGGCTGTCCTTGATAACTATTCAAAAGCTGCAGCTGGTGCAGAACATGGCAGCCTACCTTCTGTTGGGAGTGTATCGGCAGGAGCACATTATTATACCAGTGCTCCAGAGTCTACACTGGTTATCAATAGCTTTCAAGGATCAATTCAAGTTACTTGTTTTGACTTATAAAGCCCTAAATGACCTGTCCCTAAATATCTGGAAAGTGGCTTCTTTCCTCATGTCCCATTGCAGCCTGTGAGGTCAGCTGGGAGCACCCTCTTGCAGGTACCATCTTTCCATTATTTTCACACAACAAGGACATGCAGAGAGACATTCTCAGTGGCTGCCCCACAATTATGTAATTCTCTTCCCTTGGAGGTTCATCTAAGCCCAATCCTGATCATTTTCTGGAGGCAATGCAAGACCTTTCCTTTTGGCCAGGAATTTGGCAGGCCCACGGGGGTAGGGTTTGGGGAGTTGTAGTTTAGGGACTTTTATTTGATTTTAGTTATGTATTTTCAATATATTACAGTGTTAGAAGATTTTATCTGGTTTTCTCTATGTATTTTTCATATATTTATATATTGTCACCCACCCTAAGCCTTAAGGGAGGGAGGGATAAAAATGTGAATGAATGTCAACCAACCAATCCAATATTCTCCAAACATTGACTCATGTGTCACTGGTAGTGGTCTCCCTCCTGCTGCCCTAAGTCCCTTTCTGGGACCCCGATCCAGATTGGATGTGCTGGGCCTAAGAATCTTCTGCTTTTCAATGAGGCGCAGAAGTTGCCTACTAGGCCAGGCAGTCTCCAGTCCACACCTACCTCATGCTGCTTTGGATTGGGAATCCATCAGACCAGGGAGTCCCCTTCTACCATTGCTGTCTGGCCAGGAGAACCTCACCAGATGAGTGTTCCTGCCAGCTACATCTTCCACTCACGTGGCAAGCAGCCCGTTTAAAAGGGGCCAGACGGGAGCAGCTCCAACCTTCTTTCTGATTGGTGGTTGCATCATCACACACTGACATAGCCACCAATTAGGAGGCAGCCATCATGCCTGTCGAAAAAACGCCAGGGGAGATGATGGCAGGAATGTTGACACTAAGCCAAGTCAAGTCAGGTTTATTGGTACTGGCTTCTGCCCTGACCATACAAACATCCAACAATATCAACAGATAAACAAAACACATCAAATTTAAAATACATAAGATAACAAATTAATAAAACACAAAACCAAATGCAGCACAATAAAATAGAACAGCATTCAACCTTAGAGAACTCTTCCAATTTAGTCATTCATCTGACAAATCTGCCTTGCTGCCAAATTGATGACCAATAGAGGGCTACTATTTCAGAAAACATTTAGTAAGGCAGCTTTAGATTCCTCAGCTCATTTATAACTGATTTAATCGAGACCTGATCAGTTTACGCCGATTGGCGGCAAGTAGAAAAAAAGTTGCCACAGACGTTAACTCACTTAAATTCACCAGATTAGCTAACAAAATCAGTTGCTCTGAGTGATGGAACCTCTTGCCATCCAAAAGGGGCTTCAACCAAGTCTCCCTCAGGTGGACATAGTATGGGCAATTAAATATCAAATGCTCTGCTGATTCTACTTCTGATAGGGAGCAAAGACATTTATGGTCCCAATAAGGGACTCCTGCAAATCTGCCCTCTACCACCACAGTTTGCGTGAGATCAAAACGGAAAAGGGTAAAATGTCACCCTGGCGAGAGTTCACCAGTATATCTAGGTAGGGTTCCCTCCTAAATAGGGTCTTACTAATGGCAAGACTGGGGGGCACCTTCCATTCCTTAAGCACAGCAAGATCCTCTTGGATTGCTATGTCTCTAGATCTTTGCTGAATTGATAGCCTTATACCAGCTAGAGATTGTCCTGCAAAATAATGGAACGAGATCCCCAATTTGTTTAATACTGTTGCCACATGTCGTATCCAGGGGTAGGTTCTGGCTCCCTCATGCTGCAATTCCTCCCTCAAGCAAAGAGCTTGTAAGGAGTTGAATGGACAGGCCAAAAGCTTGACCCAATACCTCAAGAGGGTTAGCCTAATATGATGCTCTATCAAGGGGGTATCAAACTCAGCTCTAACAACTGCACCCGGAATACTAGCCCCCATTTTAAGAATTCCACGGAGGAAGTGATTCTTAACCCGTTCCAGAGGCAAATGGTCCGAGAGGGTAACACATTCGGCTCCAAAAGTTAACATGGGGACAACTTTTGCACGAAAGACTTCTAATATGGTGGAAACAGGTATTCCATATGAGGAATTATAGGCCTTGAGAAGGGCCTTTACAGTGATAGAAGATAATTGGGCTCTCTTGCTAACATGCTGAGCCCATGTACATCTGGAGGTGAAGATGATACCCAGATATAAAAATTTGTTCACCACCTCCATAGCCAGACCTGAGACTATCCATTCATTTCCTTTGGGACTTCCTCCTGACTATCAGAATTTTTTATTTTTTTACATTTACCTCTAGTCTATTTTGTAAGGAGTACTCCAGGAGACCCCCCCAATCGCAGCTCTCAATCCCTTCTCCGTCTGAGCAAATAGAGTCAAATCATCGGCATATTGTAATGCATAAAGCGGATAACTCTGTACCTTCAGTGGATGCAAGTTGCAGCTCTTGACAGCAGCAATAAGGTCTTCAACGATCAAATTGAAAAGAAGAGGGGCGAGCAAGCACCCCTGACGGACCCCTCTTTGGATGGAAATTGGGCCACTGGTAGCACTTAAGAACCGGCCCTTCACTTTGGCAGTATTATGCTCATTTATTGCTACTATGATTTTAAGTAGTGATGGAGGCCCTTAATTTACTCCAGAGACACTGTCTTGGTACTGAATCAAATGCCTTTCTAAAATCCACAAAGGCAATATACAATTTCCCTGACCTGATTCTTGTGTATTTTGACATCAGGTGTGCCACAATAAAAGTACAGTCCAAGGTTGACCTGTTGGCTCTAAAGCCATATTGTTCTTTAGGAATTAACTCCTCCCTATCTGCCCACTCTTGGAGATGTTGGCAGATGATAGACGTGAAAAGTTTACTGACTACCAGAAGCAAACTTATCGGCCTATAACAGGAGGGATCACGGCAATTGCCTTTCTTGAAAATGGGGATGATCCAGCTTTTGCCCCAAGACTGGGGAACTCCACCTCCTCTAACTATGTTATTGAAAAGTTTGCTTAAGATCTGAGCCCACCACTGAGGTGCTGCTTTCAGAGCCTCTGCTGGGAGGCAATCTGGCCCAGGTGCCTTATTATCTTTAAGCGCCAAAATCCTCTCTACTTCAGAATTCTGAATTTCAATAACGAGGAGACTGCTCACCTTGGACTCTCCAGGTGAATCGTCGCCCACTATCGCCTCCTTTTCTGAGTACATCTCTCCAAAGAATTGTTCCCATGTCTAATTAGGAACCTGTGAAGAGGCCGAGTCTCTAGGTTTCTCTAGCCTCCCATTCAAGACTGTCCAGAATCTTTTACTGTCCCCCAAGTGCGAAGCCATCACTAATTCAGCCCACTTTTTATTGTGGTACAGTGACCTTTTATTTCGCAGTAAGTGCTTGTAATCCTGCTTAAAAATCTGCAGCTGCTGAAGGGCTAGGTCGGAACATGACCTGACCCAGTACCTCTTTGCTGAGAGGAGGCAGGATTTCAGATCCCTGCATTCAGCGTCAAACCAAACAGATTTTACTTTGGAATGGTGACCCTAAATATGAGGCCCATCCCTAGGAAATCAAGAGCGGGTGATTTCTCCTGTGTCCCGGTGTCAAGAGCCTCTGGCTCAGGAGGCACAGGGGGTGGTGGTTCCCTGAGGCCCTGGTGGAGCCCTGGGCGGCTTACACCATGCGGCGCAGGGGAAACCTCGCCGGTGGGCACAGATGGTGCGAGAGACCAGTCCGAGACTGGATGTACTGTGGTGGAGTGTGAGCGCGCTGACACAGCACATTGAGCCCCTCCCCGATGCTTGGAGCACTTGTCCCAGCACTCCCTGGAGTGTGCCGCACCACATTCCACCCCACCCCGGCACTCAGAGTGCCTGTGCAGGCTAGCTGACCCTATTTAAGGGGTGTTCAGTCTCCGTGGCAGTGCCAGTGATCAGAGCCTCTTCTGTGAGACTGGCCCCTGATTGCGTGTTGCAGTGATCTTCTGGATTATCCTGTGTTCTATTGTGTGCTGCTACGTGTTGCATGAGTACTGTGAGAGTGAGTGCTGAGAGTGTGGGTGTGGTGTGTGTGGGAGTGGAGAGTGAGGTTTCCTGGTGGTGTGGGTGCTGTGTTCCCTTTCCCCCTCCTGCCTGGGTCCCTATGCTGCGTGTCTGTGTGTGGGTGGGGGTGGGCGTGTGTGTCTCCACCCTCTCTCCTTCCCTGGGGTTCCCCCCTGCCCTCTCTTCCTCACATTTCCCCCACTTCCCTTCCCCATGGGTTTGTGATAGCGAAGGTGTATGGGTCTGGGACATGGATACAGGGTGTGCACTATCACCACCTCCCTATAATGATCTTTGGCTTGGCTACTCGCCCTTATATGCCACTATAAGATCCTGAGGGACAATAAGTGCACCAGCGTCTGTTCCTGTGAATGAGTGTTTACCCCTTTGGGTCCTTGGTTGCCTCGTGGGGTCAGACACCCTCCTCAATGGCTATGACATAAAGTCAAAACTTTTGCCTCCATCATAATGTAGACCAACACCCAAAGCCAGCTTGCCCATTGCACAAGGTGGACATTTAATCCAAGGTAGCCACCTTCTGGAGATGATGCTCTGAAAAGCTCCAACTAACACAAAACCCTTATTGCTACTACCAGAAGGTCATGGGCCGTCTCTATGGCTTCTTCATCTCAATTTTCTGAGGTGAAAGGGGCGGGGTAACAGATGGCCTTAACTTGCTGTAGGACCAGGCTAAAGGTGGGCTGGGTAAGTCCTTGTGGGAAGCAGCCGTGTCGGGAGCTAGTCAGAATATGGTAGGCAACTGGCCCTTGAAGAGGCTAAAGGACACTTGCAATTTAATTGAATTGGCCCCACCTGAGTGTGGCAGGAAACCAGAAGCCAGCTAGGGCAAGGCACAGTATAAAAGACTGAGCAAAAAGCTGAGTTAGACGACAAGGAAGAAGGCTCCAGGCCATTACTGAGGCTGGAAAAGTTAGCTGGTAGAGGAGGAAGGACCAATCAGAGACAAAAGTCAGGGTCCCGGGCTGAAAGAGGGCCAAGAATCAGAAAAGTCAAAGGCCTGCACTCTGTTTGTATTAAAATGGAGTGGATGTGTACATTAAAGAGACCTGGTGAAGGCACTGTAAATTAAGTTACACCATGGTGGAGAGAGGGTTTGCCTGATTTGTACTAAATAGAGGTGTAGCAGGCTATGAGGCTCGTGGGCCCTGGTGCAGATGAACTTTGGTCTGTCCCTATTGTATCAATGCCTTTGCATGTCAGGCAAGTTTAGTTTACTAAAAGAAGCAGATAAGTGTTGTCCAGGACAACAAAATACTTCAGCCAGCACTGATGTTGCCCATATAAACACCAGTAAAGAATTGGTAATCACAAGCATTTATAGGCATGGGCCACACTTGAAAAGATTCAAGGTGGATAAACCTGACTTTGCTCAGCCAGTCACCAACGGCGTTTGCATGGAGGAATCAAGGCAGCGGCATTTTTCCAATACTGCCGAGACTTGAGTTGTGAATTGCTTTTATAGCAGGGATTTTCAGCCACCATGTCTTCTATAAAAATATCCTCAGGCACGGGCAAAAACACACAGGTGTTTGGGCCCCATTTCTGGAACCTGGCAGAAACTCTCCACTTGTTTTTGAAAATGTTCTTGTCAACTCTGTTGCACTGAACAGCAAAAAGTGGATCCTGCTTTTCACTCCTCTGGAGAATATTCTTTGGGCCATCAGCTTTACAACTCTTCCTTCTCTGCACTGTTTTCTTTCTAGCTGTTTCCTAGGAAAGACAAATAAGATTCATTTTTGTCATCGTCTGTTACTTGGTTTATAATCATGTTTCTGGAATCCAGTGTTATAACTGTAAAAACTATCTTTCTTAACATTAACAAATATTTAGAGACTGACACTTGCAGCTAACTACTGTCTCTCTCACCCCCACAGCTCTCACTGTCCTAACAAATACCAATTGCCACTGAAACCTCAAAAGTTTTGTATCACCTTCTTTCTTAAAGGTATATACACCACCATTTTCTAAATCCACATTTTTATCCTAGTTTTCTACAGAAAGAAGGTTTATGCAGTGTGTGTCCATCTATCCCACCCTTTGTAACTTAGGATCCCACAGGCTAGTTTCAGACAAATTTGGAAGAGGGGCAAAAGACCCCAAAATAACTGAAGCCTAATTTATTTTAGAATAATAGGTGCATCTGGAAAGGAGATATGGTTCCCCCTACCAACACCAGATCCAATTGTCTTAAAATAAACATCATCACCCCACCTTAATAATTTTTGATCCCATAAAACTGAGGCTGCTATTGTCTTCACACACCCCATCCCATCTCCACTCTGGGCCTAGACATCCCTATCAGGCTGGCCTCCCCTATCCCATACTGACTGCAGACACCCTTCTCAGACCTCAGTAAATTGTTTGGATTATGGCACCAGATAAACCAATCCCACATGTTCTTTTTCAGGGTGCCGTTCAGTTCCTGGAGCAGAAGGAGGGGAACAGGAGGCCAGGAGCACAAGCAAGAAACAATACTCTGTAGTTGACCTGCCCACCTTCCCTTTCCTGGCTGTCTTTCCTGGGTGGGGCAGGGTGAACATATTGCGGCCACAGGGCATACGAGTCACTGCATTGTGTGTTAACATTGTCCAAAGTAGAATGGTGCTGTCCAAAGTGGGATAACGTCTCATGTGGCTGCACCCATATTTCCTGCCAAGTTAATCTTAACCAATCTCACAAAGAAAAAAGACTGTATTGAAAGAGAAGAAGTTCACAGAGTAAGGAGTAAGGTTGGGACTCCAGGTAGAATTTTGGTTTTGGTTTGTTTGTTTGTTTTTGTTTCAATGAAATCAGTGAAAAAACTCAAAATGAAATCAATGGGAAAAAATGAAATGTCAGAACCAAAAAGATCTGAAATTTTGGATTCAAACATAAGAATATAAGTAGTACCATACTGAGTCAGACCAATGGTCCATCAAGACCAGCATCCTGTCCTCCAACAGTGGCCAATCTCGATGGCATGGAAAAAGAACCAACAGTCACAATGCACAATCCATTCTCCATTGTTCACTCCCAGCTCCCGACAGTAAGAAGTTCATCCCATAAAAAGCCATTTTAGGATGATTCCGGCTCTATCCAAAACTGAAATTCCCACCCCTAGTAAGGATAGACCAGTAACAAGATGCTGGATCACATACATGAGCATACAACAGGAAGGTTGGTGAATTGGCAAAAGGGGAGCTTGAGGAAATGGAAGCAGAGCTTTGGGCACAATTGGTACAGTTTTACCTGGGAACCAGTGACTGAATTTATTATTAGCAAGCATTATTAACAAGCAATGTACCTGTGCTTTACAAAGTAATGGAATAGACATGGTCCCTTCTCTAGGGTTTACAATCTGAGAGATTGGGGTGGGGGGGAGGAAGGGGAACAGAGGGAGAGACAAAGGGTGTAACTTTCACGAAGATGTGAGGTCCCAGGTGCACATGCTTGGCTTGGTTACATTGAGAATGATGGATGACTGGTCCATGTGGTGAGGATATGAGTAGTACACAGACCTCAGGTAACAGATTGTACTGGATGGAAGGTATCACCAGGAGTTTGGTGAGAGGAGCGAGGAGTCGGGGATGGCAGAGCAGCAGAGGTGGGTCTTGAGGAGGAATTTGAAGGTATGAAGGGAGAGGGAGAGGCGGATGTGGGCAGGGAGGGAGTTCCAGGTGTGGGGGGCAGATAGAGAGAAGGAACGAAGGCAGTTTTTTTTCTGCCTTCGTTCCTTCTCTCTATCTGCCCCCCACACCTGGAACTCCCTCCCTGCCCACATCCGCCTCTCCCTCTCCCTTCATACCTTCAAATTCCTCCTCAAGACCCACCTCTGCTGCTCTGCCATCCCCGACTCCTCGCTCCTCTCACCAAACTCCTGGTGATACCTTCCATCCAGTACAATCTGTTACCTGAGGTCTGTGTACTACTCATATCCTCACCACATGGACCAGTCATCCATCATTCTCAATGTAACCAAGCCAAGCATGTGCACCTGGGACCTCACATCTTCGTGAAAGTTACAGGCAGGCAGGGGAGGACAGGCAGCAGGGGAGGACAAGAGAGGGGACAGAGCAGGAGAGGAGTTTATGGACAGGAATATGGAGGGAAATTAGCACAGAGAGGTAGGGGGAGCAAGGTTATGAAGAGCATTATAGGTGAAGACTAGAAGTTTGTTCAGGAAGAGGGAGCAGTGATGAGAGGAGAGGAAGGACTGCATGTGGTCGAAGCAACGGGTGAAGTGGATGACCCTAGTAGCAGAGTTTGGGATGGAGATAAGGGGAGAAAGGGTAGAGCGGGGGAGGCCAGTGAGGAGGTTACAGTAATTGTTCATGACCAGGGCATGAACAAGGGTTTCGGCAGAGGAGACAGAAAGAAAAGGACGAATCTTAGCAATGTTATAGAGACAAAAAGAAAAGGGTGAATCTTAGCAATGTTATGAAGGGAGAAGAGACAGGATTTGGCAACAGAGTCGATGTAGGGTTTAAAAGAAAGGGATAAGTCAAAGATGAAGCCTAAGCTACAGGCTTGGGGATGGGAAGGAGGGTGACACCTTGTAACCAAGCCAAGTACACGCGCCTGAGACTTCGCATCCGCCTGAATGTTTGTTTGTCTTCTCCCATGTCTCTCCCACTGTCCCCTCTCCTTGTCTCCCCCTCCTTGTCTTTTAGATTGTAAGCCACAGGTAGGGACCGCAGCTGATTATATGTTCTGTACAGCGCCAGGTTGTTGCTGGCGCTTTATAAATGTTTAATAATAATAATAATAATAATTGATAAGGATTGACAGGGAAGAGGGAGAGGAAGGATGGGGGGAGGGAGTTAAGGAGTTCAGTTTTAGTCATGTTGAGCTTGAGTTGACATTGAGACATCCATGTAGAGATATCAGAGAGACAGCTGGTAAGCCAAGCTTGAAGGATAGAGAGAGAGGGAGTAAAGAGATAAAGTTGAGTGTCATTAGCGTACAGGTGATATTGGAAGCCATGGGAGGCAATGAGTTTGCCTAGGGACAGGGTGTAGATAGAGAAGAGGAGAGGGCCAAGGACAGAGCCTTGGGGAACACCAACCTAGAGGGGAAAGGAGGAGGAGGTGGAGTTGGCAAGTGTCAGTGGGGGGGAAGGGGATGGGGTACCTGAGGGAGCCGGAATTTAGGGGAACTTCCACACAAGTGGCGTGAAACACGGGTTGCCCTGTCTCAACCCTCGGCAGGCAATAGGGATGTAAGATGCCCATCAGGATAGTGAGTGGATCTTTGATCCTACACAAGGATCAGACCCCTATCATCATAGGGCGCTGAGGAATAGGTACTGGGGCACCCTGCCCACCGTTCAACCTCTGTATCCACAGATTCACCCTGGGAGGGGGAAGGGGCTGTGCACAGATATTAGTGGGGACAGGAGGTTTGGACACCCAGGTATGACAAGAGGGCAACTGCTACCATGCACTCACATAAGGGGGAAGGAACCGGAGGGGGAAAGGGAAAAGGGCACACTCACTCTCCACCCGCTCTCACACGCACTCACTCAACCGTTCTATAGAGGACACCGGGGACAGACTCACCACACTCGCGCAGGCACACAGGCTCCAACAGCACTCAAGGGGATGTGGGAAGGAAGGGAGGCTCAGAACCAAGATGGGGGTCAATCATCTCCAACAATAGCTTTCGCTCCAGGGGCCAGTCTCAGATCACCGGCGCCACTTGTTCTGCGGCGCCAGCATTTATGCTGCAGGCCACACACACCCCTTGCATGTCTGAAGTCGTGAACGTCTCACTGGTGCAGGCCCCGCCCCGGAACGCTGCATGGCTGGCGGAGGCTTTTCCTGTGATGTGGAGGGCAAGGGGGAATCCCCTGCTGATGTGCCGGAGTGTCCGAAGAGCGGCGCTTCCAGTCGCGCGTTGTCAGGCGATGTCGGGGGTAATTGCGGGGTGCGATCAGCCTGAACCCAGCTGCGTGGGGTGCAGGCCTTCCCATAATGCCTAGTCCTTACAGCAAGAGATGCATTGAAGGAGTGGTCAGAGATTTAGGAGGAGACCCAGTCGAGGACGGAGCCATGGAAGCCAAGGGAGTGAAGTGAGTCCAGCAAGAGTGAGTGATTAACAGTATCAAAGGCGGCAGAGAGGTCAAGGAGGACAAGAATGGAATAGAGGTGATTAGATTTAGCCACAAGATGTTCGTTGGTGATCTTAGCGAGAGCAGTTTAAGTAGAGTGAAGGGGGAAGAAGCCAAATTGGAGGGGGTCAAGGGAGGAGTTGGAGGAGAGGAAGTCAAGGCAGCAGGAGCAGACAACATGTTCAAGAAGCTTGGAAGCAAAAGGAAGGAGTGAGACAGGACGGTAGCTAGAAGGGTCAGAGGAGTCAAGAGCTGACTCTTTGAAGAAAGGAGAGACAGTGGCTTAAAGGCGGAGGGGAAGGAGCCAGTAGAGAGGGAGAAGTTGATGATGTGTAAGAGGGAAGGGGCAACAGTGGAAACAATGGCGGTTAAGAGGCGGGAGGGGATGGGGTCAAGGGGGAAAGTGGAAGGGTTCTAGTGGAAGGGAGGCAGGAGAGAAGGAGGGTGAGGAGGGAGAGGGGAGGGAGTAGGAAGAGGAGAGGAGTGGGAAGCAATGTCGAGGCAGATCTTGTCTATCTTGGAGGTGAAGAAGGAAGCCAGATCTTGAGCAGAAAGGCAAGAGGAAGGAGGAGGACAGAGGAGCTTGCGGAGGAAGTCAAAGGTGGAGAACAGGCAGCGAGGGACAGGTCCCAAGAGCAGGACTCAATGTGGGAGGTGTAGTAATGCTGTCTAGCAAGGGAGATAGCAGAAGTAAGGGAGGAGAGAGAGAATTTGAAGTGAAGGGAGTCAGCATGAGAGTGGGATTTGCACCAGAGGCATTCAGCAGCATGGGTGCAGGAGCGGAGGTGGCAGATACTGGGGGTGAGCCAAGCACGGGGTGGGAGGAGAGGGGGGCAAAGAAGTCAAGGGTGGAGGAGAAAGAGGCATTGAAAGCAGAGATGGTAGAGTCAGGGGAGGAGGAGGAGACTAAGGGGAGAAGGGGGGAGAAAGAGGAGGCAAAGTCCAGGGGGTTAATGGCCTGCAGGTCACAGAAGGGGCATGGAGATGGGGAAAAGTAGGGGCTGCAGTGGGAGACATTGAAAGAGGCAAGGAAGTGGTCAGAGATGGGATGAGGATTGAAGGAGAGAGTCAGTTCATAAATGACAAGAACACTGTTGCATCCCTGAAGGTTTGGGGTTCAGGTTCTGCTTGGTGTCACACCAGAAGACTACCTGTAGTCTCTTCATCTGTGAATGGATACCAGCCCAATTGGTTTGGGGAAGTCCTCATTCATTCCCTCATTTACCAGAGAGGCCACAGAAACTGACACACTTTTACAATAGGGCAATAACATATAATTTGTGAGACAACAAATTATGCCAATTCATTTCATTTTCCAACCAGCAGTGTATAGAGAGCTATCATCTTCCATATTCATCAGCAAAAACCTAAACATTTGTTTTGGGTTCTTTGAATATTTTGGCTTGGTCTATTTCAGTTATTTTCATATTCTGTTTCAAGGATTTTGGTTCAGCCATTTCAGTTTTTCATTCACTACCATATTTGTTTCTTCATTCAGTCCCATGTAGCACTGTTATACACGAGTTTCACACAAGCAGTATTGAGCTAATAACAATATGCCAGTTATTCCCATGCCAGTTTGAAGAGCCCTGTTTTTCAGGATGGACTTTGACTTTAGCTTTTGGGTGAGGAGAAGACGTTTAATGAAGATGTGAACAGTGAGGAAACCTGATCCAGGGATTCAAGGAAGGAGGGACATTGCCAGAATCAGGAAGAAGACAGAAGCGTTTTGTATAGACAAATGAGTCCGAGATGTGATGAAAAGAGGCAGCAGAGAACCATTCATCCATGGAGCCACATCTGTAACACCCTCCACGGTTCATATTGCCACGTTTCTTAGTGAAAAACATTATTAATTATTATTATTATTATTAGTAGTAGTAGTAGTAGTATTATTATTATTTAAAGCATTTATACCCTGCCCCTCCTGTAAACAGCTCAGGGCAGCTTCCAACAATAATAAAACAGCATAAAACAATATAAAAACAGTTTAAAACAATCAACAAGTTAAATACTTTTAAAACAGGGCCCCGAGAAACAATTTCAACATTAAAACAATAGAACAAAGTAGGGGGAAAAAAACACAACCCTATTCCACCCTCCCCCCCTCCCCAAAGGCCTGGGCAAACAGCCAGGTTTTGCAGCACCACCGGAATGACAACAGGCTTGGGGCCAGGCAGGCTTCCTCTGGAACGGAGTTTCAAAGACGCGGCCCGGCCACCGAGAATGCCCTCTCCATTGTGGCCCCCCGCTTTACCCGGGGGACCTCCAAGAAGGCACCCCTGGCCGACCACAGGAACTGCTCTGGGGCGCGGAGGGTGAGGCGATCCCTGAGGTACAAGGGGCCCAGAGCGTGAAGGGCCTTATAGACCAACACTAAAACCTTGAACCTAGCTCGGCATGCTATCGGCAGCCAGTGCAGAGTCCAGAGCACAGGTGTAATATGCTCCCGGCGACCCGTCCCCGTAAGGAGACAAGCCATCGCATTCTGCACTAGCTGCAGCCTCCGGACAAGGCACAAGGGAAGCCCCACGTAGAGCGCGTTGCAGTAGTCCAGCCTCGAGGTGATGAAGGCATGGATGAGGGAGACCAGGGCTGGGCCGGAGATGAACGAACACAGCCTACGCACCAGATACAACTGGCGGAGGGCAGCTTTAGTGACTGCCTCCACCTGCCGCTCCAGGCAGAGGTCTGCGTCCAATATCACCCCCAGACCCTGGACCTGCTGAGCTATGGGAGGGCGAACTCCTCCAATCAGGGGAGCCACTACATCTGTAGAGAATGGGGAGCAAAAACATCTGTAGAGAAGCACTATCAAGACATCACTGAGCATTTCTGCATGAATGCTCAAGTGGAAAATGATCAAGTGGAAAAGTGCTGAAACACATTGGAAACTCCTTAACGAAATCCCTGACAAAATGGGCACAATTGTGCTGACAGAGACTTCATGTGCTGAAAACCGAAAAAGGAACGCAGTTCTGTCAAACCCCCTTCTCTGTATTATTACTGATGGTTCCCTCAGCAATGGTTTGGGCTGACTGCTGAGCAGTTATCCTTATTTTCTGTCTGAGAGACCACGCATTTGAGATCCACGTGTTGCTCTCTGTCAGTTTCCAGAATCACCTTTTCTTGTCATTTTGTAAATCTCAAGAGTCATGACCAAGACTGCCCTTAGAATTTGTGGGTCCAGGGCAAAGATAAAATGCAGGGCCCCGGTGGCCCCTCCACAACGGGGGGCACCCTTCATGGGGCCCTAAAGGTAATCATGTTTAGGGTCCTGTTGGGAGGGGCCCACACATCCTGCCCTAGTATAAACAGGAACCACTGCAGGGCCCCTGGAAAAATCAGGACCCAGGTGGTCACCCCAAGTTGCCCTGTGGTAAAGGTCGGTCTTGCTCATGGCCAACCTACATCCTTAAATTGTACTGATATCTACATGGGAAAAGCTAGTCTCTTCCTGTCCTAACTGGCTATTTTGTATTGCTGTGCACGTCTAATTGTCATATTTAGAATAATAGAATTGTAAAACTGAAGGGATCTCAAAGATCATCTAGTCTCTACAGCATCACAGATGTTTGTCCAGGTGGTTTTTGAAAACATCACATGAAAGAGATCCCATTCTTCCAAGGCAACCTGTTCCATTGCCCAGCTGTTCCTACAGTTAGGAGTTTTCCCTAATATTTTAAATTAAAATCTATCTTGCAGCAATTTAGGCCCGTTAATGTCCTGTGTTTTGTGGAAGCTGAGAATAACTATTCCTCCCCTCTTCTGTGGCAACCTTTCAGTTAACGGGCATGGTGTACATTTTAGTCTTCTTTTCTTTCAGCTAAACATACCCAGTTGCTTGAGCCTTGCCTCATATGGCTAGTCTTCCAGCTTTGTTGTTCTCCTCTAAATCTTCTCTAATTTGTCAACATCCTTCTTGAACAATATCTGAACACAGTGTTCCAGATGCTGTCTCACCAATGAGTGAAGTGTGGTCATTATTTCCCTTGCCTTGGATAGGCTGCGTCTGCTAGAACAGCCCAAGACTGTATTTGTTTGCTTTTTTTGCAGTGGTGTCACGTTTCTGATGCATGTTCAGTTTCTGTTCCACAATAATTCCCAGATCCTTCTCTGTAGTACAACTGCCAAGAAGTAGAGAATCTCAGTGGTAGCATGGCAGAGACGGATCTGGGAGTGTGATCTCAGAGGTGGCTGTACATCAGTAGTGGTTGAGACATTGGTGCAGTTCAAATATTATTTAAAGGGCCTGATTCTGCAGTTAATCATATACACCTTCTAGAGGTGAGTAACAAGTAATCCTTGCTTGTTAATTTGTATTCACCTTGTTCCATAGGAGTGTATTCACACATCTGCTGATTTCCCTGCATTTCAATGGTGAACTCCTTGAAATGCCCCCAAGAAAATAAAATATACTTGGATTGGTAAGGCTCATTCATACAACACTTTTAAACTGGGTAATATCACAAACCTACAAACTCCAAGGGCTGCATAAAAGTTGGGGATATGGATCTTTAAGTCATGCGGTCAGAAAGAGGAGGGTCCAGATCATGGATCCATGCCATGGATCTGCCCCCTATCCTTGTATGAATGCCCTCACCTCTGATCCCTTCCCTTAAGCTCAGTCTTTCAGAGCTTGGGGGAGAAGGTAGGAACTGGATGCAGGGACCAGACCAAATGGGTCACATTTGGTCTCTGGGCCGAAGGCTCCCCATGAATGGGCTAACCAACTAACAAAAATACTGAGTGATTAATATCACTTTACTGCATAATCAATTTACCATTTTTCTGCATTCTGTCATTTTCCATTTACTTCTGGCCAAATAGCAAAGTTGCATCCAAGAGATTTGAAGAACCAGGTATCCAATGGGGGAAAGAGTGAAATTTGAAACCAGGATCCAGAGGTAAACAAGAAAGGAATTATGGGCAAATGGAACTAGCTGGTAACTCCAGAATGGATGAGAAATGGCCATGTGGTAACAGGCTAAACAGCACAAAGCAATGTCAGGTAAACTGCCAAATAATCAATGGATACCGTTCAGTAACTATGATAGACAGCCCCAGGGCAGTCATTGTCACCAAGCCTGGGGCTAGGCCCAGTCCTCCTCCTTGAATGGAAAACCTGAGTCACAGGGGCAGAACCTACTTAGTAGGGGTGGGAAGTTCAGATCCTCCGGTATCCGATACTGCCGGTACTTTGGTGTACCGGCAGTATCGGATTACTCCGGTATTTGGAGGTATTGGTACTGGATCCCCGTGCCGGATTTTTTTACATTGCGGCCATTGAAATGAATGGCCACAACGTAAAAAAAGAAACAAACAAAAAACCCAAACACTTTCCCTCCCCAATCCAGGCTGCGTGGGTGGAAGGGGGGACACCCCCCACCCACCCTGCCCAGCCTGGATTTTTTAAAAAACAAATTTTCCCCGAAGTCCCTGCTANGTGATCCCTGGGGTGTGGGGTGGTTTAACACACACCCCACCCCAGAGATCACCCTACCTCCCCACCCAGGGATCGCCTACCTTTGGCACTCCGGGCAGCGGCGGCGGAGGTGGTGGTCCGGCGGCTTCAGCGCTGACTGTGGCTGCTGGCTTCAGTGCTTTCTAGGCCTTCCAGGGAACTTCCGGAAGTTCCCTGGAAGGCCTAGAAAGCACTGAAGCCAGCAGCCACAGTCAGCGCTGAAGCCGCCGGACCACCACCTCCGCCGCCGCTGCCCGGAGTGCCAAAGGTAGGCGATCCCTGGGTGGGGAGGTAGGGTGATCTCTGGGGTGGGGTGTGTGTTAAACCACCCCACACCCCAGGGATCACCCTAGCACCTGCTGGTGTGGGCTCCAGGTCGCCGGTGGCATCCCAGAGCCCGCACTATTAGGGACTTAGGGTAAAAAAAAAAAAAAAATCCAGGCTGGCCAGGGTGGGTGGGGGATTCCCCCCTTCCACCCGCACAGCCTGGGAGGGGGAGGTATTTTTTTTTCCCCATTGAAATCAATGCAATCAATCTGGCACCGGTAATCCGGTTTTTTGTAAACCGGTAACCGGTAAAACTGGTAACCAGTATTTTGCCTGATGTCCCACCCCTAGAAAACACAACACACTGGAAACATTTCTGAAGGCTTTATTGAATATTTTTTTCCTATTTTACATTTTTAGAAGACTTTGGCCCTTTTTACACAGGTTATGTGGGGGTCGGGGTCAGTGTGTGCCCCTTGCATGTGTGGTGGGTGGGGGGAGAGTGTAGATGGGCACACACTGATCTCCACCCACCTCCACCCATCTACATGCATGGAGCAACCGCCATTTTTGTCAGTTGCTCCATGTGTGGGTGATAGGTGGAGGTGGGTGTGCATGCGTGTTTGTCAGGAGCATTCATGCACTCCCACCCACCGCGGCTTTTACACGAGACTCACCTATGCAGGAACACCCAGGGTGTTCCTGCGTGGGTGTCTCATGTAAAAAGGGTCCTTTTAAAACGGTGTGCCCATCCGTACCTAGAAATCTCCTTGATCCAGCAGCAGCAGATGGATCACATCTTGGATGCTGTATCGCATGTTCTGCTCAGCCATGGTCATGACAGCCTGAGCGCAATAAAGCACCTTGAGTTTCTTGGCATGTATCTCCATAGCTGTGGTTCTGGGGCCTGTGAACTCTGCAGACCATGCACCAAATGTTTTCAACAGCTTAAGCACTGGGCAGCTGCCTAGTCAGAATTGACTGTGCACAGGACATGAGCAAGTATTGTCATAATAGCCTGGAAGAAAGAAACCACTGGTGCAAACAACTTCCTCCTATGGTTCGCTGTGGCTGTGAGTCATGACAGGCGCGGTACTGGGAAGGGGGGTGGGATGGAGCACAGTGCCTGCCTGTGTATTCAGTTTGTCATGCTCAAGCTGTGAATGGGGGCTGCCTGCACACACAGAAATGCATGCAAGAGGATGCCCGTTTATTATGCTACAACATGTGGGGGGGACTGCACAGACTGAACACAGACTCCAGAAGGCTATCATCTCTCTCTCTTTTTTTTTTTACCAAGGGGAGTAGCCCATTGGCAGAGACAGGAATATAGTCATGAAGCCGAAAAGTTGCAGGGGCATGGGCTTAGTTAGTAACAAGGGGAGGAGTGGGATCCCGAAGAATGAGACAGTCTAAAGAGAAGCATAGATAAGTGATCTATGAGGGTGAGGGGAGCTGCCTAACAGAAGTGGTAGGATTTTAGGGGTGATTTGAAGGGAGGGAGCAGAGCATATATATTTAGCAGGGATGGGACTATCGGCAAATTATCTGTTACCGGTTTTATCGGTATCAGATTAATCCGATATTGGCTTTATCGGTATTGGCATATCAGTTTTTTAACATTGCTGATTTTTCGGATCTTTAACATTGCGGCCATTTTTTAAATGGCGGCAATGTTAAAGTTCCAAAAAATCAGCAATGTTAAAAAAACGATATGCCGATACCGATATTATTGGTATTATCAGATTAATCCAATATCACCAATTATCGGCATTATCGGATTAATCCGATACCAATAGTCCCATCTCTAATATTTAGGGAGGGAGTTCCAGGTATAGAGGGCAGCATGGGGAAGGGGGTGTCGTAGCAACCAAATGCATTTTAAAACTGAAACCAGTAGATAGCATTACTCCTGGTAACACCCTTTGAAATGGAGGGAAATCATTGAATTAATGCATTGCTAGGGGACAAGGCAAATACAGATTAAAGCACAAGTATGAAAAAAATTGCGCGAATGAGCCCTCGGGGGATCTGCTAATTCCCCTGAGAATGAAAATGCAATTGCCATCACGGAGGTTTCCCCGCCTCCTAGTAACATGTGAAAGTGGCCTAATTCCCTTTCAGAGCCTTGCCTAAGTAATGTTTTATCCTTCCTTCTGGGAACTGAAAAACTGCCTGAATTAAGCCTGCAAAATTTGTTATGATCACTCCTTGGACTACCGCAATCTATACCTGCTTCTTTCTTGAGAATGGAATCAGGTGTGGAGGCTATTCTAGTTAAAATACAGTGTAGATTATTGACATTTTGGTTTAAAATATTGACCTATTCACCTCTTAAGATTACCTAAAATGTGCCTCTTGGAGGACCAGGCTATGCCCCGTTCTTGTAAATCATATTGGATACAATTTGTGATTAATTTTTTTAATAGGCTGGTTTTGGGTTACTATATTTCATCTGATTTAAGATTTTTTTTTGTTAGTGGATAATCTTCAACTGTTTCAACAAATTAGGGATACTGCTCAACAAATGAATACAGCTGCAGTGTGTGTCTCTCGATTACCTCCTCTATTTATTTTATGGAGGAGGGGCTGATATTGAGAAATACTTACTTTTAGATGTTAAAAAAACTCATAGAATGGCTCTAACTAGACTAAGGTTGGAGCAGATGCCTTCGACCATGACAGAAGGCTGTAGACTAGGAATTTCTAAAAAAGACAGGTTTTCCCCTACTGTATGAGCTTGAGGGCATACTACACTATGTGTTAGTTTGTCCTTTATTCAAGGAAATTAGGGAACAAGTGATTTTGCCATTTCCCCCACCTCTAACCAATTTTTCTGATTTAGAGTAATTGATTTGGCTTTTTCAGCAGCAGAGTGAAGATTTTCTACGCAGGGTTGCAGTTTTTGTATTTAGAGTGGAAGACATTAGGCTTAGGTTATTGTCTAACCTGTAAAAAAGTTTAATGTATGTACTGTTTGGTTATGTCCTTGTATTTTTGTATGGTTTGGGAGTATGATGATGTCAAAAGCTGGTATCCATAAAACTGACTTGACTTGAAACCTGGAAAATTCTAGTTAATTTTGCTCACATAAGAAACTACTGTAAAGAATTGCAAATCTCTCATAAGAAGAAAGTATTAAAGTCCAGTTTGATGCCTCCATCACCCATTTAAAATAAAAGAAGGAGGGGGAGGTGACATTCCTGTTTCCTACACAGGAAAAAATCTTTATTGACAGAACAAATGCCAGAAAGAGAAGCCTGGCTGGATAGGACTGAAGTCACCCTGGCTTAAAGTACACCAGTGCCACTTTGGTGTAATGGCTAAGTGTGCAGTATTGGGTGATAAGGGGAGGTGCTAGTTCAAGTCTTCCCTTAGTCAGAAACTTCCTGGGTGGCCATGGGCCAGTCACAATATTCTCTCAGGCTAACCTATTTCACAGGGTTGGTTTGAGGATTAAAAGTTGTGTTAATTAGTTCTATATGAAGTGCCTTGACAGGGGGGGGTGCTATATATTAAAAAAATATATTTCAGGTATTAAAATAAGACTGTTTCAGAGCAGTGTCTGTTCCTGAATATGGAAGTGAAATAGCAGGCATCAGTACTGGCTCTAGGCTGCTCTTCTCTAGAAGTAGGAAACATCTGCCCCATGTGCTGAATGGGTTTGGGACAGCCAGGTGGGGTAGAGAGAACATGATAGAACTGGAATGCTGGGGGTTACCTGAGCAGGTGGTGGGACAAGTCAGGATCTGGCAAGACTTCGGAGCACTCTACAGGTGGACAGGGCCTCTAGGGTGGCCATATATGCACATGTTTAGAGGACATTTATGAGAAATACAGGTTGCAGGACTGCCTTGGAGCCAAAGCAGTCCTGCAACCTGTATTTCTCATGTGTCCTCTTAACAGTTTTCATCTATGGCCATCCTAGCCTCGTCTCCCTTCCATGCCACCTGCTCAGGTAAACCCCTGTCTTCCTAGCTGAGCTGGAGCCAAGATGTCCCCCACTACCTCCTGCCACCTTTCCCCACAGAAAATGTAGGTGGAGCACACTCACAGAGCATTCAGGCAGGCCTGCTGGGCCTCACCTCTGCACCCCCACCAACTCCTGATCCAGCAACCCCTCTCCAGTGATCCCTTGGTCTCTCCACCTCCTATGCCTCCCTTCCCTAAACTCACAATGGAGTTTGGTTTCTGTTTTGCAGAGTATGTATACTAGAAAGCTACAGCAGGACTAGGGGAAAGATATACTCCAAGCAACTTGGACGACAGGCCAACCGTGAATAGTGCCCCAGTATTTTCAGAAGCCTAAGTGGTGGGGTGGAGTGCGGTGAACCCCGTTTGTTTGTTTTTTAATTCAGAGTTTGCAAGCAGCCAAGGGGTTGCCACAAAACCTGAGGCTTCTGTTCTCAGACTGTGACATGGAGGAGGAGCAAAGAGAAAGTTTGCCTTATGGAAGATACAGAACATACTGAATACCTGTTTGATCAGCTGCTGTGGATGCTTTCTGTTCCATCTCTTCCCTTGCTGTCCCGTCGGCTGCAAGTTTGCACAGAAGGCCCTGGTGGTCTCTTCCTTTCCACCTTCACCTGATTGTACTTTCCCAGCTACAGAGAAACTATTGTCTTGTGTTCCATTATCTGTTTCCATAGCTCCCAGCTCCTCCTTCACACCCACCCTCTCACTCTACAGTAGAACTGGAGAAAAAGAGGAAAACTTAACTTGGCAAGAATGCCATGAAAAAGGGAGCTATTACTAGGGAGAGAAAGAAAGAAGCAAAGAGTCTACTGATTGCCACTTCTGGCACCGTTGGGGTGAACCTCGAGAAAAAGGAGAGAAAATGTAGGACTTCTTATTCCAACCCTCTTGGGAACCTCTCTGTCTCAGTGATACATTCCTGTTGCTACAACAACTTCAAAAGTCCCATGGCAACACACTCCCACACTCTAGAACCCAAAAGCAATTTCATAGGAAATGGCTGGAAGAGGCTTTAAGCCAATGGCATACTCCTGACTTGTGACTAAGTTCACTGAGATCAGTGCCCTACCCAGTGGCACAGTGCCACCAGGTGATAAGGGGGATGCATCAGAAAAGCATGGGACGAAGGTGACTCCTCTGCTCCTTTCTGAGGCGGCATTGAGGAAGAGGAGTATTGAAGATGAAGACAAGGAATCATAGACTCGTAGAATGTCAGAGTTTTAAGAGTCTCAAGTCAAGGGTCATCTAGTCCAACCTCCTGCTTGGTTGTAAGATGACTACAACAGCCTGAACACGAAAGTTGTCCAGCCTGTTTTTGAAAACCTCCAGTGATGGAGAGCCTACGACTTCCCTAGTCAACTTTTTCCATTGCGAGACAGCTCTTACTGTAATGATTTGTTTCCTGATATTTAACCAAAACTTATGTTCATTTAATTTGAACTCATTATTTCTCATCCTGCCCTCTGAGCAATTAAGAATGGTTCCTTGCCATATTCTTGGTGGCAGCCCTCTAGATATTTGAAGACTGGAATCATGCCCCCCTTAGTCTTTTCTTCACTAAACTAAACATACCCAGTTCCTTCAACTTTTCCTCATAGGACTAGCTTTCCAGACCCTTCATTGCCCTCCTTTGAACCATTCCAATTTGTCAATATTCTTCTTAAAAGAGGTGCCCAAAACTGGACACAGTACTCCTGGTGAGGTCTGACCAATGCTGAACCAGTGGAATTATTACTTCTGCCAACTTGCTTCTGTTAATTCAGCCTAAAATTGTATGAGACTTTTTGGCTGCTGCATCAGACTACTGACTCATGTTTGTGATCAACCACAATCCCCAGATCCTTTTCATATGTGCTGCTGACAACCTGCTGATACCTCCCCAATCTTATAAGCTAAAACTAATTAAACTAAACTAATTATTCTAGCAGGGAATGGGACAAGATCAAACAAATCTACAAGCAGTCACTGCATTGTCATCAAGGTGCTTACAGATTGACTTTTATAATCGGTTCTCCGTTCTAGTATATTTCCAGGTATTAAAATTAGGCTGATTCATCAGTAATTTCCTGGATCCTCCCCCCCCCTTTTTTTTTTTGAAGATAGGGACAATCTGACCCATTCTAGTCTTCTGGCATCTCCTGTTTTCCAAGGGTTCTCCAAGATAGTTGGCAGAGGTTCTGAGAATACTTCTGAAAGTCCTTTCAGTACCCAAAATAGTCAGGGACTCTAACCTCAGCGTTACTATTCTGGCCTGCAATTTTTCCCCATCTTCATTTATACACCCTTTGCAAAGCTGGTCACAGTTTCCCCTTTCTATGAAATCTGAGGCAAAATAGGAATTGAGAAGTTCTGCCTTCTTTGTCCCCTTCTGACATTTCACCATCTTCACTGAGCAGCAAACCCATTGGGTAAAAACAGACATGATGACGACGAGGTCTCTCTCTTCCCCTCCCCACCCTCCCTGCGGCCCACTCTGGAGCAGAAAACTGCAGCTGACACAGCCCGACCCAGGATGGGGCAGGGCACAGAACAGATGTGCCTGGGACAGCTGGCAGCCAGAGGGCCGTCCCACCATTCACATGGCCCGTAAAGGGCAGAGGAACAAAACAAATGTGTTGGCAGCCAGTCCCGGACTCACTCCACTCCCAGCATCACACCCCCATCATGACATACAGACCTGGTGAACTGTGGACAAAAGAAGCCTCAGCGGAAGCTTCTGCCTGCCCGCTTTCCACTGTACTCTGGGAGGGCAGGGGAGGAGGGCAGGGAAGCAGGTCCTGGTTACCATGCCAGCACACGGAGGTACCAGGCCAGCTAGCTACAGGGGTAATCTGCACCATCCAATGAAGCCCAGCTGCAGGTAACAAGGTGCATACCCCATGGCTAGCACAGGAACAACAGGGGAAAGCCAGTCCAGTCCCATCTACACATGGTACACACACGGGTTACAGATCACCCACACAGGTGGGCCATAGGGTGCTGTTCCAAGGGCAGCAGGTGGGGAAACCCCGACCCTCACATAAAGATAAATCACTCATGCATCCCAGAGTACAAAGTTCTAATTGGGTCACCACAGCTGGGGGGAAAGGAGGAGGGCACACCCCCTTAGACATCACTTACACCGAACAGAAGTCCAGATTGCAAAGTTCCAATGGGATTGCTGCAGCTGGGGGGCAGGGAGGAGGGCGTGCACACACACACCCTTAGGCATAACTTACACAGGATAGAATCCCAGGACATCGAGAGAAAAGAAAAGCAGCCTGTCACACTACTTCCCAGGCAGACTTCCAGGACCCTAGTGGAAGAGAAACAGCCTGCTTCCCTGCTACAAGTAGAGTCACCACCACCACCTGCGTCCTTGCTGTCGATGACTCCTTGCTGCTGCTGACAGGGGCTGGGCTGGGAGTCAAACGAGGGCTTGCCCCCGCTCCCCGAGACTACCAGCAAGCCTGGCCCCAGGTGACATCATCCCCCTCCTCTGTGGGAGGAGAGATGGCAGGGTCAGGGCTTCCGGGACCGACTTCTGGGACCCCAGGGGGAGAGAAAAGTGGCCTGTTGCCTGGCAGTGCCACAGGCATGCACCAGAGGCGTGCACCTAAGGGACGCACCAAGGGGCCCTTAGGTGAGGCCCTTAGAGGGACAGGGAGGGACAGGGAGGAGTGGATCTGTTGGTAGGGACATAGATTACTTTATACATGGTTTTAGAGATGGGGGTTAGGGGTTTGGGGGGGGAGTTGTGGTGGGTAAGAGGAGTATCTTGTCCCCGGTGAGAGCGGGGCACGAGAAGGGACTGGGTTAGGGAGGTGGGGGTTTCTCCCTGGTGAGAGTGGGGGAGCTGCCCTCAGAGTATAGGGTGATGTACCCCTCAATGAGAGAGGGGTATGGGAGGAGTGGGTCTCCCCTGCTGGCCTGGCAGGATACCCTGAAGTGGGGTTCCTTGGGGGAAGGAGCTGGGGGGGTTTCACTATAGAGATCATGACAGGCCAGGGGAATTATGGTCCATGGGGGAGGCCAATTCAGTCATGGAGGGGGGAAATGTGTTTAGTTCCTGTCCCGCTGTCTCGTCCCCAAGCAGAGGGTGTGGTGGTCAAGAGTGAGAAGACCCCTGGCCCTGTTCTGATGTTGTTGAATATGAGGTCGGTTATAAATAAATCATCTATGGTCTGGGAGCTGATCCTGGACCAGACAGCCGACCTCACGTGTCTCACGGAGACCTGGCTGGACATTGAGTCAGGATCTATTTTGGCTGACCTTGTTCCAGCCGGGTACTGCGTGCAGCATCAGTCACAGCTGGAGGGACCAGGGCCGCTGGGTAGCCATTATTTGTAAGGAGCAGTGGGCCGTTCGGCGGTATCCAGTGCACAATCTACCTGGTATAGAGCGCCTCCATCTGGTGTTTGATTTGGTCAGGGGCAGTATGGGGTTATTGCAGGCCTACCATGCACCTACCTGTCCAGCTGCTTCCCTACATGCTCTAGCTGATCTGGTGTCAGAGGTGGTCTTGAAGTCCCCGAGGATGGTGGTTCTGGGGAACTTCAACATGCATACCGACGCCAGTCTTTCTGGCACAGAGCATGAGCTCATGGCAACCATGGGCATGTCTCAAATAGTGAGGGGACCGACATGATGGTGGTCACACTCTGGATTTGGTTTTCTGCACGAGCCTAAAGGTGGGGGATCCATTAGTGGGGGATGCGACAGGACTGCCCTTGAAATGAACGGACCATTACCTCCTTCGGACCCAGCTCCTGACGCACGTCTGCCCCCAGAAAGGTGTAGAACCACCCTGGGGGCAAACCACCAGATGGTTTGTTCGCTCCCAGAGATTTATTGAATCAGAACAGTTCTGGAATGCCTTGGTGGACATGCCCTCTGATCTCTGTACCCTCCTGCTCGATGACCTCTTTGCTTTCTGGAACACCTAGATATCTGAGGCCATTGATTTGGCGGCCCCCAGGCATCTGCTTCCTGAACATCAAAGCTGCAGGTCCCCGTGGTTCACAGAGGACCTGCGGCAGTTGAAATGAGAGGGGAGGTGGTTAGAGTGACGGTGGCATCATACTCATGCTGAAGACGACAGATTGAGACATAGAGTTAGTTTGAAAGCCTATGCGGTGGCTGTGCGGGCAGCAAAGAAGACATTCTTTGCTGCCATCATAGCATCCACGAAATCTCATAGCTCACATTCACCAAGGCTTCACCACTGCACTTGATATAGTTGAGAAACCAGAGGCTGCGAATGCCCCAGCTTGTCCTGTTTTGTGGGATCGATTTTGGTCAGTGATCCCTGCCGATGCAGGGGAGATTTGGGGGGCTGTTAGGGCCACAACTTGTAAATTAGATCTGTGCCCATCCTGGTTGGTCAAGGCCACCTGGGAAACATTGGGATTGGTGCTGGCATGGGTGGGGGACAAGACAGAGGTGATGCTGGTGGGGAGGGCTGAGGGAGTAGAGGCCCCCATCATTGATGGGGTGCACCCTGCCTTAGTTCCTCAGGTTCTCAGTCTGGGTGTGCTTCTTGATTCGCATCTCTGCATGGATGTCCAGGTGGTGCCTGTGGCCAGGAGAGCATTTTCTAAATTACATCTGGTACAGTGATTACGGCCATATATCTTGAACTGTGATCTTGCCACCATCATTTATACATTCATTAACTCAAGACTTGATTACTGTAACACGCTCTACATGGGGCTACCTACGGTGACAGTTCAGAGGCTGCAGCTGGTGTGGAATTCAGTGACTTGCCTCCTTACAGGGACGGACCACCGAGTGCACATAACTAGGGATGGGCGAACGCGGTTCAGAAGTTCGGAGTTCGGCCCAAACTCGGCCTGTTCGGACGACTGAACTGGAATCTGAATCCAAACACGAACTGACTGAAGAGAACTCAGTTCCGAACGTCGAAATGACCAAACAGTTTGGTCAGTTTGGATCGCGTTCGGGTGAATTCAGGTGGCTAAAACGTGGAGTCAGTGTCAGGTCACTGGAAGGCCAAATGTGGCATGGAGGGGGAGTCAGATGACTCAGCTGAGTAGCAGATTTCCAGGCACCAGGGGTGGAGGGTGGAGACTGGCTTGGAGTAGCAGCCAGCCTGCCCAATCGCCATCCCTTTTCGCCTCAGACCACTGGCTTGGCAGTCTGCAATTGGCCACGGGCTAGGCTACATGGAGCCAATGGGGCTTGCGGTGAGGCGGGCGCAGCAAGAAACAAAACTGTCTGCCTCCCCCCTTCCCAACACCTTCTGAGCTAGTCACTGTTCCTGAGCAGCAGGCGTTTCAGAAGGCTCCCTCTCCCAGCATTTCCCAGCTCCTGCCATCCTCCTCCCATTTAACCCATCCAATCTATATATAGATACAGAGAGAGAGAGAGAGAGAGAGAGAGTGAGAGAGAGAGAGAGAGAGAGAGAGAGAGTGAGAGAGAGAGAGAGAGAGAGAGAAAGACTAGAGATAGTAGACAGCTGTAGGAGTTAACTTAGTGATTTAGTTTTAGTTTTTGTAGTAGTAGACCTATGTACTTATTAGATAATCCACTTAGTTCATAGCATTTAGAATAGTTAATAGCAGTTAGATTTAGTGTAGATGGGATACATTAGATATCTATTAGATAAAAAAATTAAATTAAAAAAAATAAAAACCAATATAAAAATAAAAACATTATTTTGGAGGGAGAAATGGAGACAGGAAGGAGTGGTCGGTCTGCTGCCCATAGGGGAGGCAATGGGGCAAGTACCAGAGGCAGGAGGGGCCCTGCCAGGGGAGTGAGAGCAGGCATCAGCAGTAGCCAGAGGGAGAGCACATCACCCCCCCGCCCTCAAACTCAGCAGGTCTCCTTTAGGGCAACAGCTTCAGCGGCTCAGCATCGCCTCCTGGCAGTGCCCTCCTCCACTGCCCCGAAGGACACTGGAAGGCCTGAAGGACTTGAGGCTGCATCTGTCTCTGCTGGTGGTGGTGCTGGAGCAGGTGCTGCTGCTTCTGATGTTCCTCCAGGGCCACCAATGTCCACCACTGTCGAGGCAATCCCCAGCAGTCCAGAACTGGTGGATCCCACCCCGACTGCTAGAGGCAGGGCCCGATCCCCAGGCAATGTCAGTAGGGAGAGGAGTAGCAGCAGCAGCAGCAGCAGAAGCACTAGAAGCTACAGAGGGGGGCACAGGGAGAGTGTCAGCATCATGGGCAGTCTAGCCTCAGGGTCCCAGTACTCCCCTTCGCAGGACATCACCGTGATCGCGGACAATGAGGAAGAGGCAGACACTAGTGCCACAGAGGAGATGTCTGTAGCTGAGCTGATGTCTGACCCTCCTCCCAGAGCTGCATCACCAGTGCCACGAACTTCTCCCCATCCCAGAAGTGCTGGCAGCGGTGCGTCCACCGAGGTGGGCAAGAGGGGGGGGGGAAATCCTCAGTCTGGGATCATTTTAAGCAGGTGCGGGCAGATGATCCCAGAGAGGTGCAGTACATGCTGTGCAATAAGGTGGTGAAGTGTGGGCAGGTGCTCGCCAACCTTGGCACAACTGCAATGGCGAGGCACCTCAAGGGATGCCACAGTGCTCTGTTGCTCAGCGGGAAGGCAGGGGAAGTCGATGCCAGCGGGCTCCTGACTGCAGGGCCAGTCGTCCGGCTCCTTCAGCAGGCCAGCGTCCTGCACCAACTGCTGCTGCCTCTAGCAGCAGGAGCAGTATGGGGACAGAACAGCAGTAGGAGCCTACCCAGCAGCCCCGTCAGTCCACCATAAAGGAGATGGGGTGGGGGGATCTGACCAGGCCATCGTCAGGGCACCATAGCACTGGCTTCCAAGGGAAAACCAAGTGCCTATTGGCAGAAATGATTCCCCTGGATGGGCAACCCTTGTCAATTGTGGAGTACAAGGGCTTCCAGCATCTGATTGGGTTCCTGGCCCCCAACTTTAAGATGCCTTCCCGCTCCACCCTGAGTTGAACCATGGTGCCACAGCTCTACAGGGCTTTGAAGGAGTGGATGAGAGACCTGCTGGTAGGGGCTGGGGGGCATGGTCCACTTTGCCACCAATCTGTGGTCCACCAGAAACATCCAGCACGCCTACCTGGCAGTGACTACACACTGGTGGCAGGACCCAGAGGCAGCACTTGGCAGTGGCAGGAGGGGACCTGAAACAGGGTATAGGTGGGCCCTGCCTCAGGCCCAAGTCATGGACAGTTCTCATACCTCGAGGCAGCCCTGACCACCATGGTGAGGGAGTGGATCATGCCAGGTGCGGCCTTCACCAAGGGGTGTGTGGTCATGGACAACGTGGCCAATATACCAAAGGCAGTCCATGACGGGGGCTTCACAAGCATCCCTTGCGCCGCACACACCCTCCATCTCATGGTGAGGGATGCTCTGGGCTTGGGGAAAAGGGGATTGGGCCAGGCACCCATAGCTCCCTGGTCAAGTGGGGGAGGAAGTTGGTGGGCTTCTTCAACCACAACCTGAAGGGGAACAAGCTCCTCCGGGAGAAGCAGGCCAAGTAAGGGTCCCCGGTGCACACGCTGGTCCAGGATGTCTCTACAAGGTGGAATTCCACATTCCTGATGCTTGAGCGGCTTCTTGAACAGAAAACCGGCCTGTATCAGGTGGAACTGGAGACAGACATTGAGGCACCTCCAGGGTACAACAGGGAGGAATGGGAGATTATAGCTCACACGGTCTTCGTTCTGAGACCATTCCTGGCCATGAAGGAGAACTTGAGCAGCTCCACCGTGACCCTCAGCCACGTGACCCCGCTGGTCCATAGTCTCCGCAGCAACCTGGATGAGATTCGGGGGGGGGGGAAGTGGGATTGTGGCCCGCAGGGCAGGAGGATGTCAGATGAGGTTATTGACCTTGCGCAGAAGCTGAAGGAGGGGCTGAGTGCACACTTTGTTGAGCTCCTGCACCGGGATGAATATGTCCTGGCAATCATGCTGGACCCCAGATCAAGGGCAGCATGGCACGGGAGACAGTGGTCTATGGCCTCCATAAGGTTGCGCTGGTGCAGAAGGCTCAGCAGGCAGAGCGGGACATGCAGCAGGACTCCCCTGGGGATGGTGGGAGTGGGAGCAGCAACCCCTTCCAGCCATCTGGATATATTCCTGCCCCTAGCCCTAGTGATAGCAGCAGCAGCAGCAGTAGCAGGATGAACAGCAGCAGCAGTAACAGGAGAACCCCTAATGCCAGCAGTTCCTCCTCTGTGCAGTCCACTCTGGGAATCATGGGTCCCAGCAAGATCCCCAGGGCAAGCAGCATGGCTGAGGGCAGTGAGGCAGGTGGTGTCCACCCAGAGCTACCAGAGGGAGTATGATGGTGCCTCAGCAGCAGTAGAGGAGGAGCCATGCATTGATTCCAGCAGCAATCCCTGGCCTACTGGGCCAGCAAGGCCAACGTGTGGCCTGCCCTGTCCAAAGTGGTCAATGGTATCCTGTCCTGCCCACCAACTAGTGTCCACAGCGAGAGGGTGTTCTCCATAGCGGGGGACATTTGCTCCCTGCACCGCCTGAGACTGGGGGCCAAGTTGGTGTAGCAGTTGCTGTTCCTGAAGGTGAACCTTCCGTTGCTGGGATTCCCCAAGCTGCCCCTGGACAAGTGATGGTGCAATGGCACACGCCATCCCATGCCAGGGGCAGTCTTGGCACGGGGCTCCTCCTGCTCCTCAATCTGGGCTAGGTCTACTGCTCCTGTACTGCTGAGATGCTGTCCCTCCCTCCCAATGCCTGGCACCCGCCCTGCCTCTCTCTCTCTCTCTCTCTCTCTCTCTCTCTCTCTCTCTCTCTCTCTCATACTAGATGGCCTCGGCCGCCTTATATGACTGACCTCATGACACAGGGTGGCATTGGGAACCAAACTGTAAGCCTGCGAGCTGGCCTATGGCTACACGATCTCAGCCTGCCTATGTGACACTGGCTGGCTCTCGCTCTCACACGCTGCACTGTCTTTTCTAGCCTATCTGAGTGCCCTGCTGCCAATATTGGTCCCAGTCTGCCTGCCCTACTCCCTCACATGCCACACTGCCTGTCTGTCCACTCAGATTGCTGCCAAACTCAAAGCATGCCTCAGTCCGCCTTCATGCCTCCCATGCCAAGGTGCCTGTCTGCTCACCCAGATTGCCTAGCTAAAAGTCTGCCAAAGCCTTCCTCCCCTACTGCCTCTCATGCTACGCTGTCTGCCTGCCCACCCGCATCCCAGATTGCAAAGCTTGAACCCTGCCTCAGTCTACCTGACTGCTGCTTATGCCACGCCACCTGACTGCCTGCCCTGGCAGCCAATGTCTGCTGGTGCTAATGCCAATGGCCCCTAGGCCAGGCCTATATGCTGTCTGTGCCAAGGGTTCTGTACCCTGGCAACCAATTTCTGCTGGTGCTGCCAATGCTACCCATGCTTTCTGTGCCATGGGTTCCGGGGCCCGTCATTCCACTCACAGAGAGCCATCGTTCAACTGCATCACGAAGCAGTCACTCCAGCCCCAGGACCCAGCATCAGGGTCCTGGGGCCAACTTACAGGCAGGGAGGGCTGTGGCCAAGATCCAGAAGCTGCCACTCTAGCCCCAGGACCCACCGTCATGGGTCTGGGGCCATCATTCCTCGCACGGAGATGTCATTCCACCGCATAAAGAAACAACCACTCCAGCCACAGGACCTGCCACCAGGGTCCTGGGGCCAAGTTATGGGCAGGGAGGTATGTGGTCAATACCTAGAAACTGACACTCTAGTCCCAGGTACCACGGTCATGGTTCTGGGGACATCATTCCTCTCACACTGCGCTGTTGTTCCACCGCATCAAGAAGCAGCCACTCCAGCCCCAGGACCCACCATCAGGGTCCTGGGGCCAAGTTACAGGCAGGGAGGTCTGTGGCCAAGATTCAGAAGCTGCCACTCTAGTCCCAGGACCCACCATCATGGATCTGGGGCCATCATTCCTCGCACAGAGACAATGTCATTCCACCGCATCACGAAGCAGCCACTCCAGCCCTGAGACCTGCTGCAAGGGTCCTGGGACCAAGTTACTGGCAGGGAGAACTGTGGCCAGTACCTAGAAACTGCCACTCTAGTCCCAGGACCCACCATCATGGGTCTGGGGCCATCATTCCTCGCACACTGCGTTGTCATTCCACTGCATCAAGAAGCAGCCACTCCAGCCCCAGGACCCACCACAAAGATCCTGGGGCCAAGTTACAGGCAGGGAGGGCTGTGGCCAAGTACCTGAAGCTTCCACTCTAGCCCCAGGACCCACCATCATGGGTCTGGGGCCATCATTCCTCGCACAGAGACGATGTAATTCCACCGCATCATGAAGCAGCCACTCCAGCCCCAGGACCCGCCACAAGGGTTCTGAGGCCAAGTTACTGGAAGGGAGGGCTGTGGCCAATACCTAGAAATGGCCACTCTAGTCCCAGGACCCACCATCATGGGTCTGGGGCCATCATTCCTTGTGCACTGCGCTGTCGTTCCACTGCATCAAGAAGCAGCCACTCCAGTCTGAGGACTTGCCATCAGGGTCCTGGAGCCAAGTTACAGGCAGGGAGGGCTGTGGCCAAGATCTGGAAGCTGCCACTCCAGTCCCAGGACCTGCTGTCAGGGTCCTGGGGCCTATGTTACTGGCAGGGAGGGCTGTGGCCAATATCTACATGCTGCCACTCTTCTATCCCTAAGACCCGCCGTGATGGTCTGGGACCATCATTCCACTCACAGGGTGCTATCAATCCTACTGCTGATGTATGCTGTGCCACAGGTACTGTGCCCTGGCAATCCAATGTCTGCCACTGCTGCCAATGCTGCCTATGCTGTCTGTGCCACGTGTTCTGCCCCAGCAACCCAGTGTCTGCTTCTGCTGCTGCTGGTATTGCACATCAGCCATTTGCTCCTCAATCTTGAAGACTGCAATAACTCGGATGAGTGCGGCGGCAGGCAGGGGCTGGATGAAGATTACAATGGAGCGGAATGGGAGATCCTGTACCCGACTCACTTTCAATCGGCTGTGGGAAATGGAGGCTATCAGCGATCACCCATCCCATCGCAACAATGCTCGCCTATCTCTTAGGATTGACTGTTCGTGTTTGCACATCCCTACAGATCACATTCCGAATCCTCTCCACTTCGCAGATTTGACCGATGGTGCACGCATATTGTGCAACCTGCATTCAATGCTGAGTTCCCTGCGGATTTCCACAGTAATGACGCACTCAGTTTGCTTGTCTTCTGATGATTTGGAGCTCACTCCGGATGATCTCAATCCTAAAAGAATCTTAAACTTCTCCTATGGTCCAGGATTCTTGTTCTGTGGCTTTGCCATGCGTTACCCAAAAAGTGCCAGGGAACTTCCACCCTCTCCAGCCAACAGGCACCTGCCACTGCCCAGCCCCCTTACTCCTGTCACCTCATCATTCTTAGCCTGGACATCAATGCTCTTGTACTTTAAGGTGCTGATAGCTCTCATGCATGGGGCTGTCAATAAAGTATGTCATGCAAGGCTGTCACCTGGACGGGCAAGAAGCACACACACACACGCAACTCCCCACTGGTCAACCTTGCCACGGGGCATGCGCCCTACTGAATAGCTGCCCGTCAGGATAGTAGTTAGTAGGGGCGGGCCCGGTACCGGTACCGGTACACCGGATTTTACCGGTTACCGGTTTCACAAAAACCGGATTCCCGGATTGCATCCGGTATACCGGTACCGGATTTATTGCATTGGTTTCAATGGGGCGCTGTGTCCCCATTGAAACCAATGCAATCAATTAAAATTAATTCCCTCCCCCTCCCAGGCTGCGCGGGTGGAAGGGGGGAC
>QEPC01012692.1:498796-512784 GCA_003113815.1 Sphenodon punctatus
TTAACTATAGCAGGGTGCCATAGTAATAATGGCAATTTGTTTTAGCATTGGGTTGGTCCCGTACCAAACTCAAAAGGACCAGCAAGGACCAGCAAGCATAAACAAATGTTGTCTAGGCATACCAATCAGGGCCACTACATGTAAATAAACAGAACTCAACATTTACATCATGACATCACTTTACAATAACAAATACAAAATATATACAATAATAAGTATAAATATATTCAGTAAAAAATAACCAATGGTAAAAATAAAATATAACATATATCCCCCCACCTTTCTCCAAGGGACAACAATGCAAGAGGGAAACCTAAGCTTCTCCCTCCACCTTGCTTACATACCACCAGCTATACCATACGCCCTCCTTGTTTGTTTTGGGGCCTCTACTGCACTCCATTTAGGCTGGCCTAGCCTCCCTAGCTGGGAGAATACCATGGCATGGCTTGGCCCCACTACCCATCACTTGGGGCAGCCCATCCCAGCCAAGATCCTAGACCCGAAAGATGCCACAGCTCTAGTTCGGCTTGAGTTAGCCCCTTTTAACAGTAACCGCACCCTCACTTCATCTTAATTAATTAATATCAATTTGTTATATCCCATCCCTTCCTACCTTGGCAGGTCAGGGCAGCGAACAGCATAAATATATATATAATGTATAATACAAAATATAAAATATAAATATATAAAAATATAAACATATACAAAAAATAAACAATAATTTTAATACGGGTCAACAAAAACCCACAGGAGGGGGAAACAAATTCCAATATTGGGAAACAGGAAATTCAAGTGCGTGCGGAGCTGTGTGGCGAGTGAGTGTGTGTTTGGCTGGGTGGCTGTTCGGTTTGTGTGTTTTGGCTGGGTTTGGGTTGGGTTTGGCTGTCTTGTTGTGGTTGGTGGTTGATGAGTGTTGGTGTGTGTTGTGGGTGACTGTTTTGGCTGTGTGTGATTGTTTAAAAAAAAATGAAGAAGGCTGCAGTGCTTATTGGGAAGCTGGGGACCAACTTGATGCTTGAGGAGGAGGAAGAGGTAGAGGTCGTTGGCACTGCCCCTACTACACCTCCGGTGGTGGTCTCCAGCTCCTCGGCTGAGGAGCAAGCGGCGGACTCAGGAGGTGCTGCCAGGTTTGTAAACTTTTTTTTTACTTTGAGGACAAGAAAGGGTCTATCCGTTAGAGCGAGCTCAATGATGTGCGGCTGGGTGCGTGGCTGGTGGGTATCAGCCAGGCACAAACAGTGGGCATCAGAGGGTGGCAGAGGATGTCTGCCACATAGAGAGAGGGTAATGTAGTGTGGGGGCTCTGGCAGGAGCAGCACCCCCATCCAAACATGTGCAAGGCTAGCAAGGGTCTCCACCCTCCAGTTGCCATCCCATTCCCTACGTACCCCCAGATAAGGGCAGGATTTGCACATGCCAGCCAGACCTTTCTAATTGCAATCCCTAGCATCCCCTAGCACCCCAAGGAGGGCAGGATTTGCATGTGCCAGCCAGGGGCTTTCTAGTTGCAATCCCTAGCATCCCCTAGCATCCCCAGGAGGGCAGGATTTGCATATGTTTTCTAGTTGCAATCCCTAGCACCCCAAGGAAGGAGGACTAGAGGCATCATCATCATAAATGCATGATATTACTTTGATGTTCTTAATGTGTTCCCATTTCAGAGAGGAATTGGATGCCAGCCCCAGCGCTGCTGCAAGGTCAAGGCAAGGAGGAGGACCCCTAGGCAGAGGTCACCACTGCCAGTGACACCCCGACATTCAGCGCCGGAAGTCGGATGTCTGGAGGTTTTTTGACAAGGGCGATGGAATTGCCACATGCAAGGTATGGCACGAGGGCTGGAACAACAGGGAATAAATTGCCCTATGACCTGACCTGTTAGGAATGGAAGTCCCCTGAAGAGAGATATCTGGGCCTCCCAGTCCACCCACTTGTGGAGACAGAATACAGGCAGGGCTTGACAGACCATTGGTCTGACACAGTATGGCACTTCTCATGTTCCTATCTTTTTCTGCTCTTTTTAGATCTGCCATAAAAGATTACGCCAGCAGAGGGAGGGGACCACATTAGGACTCATCGCCCACATTGAGCGCACCCATGGCCTGAGAGTGAGGCAGCAGGCGGAGGAGTCTGGTGTGGCCATGGACGTGGAGCCTCAGTGCCAGAAGAAGGGGGGGAAGACAATCCACAAACAAAGGCATGTACGCCTTCCCCTCCTCCAGCCCTGATGTGGAGACCCCCGCGCCCACGGGAGAATGCAGAGGCTAAGTCCTTTCAGACCCAGTTGCAGTGGCCCACCCGGGACTTCATGGCCGAGGTTCAGCAGTCTGCAGTCACCATGGAGAACCGCCAGGTGGAGCAGTTGCAGGCGGTCCAGGTGGAGAGGCAGAACGTGAAGGCGTACAGACAGTATGTCTCTGCAGAGATGGACCGCCTGCAAATGTACCACCAGGCGCTCTCCAGGTGGCATCGGGACATGGAAGGGGCCATGAACTTTGCTGTCTCCCACAGCTACAAGCTGCCAGAGTCCCATGTGGTCAGCCCTCAGCCCTGTGCTGCACCCCAACGGCTGTTGCCTTTCCCCAAAGTCCCAGGGGACAGGCCCAGAAACTCCTAGTTTAAATGTATAAGTTTTCTTTGAATGTTTGCTTTTGGTTTTTAAGTTGTTGTTGTTGTTGTTGTCCCATCGCAACAATGCTCGCCTATCTCTTAGGATTGACTGTTCGTGTTTGCACATCCCTACAGATCACATTCCGAATCCTCTCCACTTCGCAGATTTGACCAATGGTGCACGCATATTGTGCAACCTGCATTCAATGCTGAGTTCCCTGCGGATTTCCACAGTAATGACGCACTCAGTTTGCTTGTCTTCTGATGATTTGGAGTTCACTCCGGATGATCTCAATCCTAAAAGAATCTTAAACTTCTCCTATGGTCCAGGATTCTTGTTCTGTGGCTTTGCCATGGCTTACCCAAAAAGTGCCAGGGAACTTCAATCAATGATTGATTGGTTAATTAATCAATTAATTAATTAATTAATTAATTAATCATTTACTCGATTGATTAATTAATTAATTAATTAATTAATTCATCACTTAATTAATTAATAGCTTAATTAATTACTTAATTAATCGATTACTTACTTAATTAATTAATTAATCAATTACTTACTTACTTAATTAATTAATTAATTAAGTAATTGATTAATTAATTAATTAATTAAATCCCAGAGCACAAAGTTCTAATGGGTTCACCGTAGCTGAGAGGCAGGTGCACTCAAACACCTTAGACATCACTTACACAGGACGGAAGCTCAGAGTGCAAAGTTCCAATGGGGTTGCTGTAGCTGGGAGGAGGGGAGAAGATCATGCGCACACACACACGCACCCTAGACATCGCTCATAGAGGAAGGAAGCCCAGAGCACAATGTTCCAACAGGGTCACTGGAGCTTGGAGGAGAGGCTGACCAAGCCCCCCTTCAAACAGGGAGATAACACACAGGAGGGGGAAACAAAGTCCAGAGTTCAAACTTCCATTTAGGGTCAAAGTAGTTGGAGGGGGTGGGAGTAGGGAACCCCATTCCCTCTGCATACAACTCCCATTGATACATGCCCCACAAGTATCCCCTCACCTGCATATGTTGAGCCACCATATAGTGCAGGACAAAAGGATCTCCACTGGGGGTCAAGAACTCACAAATTGTGAGCTACCAGCTTACAAATCTGCATAGCCATGCTCTCATTCATTTCCCACAGTACCCACCAGTCCATCAGGCCCCCAAACCCAGAAGCCCAGGTCACCTGCCCTCTGCCCACACTCTGGCCCAGCCACATGGTGACCCAGCAG
The DNA here is from genome assembly GCA_003113815.1 of Sphenodon punctatus. NCBI lineage: Eukaryota > Metazoa > Chordata > Lepidosauria > Sphenodontia > Sphenodontidae > Sphenodon > Sphenodon punctatus. The sequence goes on from QEPC01012692.1 coordinate 502,640, forward strand.
CTGCATGTAGCGGCTCAAAAGCTCATAGTAGGCAACTGCCCTGTACAATGGATCAGTCACTATCACCTGCACATCAGCACTCAGCCCTCACCTGCAAATATCCAAAATGGAATAGAGGTATGCACCAGGGACCCATGTTATTTTTGGTTTTGGTTTTCATTATTTAAATCTTCATTTTCATTTTCATAAATATCAACATTTCATTTTCATTTTTGCTTTCATTTTTTTTTTTCCCATTTGTTTGAATGGAAAATACATTTTTGGCTGTAACACTTTTCATTTTTCATTATATTTGGATGAAACTTGGAAGGATTGTACCTCCAATGGAAGGCATTATGTGTACCAAGTTTCATAAATATTGGATAAAGGAATCCGATTTTATAATCAGTTGAATTGTGTTACGTTGCAAAAATCTGCATATACATTTGTGACTGTAAATTTTTTGTCTCCCCTCTGAAATGGATGAAACTTGGCAAATTTATACCCCTTCCCAATTTTACTATCTATGCCAACTTTTAGAAGGATTGGATAAACAGTGGTGGTGGTTTAAGTACTTAAATTATAAATGTATGTCTGATTGTAATATCTTTGTAGTCCAACCAGTGTACATGAAATTTAGGAGGACTGTATCTCATACCTTCAGGATCATCTCTACCAAATATCAGAAATATGTGCTTAAGGGTACCAATTTAATAAGCCTGCACAGCATATGCAGAGAATGAGCCTATGCCAGGATTCTCTGATGTGTCACTGTGGTATAAGATCTATTTGTGATGTCAATTGGCCAGCAGAAATGTCAACCAAATATCCTCATTCTGTGCTGTAACTATCCCAACTTCTCTCCCCCACTTACTGGGAAGTCTGAAGCATCTGTTTAGGAAAGAGCCAATAGAAATTCTCTTATGTCCTCTGTCACAGTGCTGCAGGATGTGATTGTGATGATAATTGCCCCACCTGGATATGTAAACCATGTCTCTTGATTGCTGGGATGCTACCCCCAAAGTCCCAGTTCTGTCCCTTCTATGCCTGCCTCAGGACCACCCCCTATGCCCACCTCGAAGTCACTACTGATTGGTCCCATAAAGCTGGAAGCATGCAGTAATTGGCCAGAGAATGTTTCTGTCAGTCTTTTGGGTTGCTCCACATCCTCCCTCCTACAGCCTCCCTCCCCCTGCCGTGCCAGGTGCCTGCCTCTGACTAGCACTGCATGTGCTGCTATTTATCTGAATAAATTTATCTGAATAAACTTGTCTTCAAGGGGACAAGTTCAGTTGCTTCTAAAATTAGGGCCCTTGAAGAGGGCTGTAGCGGAAAGTCGCAGAGGTAGCTATTTCCGCCAGAAACAGCATTTCCGCAATTAGTGGTACGGCGTGGCAGAGGCTTTCATTCCGCTAGTTTCATTCTGCTACTTCTGCAGTTCCACTAATTTCATTCCGCTACTTCTGCAGGCTTCACAAATAGTGGAAACATGCCATTTTTGCTACTTCTGCCATTCCACCAGCGCCACAAAATAGCGGAACAGCGGTTTTCTGACAGTTTCCAACAATTCCACAATTTTTCCAATAGTTTCTGAATTTGCAGAATGCTGGCGGAATTAGCAGAATGTCAGCAGAAAAGCCGCGGTGTGGCGCGGGCAATTCCAAAATGGTGGAATGGAATCGCAGCGTGGTAAAAGCTGCTGCCGCTTCAGCCCTACCCTTGATCACATTGTCCTGTAGTTTGACAGAGATGACAGGGAAGGTGTGGGATACATTCTTGAGAAATGTCTTGTAAACAGGATAGAATATAAAATTGTTACTGCCAGAAATGAATTTTCAAATTAATGGCTTATAACAAGAGGATCTTTTATCTAATATTTCTGAAATTTGGTACACATAGTGCCCTCTGTTGTGGGTACAATTTATCAAAGTTTCATCAGAATTGAATAAGAAAAAAAAAGTTATAGCTGGAAATACGTTCTTCAGTTTTCCCCATGATTTCAAAAACAAAAATGTGTTTTTATTTTTGTTTTCCATTATTATTATTATTATTATTATTATTATTATTATTATTATTATTATTATTAACTAAAAAGGAAATACAAAATTGGTTGTCATTATCATAATAATGAAAACAAATTGAACACTCCTACAATGGAAGGGTTTCACACACATCCCAAGTTCTCTGGACTCCATTTCCCAGACCCTAGCACAAGGGACAGCCCCGGACACCAGACATGGGGCCATGGTACACAGTCTAGTACACACAAAGAGCCTTTGATGGCGGAATGAGGTACTGCAGTTCTGTGACCTCTTCAAAACAAGAGAAAACCATTTGCCAACGTCACCAGATAGATAACAAAATACCTAAGCCCATGCCAACCATGTGAGAAGTACAGTTCCCACATAACAATTAATAAGACAGCGACATTGACCCTGTATGGTGATCTGCACACCTGGCCAGGCCACTTCTTTACAGGGGGGTTGGGGTGCAAACCTCTGTGTTCAATTCAGCTATCTATAATTCCCCTCACCCCAACAGAGGCCCCCTTTGATCCACCGTTGGCCACAAGCTGCACATGAGCAAGACGCAAAGGGCTGGCACAGAATCAGACCCTCAGATGTGCATTGACCATTCCAACCCAATAGCTAGGCAAGCTGTCAGCCAGGTGAGGGCAGATTGGTGCCTTCACATGGCACGCAAACACTTCAAGGGCCCCGGCTTGGTTTTTGAAGGCACCGCAACTATATGATTGCAAACCATGGAGGCTGAGCAGCTCACTGAACTCCAGGTTCTCCTGAACAGCGCAGAGGTGTGCAATCATAACATCCATTGGTGCAAGTTGAATGCTTCACTCAGCACTGGAGAATCACCAGCTGCCTCAAGATACTCTGCAGCATTCAGGGCAGGGGGCTTTGGCACAGCTGATCATGGGGTGCCTACATGGCAGTAGCCCATATCTGGCAGAGCTGTGCCTCTCTGCAGGCAATTCAGACAATCGTAGGCGAGCTGCAGTGGGACTCATGTTACCTCTCCGGGGACATTGCTGCAATGATCATTGCCCTTCACCAGACAATGACAATCTATCAGGTCATAGGGGTCATGCCCAGGACAACAGAGTGATGGGAGAGGTTCCTGGTCACCTAGGGAGATGTCAAGTGGGTGACCCACTTCAGGATGTCCAATCACCTTGTCTTCCACATTGGAGACATCCTCCATCAATCACTGGAAAGGGAGTGGACACTGATGAAGATCCCCATCCTTGTGGAGCAGCACGTGGCCATTGCAATCTGGACCCTCGCCACCCCAGACCCCTCCCACTCACATGCCCAGCAGTTTGGTGACAGGACCTCCACTGTGGGACCCATCCTTTTGGAGGTCTGTGAGGCCATCAAGGTCCTGCTCCTCGATAGGGAGTAGTGTAACTAGTCAGCTCAGAGCAGATGATGGAGAGCTTCTATGGTGGGGGTGTTTCCCCCATTGCCTTGGGACAATCGATGGAACATACACACACACACACACACACACACACACACACACACACAGAGCTATGATGAGTACATAAGTTATCACTGAGTACATAAGATGATGAGTACTTAAGACGAGACAATGAGTTACCACTCCATTGTCCTGCAGGCAGTTGTGACTGACTGGAGCTGGTTCATCAATGTCTTTGCTGGCTGCTTGAAAAGGAGCCACGACACCTGCATCCTCCAGCAGTCTCCCTTCTTTGTGAAGATATACAGGCAGAGAGACATTGGCCTAAACACCATCAGGAACATTGAGAACTTGTCCATGGGGCTAGTCATTCTGAGGGGCCTGGCCTACCCCAGGGTAGAGGGCTTGTCAAGGGAGGTTATGAAAGCATATCCTGTGGCCTGCACCCACACCAAGGCCAACTACAACAGGCAGCTGAGTTCCTTGAGGACTGAGGTGGAACGGGATTTCAGTCTGCTGAATCAGCACTGCTGATCCATTGCTGGGAGGATCAATTTCAGTGTGAAGACAGTCCCCGTGATGGTAGCAGCCACCTGCGTGCTCCACAACATCTGCGAGATGGATGGTGCTGCCTTGAACTATCCTGTTTAAGGTTGCCCCCTGTGTCCCTGACATCTGCTCTCCCTGGCTGATGTTGCATCTTGCGGGTTCCTGTGCCAATCAATGTTGACCTAGTTTATCTGCCTGTGTTCTCCTGCTGTGTCTGTGGGTCCATTGCCCCAACTACTCTAGGTGCTGTTGCTGGTGTTGTGGGTGAGGTTAGTGGGGGTTGGGTCTTGGGGGGCTCAGAGTGGTGTTAGGGTGGAATGATTGCTCCAATGGGGGCACCTTGATAACAGCATGCTAGGTGTGCTGGGCTTTTTGGCCATCTTTACCTGAGAGTTTTTTTTTAACTCCCAGCTCCAGCAATGTGTGGTGCCCATGCACCTTGGGGGCTCTTGTGGCTCGTGGTTCATATTAGCTAGGTGTTATTGTGTGCGGGTCCCTGCCTTTCACCCCCTGCAACTGACCTGGGAGTTTGGGGGCCATGATGGTGGGGTCATGAGGGCTGTGGATGAGCACTGTGCTGTTCTATCGGGGTGGTCCAAGCACCCCTGAGTGGACACTTGGGGTGGTGGTTCCTAGCTCTTCCTGGTGGGCTGTTAGGTGGTATGGGCCCTCAGCTCTCTTGTGAGTGCTTCCTCCATGGTCTGTCTGTTGTATCACTCTGTGTGGGCTGTGTCAGGTTGGTGTGGAGTGGCTGTCTGGCAGGGCATGGGTCCATTGCTGTGTCTCCCCCAACCCGCCCCCATGGTTGTGCTTTCTCTCAGTGGGTCCTTTCTGGCTTTGCCCCTTAGAAGCCTGTCCTCTGGGTCGTACCCCTCTGAAATTTGCATGGGTTCCCATGTCCCCCCCACTGTTCCTGGTGTCCCATCCCCCCCTCCCTGTTGTTTATTGGGGAATGCAGAGGGGACTGCCTATCCTCATGATCTTTGCCTTATGTGCCCCTCCACCCCCTTCCCTGCTATGGTGTAAGGTTCCTCCTGGGCTCTGTGAATTCCTGTCCTGTGTGTTTGGTGGCCAACTGCTGAGTTGCAGTCGTTTTGTGTCTGTTGGGCAGCGCCTCTCCTCACTGTGCCCTCTGATCCTAGCTCCACCATGTGCTTTGGCACCTGCCACCATCACCTCAGCTGTCCTGTTCCTGGTGTTTTGTTTCAGGTTTGGGGGTGGTGGTGTTGTAGGTGGTGGTCCTTGCCAGGGGGGTTGGTGTGGTCCTCACCTGTTTTGGGGCTTGCCTGTTCTTTCCGGTGATTGTGCTCAGTCCTGCCCCTGCCCCCCTTTCTCCCTCATCCTGCTGGGCTTCCCTGTGTGCTTGTGTACACAGTGGTCTGAGGGCAGGGTCTGGGTTTTGGGGGGCTGTTGTGCCCGGCTTGCTAGCCTGTGTCACGGGGCTTGACAGGGGCTGCTTCTTTGTATCGCTTGAACTTCCAGCTCCCTCATTCCCCGCCCACTCAGCATCTGGCAGTGTAGGGCCGGTGCCATGTGCCATGGCTTAATTTGCCTTTGCTCGGCCATATTGACACATCACTGTGCTGGGTGTGGGTTTCCCTCCACTCAGTGTACGGGCGGTCTGTGTAAACATTATGGGGGTTTGCTCGGTGGTGCCGTGGGTGGGCGGGTGCCCAATGGGTGTGTGCCGGGCTCACCCAGACTTCCCACAACCCCCCACAGCAGTGTCCGTGTAAACATCTCCCTGCTCGGTGCCACTGGGTATGCAGTGGGTGTACTCACCCACCCACCTCCACCCACCAGGCCCGCAGCGGCAACTGTGTAAAAAGGGTCATATGCTGAAAACTAGTGTAAGGAAACATAAGAGCGCATTTTGTGTCTACAATATATATAATTGTTTTTATGAAGCAATGACTCTGCTCCTTCTGAATTTTAAATACTTACCTATTTTGACTGCAACAGAGTTCGATCTGAAATTTCACACCCTGAGAAGAAGTATTGGTGCCAGTGACAGCAGTGTGAGAAGCTCAATATTAGGGACCTCAGAAAGGGGATGTGTGGACCTCTCTCAAAGGAATTTTCATTTAGCCACCAGAGATGGGTAGGGAATTGCTGTCTTTCCTTTTGATGCTGATTTTCTATGTTGCCTTCATCAAATCCCTTTAAACACCACAGAATTTCAAGATGTTAGATGTTTAGTTGAAAGAAAAGAAGATTAAGGGAGCAGATTGAGGAAGAAGATTAAGGGATAAAGCAAAGAAGAGACTGTGCACAGACTCCACCTCACCTCCTCACCCAACCCCCTTTCGCATCCCTACAACTTTGCCCCTACAACAAGGGCCAAATTCCAGCAAATTTGACCCATCTGAACCACATAATCCCCTAGCAAGTGTGGAGAGAATCTGGCCTTGAGAATCTGGCTTTAGAATTTATTTCTGATAAGCTAAACAATCCAAATTGGTAATCTGAAGATAATCAATTGGGATAGTGGTGAGAGAAAGGAGCAGTATGTTGCTCTAAAAAGTGGCTGAGTTACAAGCAGAGCAACTGCTTGAGCAGCTTGTCAAATATAAAGAAGTATGCAGTTTCTTTTTCACTGAGCTGTGACAGGTAAATTGGTGAAAATTAGAGTTGGCTTGAAAGAGCTGAAAGTTGAAGGAAGCTATTCAATATGATACAGCTCCACTTTAGCTATTCATTCTTTCATGGGGATTTCAAAGAATGGTAAACACGAAATAGAGCAATTTATCTCATTGAGCTAACAAGCTCTGCAGATATGTTCCTCATTAACTGCTGACTTGATTAAGCCCTCTCAAATAAGTTATTACATTGCAAGACTATTTATTTTGCTTCCAGAAATTTAAAATATAGCTTCTAATACATAATTTCTGTTTTTACTCTCACCCAGTTATTAACAACAGCCCCAGGTACAGGTGCTCCTTCATGGCTGATGTATATTTATATAGTGGCTCTAATGATAGGAGATCAGACACCCATCCATGAAGGAAAAATTTGAAGATTCTTTTGAATATAAAGACATTTATAGGGATGTGCACAGTAACTTACTTTTGGTTTCATTATTCATTTCGTTTTCATTACTAAAATATCACTCCTTTTCACTATGGCCGTTTTTATACGGACGGCACCCAAACACCCCCCACCCATTGAATGGGTGGGAGAGAGTCCATGTAAACGTCCATGAGCGGGTGTGTGCATGCCCGCGACCCACCCACCCACACCCACCAACACCCAAAGAGCACCCGGGAGGGAGTCGGAAAGCCCCTTGGGTGGAGATGGGTGGAGGTGGGTGTTCAACACCCAAAACTCTGTGTAAATGACAAAACAAAAACACCCACAGAAAGGCTCCACTGAAACCAGAGACACAGCTAGAGAGGCCCTGCAGGAGCCCACAAGCAGACACACCCACTAGAAAAGCCAGCAACAAAACCAAGGGAGCCAGCACCGTGATATGCGTGGGAAGGGGCAGGGTAAGCAGAGGGACCCCAGGCACCTGGGGGGGGAGGGGGAGGAGACATGAAATCAACTGACAGCCCACCCCCTCCCCACACAGGACAGAGGGCGCAACGGTGCTCCGGCTCCACCCGCATCCCCACCCCAAACCGCTACCATGCGGCCCAGGGAGGAGAGCACCTCCGAGATCAAGGTAGGTGAGAAGGGAACTCACCGGACAGGGGAGGGGGAAGGGTGCCCAAAGGGCCCTGGAAATGATGGGGGGAATCTGGGCAGACAGCTGACAGCAACCCCGATCCCCACAGGAGAGCAGCCACACACAGGCGCAAAGCACCATCGGGGAGACAGCTGAGGAGGGTTTCTGTGGTAGTCAGGTAAGGCAGTGGGAACACCCAGGGGGGGAAAGGAGGGCTAGCCAAAACCCCAAGCAGCCACAGGGGAGAAGAAGCACAACCGTTCACCCAAATGCTTCCCCACCCCACCCCACACACAGGAGACCACCTGCTCGACTGCCATAAAAGCCACCGGGCGGGCCCCACACCGCACAGCTGGTCGGCCCCTCACACATGGAGCTGTAAAAGGGGAGCACTGGGGTGTGTGTTTTGTTCTACGAAGGCATCACCCAGGAGATGCAGTGGGGGTACAATAGGGATATAATCCAGTGCATGCAGCTGGCAAAGGATCTGAGGTCCGGATATAAACATATCAAGGGCAACAATCTCAGATACGGCCATGCGATGCACACAAAAGGAGGAGCTGGATCAATTCCTCTGCATGGACAGAGACATCATGGCCTCCCATATCCATGGCAGCACCTTTGCCAGGGGCAGAAAGAGGCCAAAGACACCCCCCTGCCCAATCCCACTGTGCAGGGAGAGTCCTTGGCCCCTGGCATGGCCAGCCAGGATGCGGGAGGTGACATCCCCATCCTAGAGGTGGAGGAGGCATCCCTGGAGGTGGAAAGTGGGAACATCACCCTCCGCTTGCGCCCCCATAACCCACATGGGCAGACCACACAGGGACAGGGGGTGCGCACAGAGAGGCCAAACCCCAGGGATGCCCCCCCAGGAGGTGGAGGAATACAATCCAGGTACAAGGTATACTGACAGGAAGGGGGGGAGCGCAAAACTGGTAGGCAAAACTGGCAAAACTTGGCAGGAAAAACTGACAGGTTGTTACTTTCCCACACAGCCCAGGGGGACCTGATGGTGCAGGAGGAGGAGGTCATGGCCCTGGAGGAGGAAGTGGAGGAGTCAGAGGCTGTCCCTCGGCCATGCAACTGGGAGACCGATGGTAGGTCAAACCTGAGAAGGGAACAGTGGAGGGAGGTGCAGGGGTCATACTAAGGGGACAAGGGGTACAGCCATGCCCCCGGGCCCTTAACCAGCCAAGGGCACTCATGGAATGGCCAATGTGCAAGCAAGGGAGGAAGAGAGGGCCATGCACACAACCAGGGGCCAGGAATGGTCCACAGGGGAAGGAAGGGGTAGGCCTGTTAATTGATAATATCCCTTCTGTACACAGACAAACCACCAGGTCCAGAATGGGATGCCACCACCAGCAGTACCGAGAGAAATCGGGAGATGTGGGCTTGCAACCAGTGGAGGAGGGAGAATCTATGGAGGGAAGTGTTGGCAGAAACCAGAAGGTTGGCAGAAGTCCAGATAGCCGAACAGGCCTGAAACAGGGAGGTCTTTCAGCGAGAGGGGGAAAAGGACCGGGCATAAATAGCTGCCATCCTCAACTGGTCCTGCACCGAGTACCTGTGGGACAGGCGCCAGGCTGCCAACCTCCTATGTGAGCAGCGCCTGGACAGGCTGGAGAGGGAGAGGGCCCATGTCATGCTGGAACGAACCACCAAAAGGGCCTTCAGGCATATCAATGTCACACTGGAGGCCCTGAGGTGGCAACCCCAGCATGATATGGGCCCCCAAGCCACAGTAGGTGGGCTGGAAGTCCAAGAATAACAAGGCACCCTCCCACAGGTGCAGGTGCCCCCTCCCCAGGTCTTCTGCCAACTCTGGTTTCTCCAGCAGGTGCCCTTACCTGGCCTGGCCCATAGCGGTGCCATCCTCCCAATGGGCCCTATACAACAGCTAGAGGTCCTGCCCCTCTTGGTTCCTCTTGAGCAGCCTGCAACACCCCCCTCTTCTGGGCCACCGACAACATCCCTGAACCCCTAGCGACCCCACCACCAGGAGCAGGTAAGAGCCTGTGTGGTGTGCAATCATTTACAGGGAAGGGGGCAGACTGCGACTCTGAGTTTGTGGGCCAAAGGGAGGGTATGCCATGGAGCTAAGCATGTTGTGAGGTACAAGGGTCGGCCATGCGCTGGGGCACCACTGAATGACCACGAGGAAGGCGGAACAGCTAACCACCCTGATATGTAACCCTCTAACAGATTGCAGCAGCCCCTCATACCTTAGGGACCGCCTCGCCCTTCGCGCCCCGGAACGGCTCCTGCGGTCTGCCGGGGGTGCCCTCCTGGAGGTCCCCCAAGTGAAGCGGGGGGCCACGATGGAGCGAGCATTCTCGGTGATAGGGCCGCGGCTGTGGAACTCCCGGAGGAAGCTCGCCTGGCCCCAAGCCTTTTGACATTTCGGCGGAACTGTAAGACCTGGCTGTTTGCCCAGGCCTTTGGGAGGGAGGGAGGGGGAGGGTGATTTTAATCCCCTGCCCATTTATTTATTTATTATTGTTCCCTAACC
>QEPC01012692.1:524221-544897 GCA_003113815.1 Sphenodon punctatus
CTTCATGCTGCACGCTCTGCCTTTCATGCTGGGGGGGAGCTTCATGCTGCGCGCTCTGCCTTTCATGCTGTGGGGGGCTTCATGCTGCATGCTCTGCCTTTGGGGGGTGGGTTAGGAGCTCTGTCCTCTGCTTTGCAATGTGGTTTTTGGGGGGGTGTTAGGAGCTGTGCCCTCTGCTTTGTCATGTGTTGGGAGGAGGGTTGCCTGATATTTGAAATACTCATACACAAAAAAAATTATAAGCAGATTTTTTTAATCATTGGTACAAGGAAATGGATCGCCATCTGACAGTTTTAATTTTACTAGACTTGTTTTGTAACTTTATTGGGTCACAGAATTTTCAATTTGGGTTGCAGAATTTTCAATTTGGGGTCTCAGAATTTTGGAAAAAATCTTGCAGAAGAATTGGGGCCCTGACTGTGAGATCATTGCATTCATTTGCCCAATGCAGACTTTACAGAGGAATGTGAGTAGCTAATCATCAATAAGCAAGCAGGACGACATCAATAAGCAGGCAGGACGACAGATAAAAGAGGAAGCTGAAGTTTCACTTGATTTGACCATGTTCAATCAACCTGAACCAGAAGGGGGCACTGACACTAACACTGATGCTGATACTGAAACTGAAGCAGAACCAGAACCAGAAGATAACACTGATGCTGATACTGAAACTGAAGCTGAAGCAGAACCAGAACCAGAAGTGAAACATTCTGGAAGACACAACAAAGGAGTACCAGCAGCGAGACTCTCCTACGTGGCAAAAGTGGAAGAGCCACAGGAGCCGTCAACCTGGCAAGACATTCAAAAAATGCAAACCAGTGAGGCACACAAGTGGAGAGATGTCGCCAAGGAAGAAATTGAGTCTCCTAATAAAAATAAGACATGGACACTCACAAAGCTACCCGAAAACAAAAAGGCCGCTGGATGCAAATGGGTCTTCAAGACCAAGCATAATGCAGAAGGGGAAATTACGCACCACAAAGCGAGATTAGTGGCCAAGGGATAGTCCCCAAAATATGACGAAGACTACGATGAAACCTTTGCTCCAGTAGTAAGGCACACTACAATAAGAACAATCCTCAGCATAGCAGCTGCAAGAAAAATGGAAGTGCAACACTTAGACGTGAAAACTGCATTCCTACATGGTGATATCAAAGAGGATATCTACATGCAGCAGCAGCCGGGATTCAAAGAACCTGGGAAGGAGGAACTTGTGTGCAAAATTCAAAAGAGTATCTATTAGGGGTGGGACATCTGGCAAAAAAACGGTTACCGGTTTTACCGGTTACCGGTTTACAAAAAAAACGGTTTACCAGATTAAAACCGGTTTACTGGTACTGGATTTATTCCATTGATTTCAATGGGGAACTGTCCCCATTGAAATCAATGGGGAAAAACCAATACCTCCCACCTCCACCTCCCAGGCTGTGCAGGTGGAAGGGGGGCACCCCACACCCACCCTGCCCAGCCTGGATTTTTTTAAAAAAATTTTTTTACCCTAAGTCCCTATTAGTGCGGGTTCCGGGCCACCGCCGGTGACCCAGAGCCCACACCAGCAGGTACTAGGGTGATCCCTGGGGTGGGTGGTGGTTTAACACCCTCCACCCCAGGGATCACCCTACCTCCCCACCCAGGGATCGCCTACCTTTGGCGCACCGGGTGGTGGCGGTGGCAGAGGTGGCGGTGGACGCATGGTGGTCCGGTGGCTTCAGCGCTGGCTGGCTGCTTCAGTGCTTTCTAGACCTTCTGGGGAAACCCGGAAGTTCCCTGGAAGGCCTAGTAAGCACTGAAGCCACCAGCCAGCACTGAAGCCGCCAGACCGCCATGCTGCTGCCACCACCTCCACCGCCGCCCCTGCCGCTGTCCGGAGCACCAAAGGTAGGCGATCCCTGGGTGGGGAGGTAGGGTTATCCCTGGGGTGGGGTGTGTGTTAAACCACCCCCCACCCCAGGGATCACCCTAGTACCACAGTACCTACCGCTGGTGCGGGCTCTGGGTCGCCGGCGGCAGCCCAGAGCCTGCACTAGCAGGGACTTCAGGGAAATATATATTTTTTTAAATCCAAGCTTGGCAGGGTAGGTGGGAGGTATCCGCCCTTCCACCTGCGCAGCCTGGACTGGGGAGGGAAAGTGGTTGGGGTTTTTTTGTTTCTTTTTTTACATTGCAGCCATTCGTTTCAATGGCCACAATGTAAAAAAATCCAGCACGGGGAACCAGTACCCCCAAATACCGGAGTAATCCGATACTGCTGGTACAGCAAAATGCCAGCAGTATCGGATACCGGATGTACCCAACTTTCCACCCCTAGTATCTATGGCCTAAAACAAGCAGTGAAAGCCTGGAACAAAAAATTGAATCAATTGCTCCTTAAGGAGGGGTTCATACAGGGAGAAGCTGACCCCTGTCCTATACTCAAGGTTCAGAAATAAAAGGAGGGCATATATTCTAACTTATGTGGATGATCTGATTGTATGCCATGAAAACAAATGAGATTGTGATGAAATCATCAGAAATCTGAACAAAGAAATAGAGGTGAAAGACTTGGGAGGTATCACTTACTATCTTGGAATACAAATAGAATGAGAAAAGGATGGAAGTTTCCTTCTCAACCAAAATCAAAAGATAAAGGACATTTTAGAATGCCTAGGAATGACAGAGGCTAATGAAGTGGGTACACCTATGAAAACAAATTTCCTAAGCCAGGAAAGCACTGATGAGCCCCTAACACAGCATTTTGCCAATTGCAGTTCTGTACTGGTTGTCCAACCAGTACAGAACTGCAATCGGCAAAATGTTGTATGTAGCCACCATCACAAGGCCAGACATCACCGCTGCTGTAGGAATACTGAGCAGATATGTAAGTGCACCAACCCAAAAGAACTGGATAGCAGTCAAGAGAGTAGCACGGTACCTGAAGGGCACAATGCATTTAAACTTAAAACTACCAGCAAGCAAGAACCCCAGATTGATGGGATATATGGATGCGGACTGGGCTGGAGACAAGACAGACCACAAATCTGTGACTGGAAATGTATTTCTCTATGGAGGTGGAGCAATCAGTTGGACAAGCCAGAAGCAGTCATTAATTGCCCTTTCATCCACAGAAGCAGAATTTATTTCAGCCACTCAAGCATGCCAAGAGGTAATATGCCTGCACAGACTATTGAAAGACTTTGGAATAGATGAACCAAAGCCCACTGAAATGTATGAGGACAATCAAAGCTGCATTCAGCTTATGAAAACGGAAAGGACAAAGCCAAGGTCGAAGCACATCAACACCAAGCGTCACTATGTGAGAGAAGCGCAAGAAGAAGGACCTGTTGAACTGATTTATTGTCCTACAGGGGAAATGATAGCGGATGTGCTGACCAAACCGCTACCCAGAGACAATTTCCAGAGGCTACGAGAAGCATTGGGAATTGTCATCAGTGCACATAAGTGATTCGGTGCATGGGACGATGAGAAGGGGTGCAATGTCTGCCCTGAGCGTCATGCTGATCCGATCCGATGTCAGAACTGCTGCAGCAATGGGTCATCCCCTCCTGCCCCACTTCCTGCTGGACGCCCATATGCATGTGCGGGGCTAGTAGGGACCTCTTCGCCTGGGAGGGCCTTGTTCAGGGGCCATTGTTCCCTGATAAGCCAGCAGGCGCACCTTGATACTTCCTACTCGACTCCGATCATTGCGTCCCCATACCCATGATGGACAGGAGCTTCGGGTTGCCCATGAACATTGCTTCAGCTTGCTAACGATGTTAACCGATTGTCAGCTTGTTGCATCCATCTGGCTGCTGTGGGATTGTCAGCCAATACGGCTTGTCTGAGTCCCCTGTCTGGTGTGTTGTTGGATCCCTTGAGCCCCGCTTAACTGCCTTCCCGATCCGGCCATGCAACCCGGTATATACCCCTGATACCCGTGCAGCCGGGTTCCTTTGCTTGTGCAACAATAGACCTATCCCATTTACAATAAATGCAGTTTAGTTCTGGCTGTGTGTGCTGTCACACTTATTCTGTGGGACTCTTCCGCCACCACCTCCCAGGGCTGTGGCTGTTCATCTATGTGTGGATCATGGATGTCCAGGCATGTGGTAGTGGGGACCTCAATATGGTGTGGAGCCAGCCTATCTGTGTGCTCAGGGCTGTGGGGTAGCTGTGAGCACTTGGGGATGGGGGTGACTAGACTGCCTGTACTGCATGGCGGTGCAGAGGTTGGGGGGGGGTTGGCCATGTGCTCCCGCCATGACCCCTCTGTCACAAATGGGTGCATTTGCTCCTGGTGTTCATTCACCGTACTGAGTGTGATCGGTTGTCTAATTGGATTGCCGTTTGTTACCCATGGTTGTTGTGACCTTGCAAGGACATGCTATGGACATTTGCTATCATGCTGGGCTTTGGCTGCATGCTGGCAGCTCCCCCCTTGTTTAACAGCTACCTATTCTACCTCCCAAAACCTCAGGTTCTCCCCCCACACACACACACTTTTTGGATAGCTGTGCATGCTGCCTGGTGTTTTGCCACTGTGTCATCCTGTGTGCAGCTTGTGCATTCTATTGGTCCATCCACTATGTGGTGCCACCCCCTGGGGTGCGTTGCCACAGGCTCCTATCAGTTCTCCACATCATCCCTTGGCAGGCATGGATGGGCAACATAGAGGCCGTGCTCCTGACTGTAGGTTCGGGCGGCTTGCGGGCCGCTTCCCACCATCAGGGGCATCCCAGATGTAGCACCTCATGGATGGTGGGTGGGTGGGACAGGTGGTGGGATCTGGTGTGCTTGGACTGTGGTGTGGCTGTCACCTTCCCCCCCCTTGGTTATTGGCTCCCCATGCGCACCTCTCACTTCCTCCTCCCTTCTAACCTTGATTATCGTCTTCCTGATCTCCTTGGGGAGATGGTGGGGCAGCTCCAGACAGTGACACCGGAGCTCCGGGTGGGTGCCCGAGTTTGCCAGGAGATACGTGAATTGTCCCGTTTTCAGTGACCCCTCCTCCTCCCTTTGGTGTGGGGATCCATGGTTGCTGTGGCCTGTGGTCTGCTATACTGGTGCCCTCCCTCTCTCCTGTAGTGCAGGTGTAGTGCTCCTTATCACTGAATCCCCCATGTTCTGGTCTCTTGTTTCCCTGTCCTTATCACTTTGTCCCCTTTCATGTGTTGGTGCTGTACAGTGTGCCCCCCCCATCCCATTCATCACATCTTCCCATCCCTTATGTCCATCGGGCCATGGGGGTGGTTACCCATCCTCTTGGGTCATATCCTAGCTGGTTCTGCCCCCGCCCCTCCATTCCCTGCTTTGTTGTTGGTCTCCCCCTGTGCCGCTTGCACCCCTGGCTAGTGCTTGGTTGCCGGATGCTGCTTTGTGGCTGCTTCCTTTGTGTTTTGGGGCCACCTCTCAGCTCTCTGCCCTCGGTTCCTGTCTGCTCTGTGGTCTTTTGTGGCTGGCCTAGTCTCCCCATCTGTCTTCTTCCTGGCTTGGTGTTCTGTTGCCCGGGGGTTCCTATTTGTGGTGTTACGTTGGGGGTGTTTGTGTGTGTTTAGGTATGGGCCCCACCCATTTCAGGTCCCGCCTGTTCATTTTGGTGACCTTGCTTGCTCCCAGATCCCCCTCCCCCTGCTCCCTTTCCCTCCTGGATTTCCCTGTGTTTATGTGTTCACAGGGGGTGAGGGTGGCTGTTTTCCCTGGGGCCCATGACACCCGACTGTCTGGTCTGTGTGTCATGACCTGTGTGGGACTGTTACTTTGTATTGCATGTCATTCCAGCTCCCTTCTCCCCTGCCCACGCGGTGTCTGGCGGTTTAGGGGCGGTGCCGTGTGCCACTGCTCATTTGTCCTTCCTCGGCCATGTTGTCATGTCACTGTGCTGCGTGTGTTTTTCCTTCCATTCGATTTTCAGCAGGCCGTGTAAATATCATGGGTGTTTTAATGGTGTTTCCCAGGGTGGGTGTTTTCCCAATTGGTGTGTGCCGGCCCCTCCCCTTCCTTCCCACAACCCCCCGCGGCGGTGTCCATGTAAATGTCTCCCCGCTCAGCACCAGTGGGGTGCAGTGGGTGTGCTCACCCACCCATCTCCACCCACTGGGGCCATGGCAGCATCCACGTAAAAAAGGCCTATATTTCATTATTCTTTGTTTTGTTTGCATATTTACTTTTGTTTTTGATTTCCATTGGTTTCAATGGAAAACACATTTTTGGCTTTAACTCTTTTATTTTTTTATCTGATTTGGATGATAATTGGCAGAGTTGTACCTCCAATGATACCCCAATTGGCCAGATGATATATCTGTCATCTCTGCTATTTGGCACAGGTTTCAGTCTGGGTGGGCATGCCAGGTGTGTGCATGGGGGTGTCTGTCATTGTGAAGAGATCGTCCCAGGAAGGAGTATGTTGGGCAGCATCCTAGGTGCATGGGGAATTGTTTTTCGTAGCTAGCTGAACTCTTGCAGTGAACTCTAGCACACACACACACACACACGCACACGCACATGCACACACAAAGCCTGCCAGAAAAGTATTAGAAAATGCCCTGACCAAAGCCAGAACTAACCATAGACAAAAAGCAGGCTCAAAGAACAGCAACTTATATCTACCCTCTATGCCCACCTTGAAGCCACCACCTATTCTTCCTCCTGTAAAGGTGGAATCATGCAGTGATTGCCCAGGAACCAGTGAATGTGTCTGTCAGTCTGTTGGGCTGCTCCCCAACCTTCTACAGCCCCCTCCCCCCTGCCATGCCTGTCTCTGGATGACACTGCATCTGCTATTTACCTGAATAATGAAAGTCTTCAAGAGGAAAACTTCAATTGCTTATAAAATTTGGATCCTTTATCAAATCTTACTTCAGTTTGGCAGAGATGATCCTAAAGACCTGTGATACAATCCTTCCAAATTTAATGTAAAATGGATAGACAAAAAAAAATGTGACAGTCAGTAATACATTTACAAGTAAATTGCTTATGACATAATAAAATTTGCTTCAATCCTTCTGAAATTTTGCAGACATAATTCTCTTAGGTAGGGAGAAGTTTCTTGCCAGATGGGAGATAAAGTTGATACAGTCAGGAATGTGTACACAGATTTTTGTAAAATAAAGAATCTCAATTGTTTATATAATTGTATCCCTTCATCCAATCTCTCTGAAATGTGGCATACAGAATGCCCTCCACTGGAATTATACGACCACCAAGTTTCAACAAAATCAGATGTAAAACATGAAAGATACAGCTGAAAAAATGTGTTTTTCAGGTTCTTCCTATTAATTTGTAATAACAAAACAATTTTTTTTCATTTTTTCATTATTATGTTATTTCATTTTTGTTATTCAGTAAAGAAAAAGAAAAATCAATATTTTGCTTTTGTTATTATAATAAATGCTTTTGAAAAGCCAAGACATCCTATTTAGGCAAAGGGGAGAAGAAACTACCTCAGACCTATGTTGAAACAAAAGCCAACTTCTTTTGCTTGTCTCAGTAAGAAGCAGGATCTGAAAACATTTGGTGTTCATTAGAAAAAATCAAATAGTTCAAAATTCTCACTGCTACTCAGCACTGAAATATTGCAGACAGCAAACTCCCTACACTAGAAAGTGTGGAAGTTTCTTCTGCTCACTTTTCTTTTGCTGCAAAAATATTAAAAACTAAAAAGTCAAAATCAGGAGCAAAAATGTTAAGCATTTAAAATAAAATACTATATTTGGTATTGAGCTTTGGATTTTCAGAGGGGTGAGCACTTTATTCCCATGCATTTCTGTTGTACTCCCTTTGAAAGCTATGCACTCTTGTGAAATAATGTAAATTGTAATAACTGGAATTGGGATAGTGTACTACTTCCTGCCCCCTCATTTTGGGTGACTGATCTCTGGGCCAGAAGCAGCAGGATGTCCTTCTGCTGCTTGGGTTAGTATTAATGGGTGTTTTCAGACGTTACGGGCGGCCGGTTCACCACAGCGAACCACCAGGGGGGGCGAACAGCGCAACCACGCCCGGGGGTTGGAAAACGACCCAAACAGACGTGCCGGGAACGGGACCACGGCCCGGAACCGGGCCGCACCATCACGGCCCGTGGCAGCACAACAGACGTGCAGCCGAACCCCCGGCGGGCGCTAAACCCCCACAAGGCACCGGGCAGGGGCGGGACACAGACATGGCCGACTGAGGGCAAACGAAGCCACAAGGCACACAAGGGAACGCCCACACAAGGGAAACGGGAAGGGAGGGGGGAAGAGCGAGAACAGGCTGACAGCCGGCTCACACAGCGGTCCCGCAGTGGGGCACAATGCACGGGCACACGCCCGGGCGCCCGCACACACACACACACACACACACACACACACACACCAGGGAAAGGCCGGGAAGGGGCGCCCGGAAAACCCCACCCGGAACACCGGCAGGGGGGGGGGGGCACCACCACGGGGCAAGGCACAGACAGCAGCAACCCCCACCCCCACACCACCCCAGTCCAGTCCAGTCCAAGGAGGTGCCCCCACAGGAACAGAGGCAGTCTCGGGGGGGGGGGGCGGACCCCCGGAGCAAGGCACGTTGGGGGCCCCCAAAGCACAGCGAGGCCGGCGGAGGGGCGCCAGGAGGAGGAGGAAGGGGGCCCCACAGTCAAAGGCTGGCACAGGCAGGGCAGCCGGGTCCAGCGGTGCTCCTCCGCAGCACCAGCGACGCTCAGGCAGCACCCACGGAGTCACGGGGATGGAGGGGGCCCAGGACCACGGCCAGGGGCAGCAGCAAGCAGCGAGGCGGGCGGGAGCTCACCGAGGTGGGGTCCGCAGGTCGGGAGCGGCCAGCGGGGACCAGGGCCCCCCCCCGGGCCGGGGCGGGAGCCCACACGGGGGCACCACGCCGGGGGGGGCAGGCCAGCGACGCGGGGCTCACGGGCCGCTGCCGGGGGCCCCGCTGGCCCCAGGGCCCGGGTGGCCCGCCCGGTGGACCAGGTGGGGCCAGTGCAGCATGCCCCGGCGGTACCCCTGCAAGGACATGTAGTGGGCGATCAGGTAGTAGGCCTCGAAGGGATCGGGCATGGTGAGGGCCAGCTGCACATCCACACGCGCCCACACCGCCAACAGGGATGACATCTCCACCGCGGAGGGCTCCGGCACACAGCAGGCAGCAGAAGGGGGCCACGGAAGATGCCCCAGCTCCAGAAGCCGCTGGAACGCCGCCCCACGGGTGCGCTGGTACCCACGGGCCCCGTGAACACAGGAGAAGTAGCTCACGGCCAAGGCAGGGCCACCCTCGGCCAGGCACTCCGAGTAGGCGCCCAGACCACACACCACCAGCGCTGACACGGTCTCCGAGGCGCTCCAGGGCACATGGGCGCACAGCACCTCCGGGATGCGCCCCTCGGGGAAACGAGCCAGCCCCAGGGCCTCCGCATGCAGCCGGCAATCACGGGCGCTCACCACATGGCCAAAGTAACGGAGCCCGGAGCTCAGGCTCTCGTAGGCACCTGCACGGCTCCCCGGCCCGGCCAGGAGCAGCTGCACGGCAGGGGTGTGCCACAGGTCGCACAGAGACATGGTCTCGCGGAAGGCCCAGATATGGGGGGCCCCTTGGGGGCCGGACAGCGGGAGCCCCATGGATGGGCAGCCAGCCATGGTCCAGCACAACAGGGAATGGGACACGGAGCCCGGAGGGCACACAGACTGCCCAGGGCCGGGAGAGGCTCGGCCCGGCCCCCGGGACAGGGAACACGGGCCCGCACCGCAACATTGTAGCACAACAGAGCGAGGCGTGGGGTGCGGGCCCGGCACAGCTGCAGAGAACAACAGCGAGCTCTCTGTCTGCCTAATCGCACCTTCAAGGCCATCCCGCTACAAACAGCGAGGGGAGGGGGCCCGGGGTGCTGGGGGCGGGAGCAGCCGGAACGCACCGGCACAGGGCGCGCGCAGGCCCGCGAGGCCGACCCCCGGGCGGAGCCACCAGCACCGGGCCGCCATAAGCGCTCCCAGCCCCCACCGGGGCCCCAGCACCATGGAGCGCGATAGGGCAGGTGGGAACTGGATGTTCCTCGCGCTCGCGGCTGAGTGGCACCGTGACCACACTGAGCAGCTGTGCCTCCTGACCGAGAGGGTGCACCTGGCCGTCCGCCTGCGCTATGTCCTGGCCCTGCGGGCTGGCGTGCGCCTCCGGGGCCAGCAGGCCCGCAGGAGAGTCCGTGCCCGGCTCAGGGCTCGGCGCCGGGCCTGGGGGGCGTGGCTGGCCGCCTGCCGGAGCCTCACCCGGCCCGCTGCGCTCCGAGGGGCCGCGAGGCGGTTCCGCTGGGCAACGCAGACCCTCCGCCGGGCAGCGCTGCTGGCTATGCCCATAGCGCGGAGCCTATGGGTCACGGAGCGGCCCCAGGCCTGGTGGGAGCGGGCCCAGGCCCACTGGGGGGAGGCCGAGTGGGGGTCCCACTTCCGGATGGGCAAGGCCACCCTGCTGCGCCTAGCGGAGCTCCTCACGCCCTGGCTGGAGCGGCAGCACACCTCCATGCGGGAGCCCATCCCCATGGTCCAGCGGGTGGCCATAGGGGTCTGGGCCCTCGCAACGCCCGACTCCTGCCGCTCCGTGTCCCAGCACTTCGGGGTGGGGCTCAGCACGGTCGCCTGCATCGTGCGGGATGTGTGCGAGGCTGTGGAGGGCGTGCTCCTCGACAGGACCATCCAGCTCCTGGACCAGGGCGCTGTGATGGCTGGCTTCGCGGCCGGGGGCTTCCCGAACTGCATCGGAGCCGTGGACGGCACACACATCGAGATCCTGCGCCCGGCCGCGGGGGAGGCCCTGGAGTATGTGAACCGGCACGGATACTACTCCCTGCACCTGCAGGGGGTGGTGGACCACCGGGCCCGCTTCATAGACATCTACACGGGCAACTCCGGCCGGAGTCACGACGCCAGGATCATGACCATCTCCCCCTTCTATGCCCGCATGTACCGGGGGGACTTCGCGGACATGGGCATGAGGTGGATCGAGGGGGTTCCCATGCCCCCCTGCATCCTGGGGGACCCCGCCTACCCCCTGACCCGCTGGCTGATGAAGGTCTACCCTGTCCCGAGCACCCCTGCGGAGCAGGTATACAATACCCGCCTGTGTGCCAGCCGGACCGTGGTGGAGCGTGCCTTCGGGGCCCTGAAGCAGCGCTGGAGGAGTATAGCTGGCCGCCTGGACTTCACCGTCCCCACCTCCGCCCTGGTGATCGGTGCCTGCTGCGTTCTGCACAATGTGTGCGAGACCGAGGGGGCGGCCCTGGAGTACCCCGAGCCCCACCGGCCCCCCGGTCCTGTTCCCCTGTACGTGAACGCAGGGAACCCCCGGGAGTACCGGTATGCCAAAAGGATCCGGAACGCCCTTGCAACCCACATCGCCCGGGGGGGCCCGCTGTGAGGGCCTTCCCGCCCCTGGGGGCCCCACCCCCCCTTCCGTGCCCATGCCCCTGTACACGCGGTCCCACAGCCCTGTCCCCCCCACAAACGGGCCGGGGACAACTGTCTATTTACAACACTTTATTGCCCACACAGTTCACACAATCACCCTGTGCCCCCTCCCCACCCCCGTGCCCGTGACCCCGTCCACCACCCGCCCTCATGTGGCCCTCCCCCTCCCCCCCCTTCCCACCATCCCCCCGCGTTTCCTGGGCCGACCCCTCGTGCGGCCGCTTGGGCCCACCGAGCTCTGGGAGCTCCCCTCCCCCCCACTGTCCGTGTCCCCTGCCGTGTCCTGGGCCGGTCCCGGCCCCGGCAGGGGGCCGGGCGGCGGATGGGCAGCTGTGCCCGGTGCCCCGGTCGCGCCCCGGGGGGGCTGGACCCTCCGGAGGCCCGGGGGCACTGGGAGGCGCATGCGAGGGCCCTGGGGCCGGGGGGGCGCCAGGGGCGGCAGGGCTGGGCCCGGGGGCGCCGAGGGGCCCGGCATGGGGACCTGGGCGGGCAGGGCGCCCGGAGGTGCGCCGGCCATCACGTAGGCACACATGGTGCCCGCATGCAGGAGCAGGGAGGTCCCAATGTCGTGGGACCTGTCCATCTTTGCACTGTGCTCCCGCACCATGCCCTGTATGTCCTGCCGGAGGCCCCTGAGCAGCCCCTGCTGCCGCTGGTGCTCCCGGCGCTCCCGCCTCCGCTCCAGGCGCACCTCCGCCTCCAGCCGGCGGTCTGTCTCCAGGGCCTTCTCCATGGACCGCTCTATGGCCGCCTCCATGCGGTCCACGGAGGCGATCATGCGCTCCCCCTGTTCCTCCGCCCTGCGGACGATGTCCTCCGCTTGCTCCTCCCTGCGCCTGCGGACCCGCGCCCGGTACTCCCGCATCCGCTGGGCTGGGGCCGCGGCCGGCGGAGGCGCCGCGCGCGGGGGCTGCCCTGTGGAAATGGGCGGGTGGGTCAGTGCAGGGCCCTGTCCCCTAGCGGGGTCGGGTCCCGGGGCCCCCTGCCCCCCCTCCCCCACTGAGGCCGGAGGCCCCCCTGGGCTGGCGCCCGGGGGGCCCTCCCGCCATCCCAGCCCTCCCGCCTTACCTGGGTCCGGCACCTGCTCTCCTGTGCCCTCCGCGGGGGCCTGCACCGTCTCGCTGGCCCGGTCCTGGGGCTCCCCATGTCCTGCGGGCGGGAGAGGGGGGAGCGGGTGAAGGGGGCTGGTTGTGGCCCCTGCAGCAGGGCCCCCACCCCCGCCCCTGCCACCGGCCCCCTGGTCGTGCCCCCCCCTGCCCTGGGGGCCCGCTTACCCTCTATGTCCGTCTCCGAGCCTTCGGAGCCCGGCGCCTCACCCTGGGAGTGCTCCCCCTGGGACCACTGGCTGAGGGTGGTGAAGGTGCCGACCTCCGACTCCGCCTGGCCGGCCCGGCGTTGGGATGTCTCCGGGCTGCTGCTGGGGGGGGGCCTTGGGGCTTCTGCGGGTCCCGGGTGGTCCTCCTGGGGGTGGGGGTCCCCTGAGCTCGTGTCTACCGGGCGGGCGGCGAGGGGAGGGGGTACCTCGGCCCGCTCCCTGCCCTGGACCACAGCGCTGCCCACCAGGCGTGGGGCAACGATGGAGCCCTTCATGTGAAGGATGCGGTCCAGGGCATCGTAGTAGGGGGCGGTGCGGGCCCCGTGGCCGGAGCGGCTGTTATTGTCCTTGAGGGCCTTGTACCCCCTCTTGAGCTCCTTGGCCTTCGAGCGACACTGGTTGACAGTGCGCTCGTGCCCCGCCGCCTCCATGTCGCGCACGATGTCCCGGTAGACATGCTCGTTGCGCTGGTTTATTGCGAGCTCCACCTGGTACTCGAGGGTCCCCCAGATCCGTATGAAGTCCCGGGTCTCCTGGAGGCCCCACTGTCCCCCTCTGTGATAGGCCTTCCTCCGGCTGGGCCCCTGCTGTTCCTCCTCCCGGTCCAGCTCATGCTGCACCTGCCTCTGCTCCTCCTCCACCTCCTCCTGGGGGTGCGCCTCCGGGGGCCGGGGGCCGGGCTCCTCCTGGGGCTCGTCCGCCCGGGCCGACTTTCGTGTCTGGGGGGGGGAAGGGGGGTGGTTGGTTGCTGGGTGAGGGTGTGGGCCCTCTCGGGGGCCCCCTGCCCCCCTGCCCTCCGCCCGGGGTCCCCCTGCCCCCCTGCCTTCCGCCCGGGGTCCCCCCGGCCCCCTCCACAGGGGGTTCCCCTGTGCCCCCTGTTCCCCTCCCAGTGGGTGCCCTTACCCGTTTCCTGGGTGCCTCCTGTGGGCCTGTTCCGGCCGCTGTCCCCGGGGCGGCGCGACCCGGCTGCAGCTGTGGTTGGTGTTCCCGGGGCGCCTCCCTGGTCGGGTGCTCCCGTGTGCCCCCTTCCTGCACCTGTGCCCCCTCCGCCTGCATCGCTGGGCCTGGCTGCACGTCCTCCGCCTCCTGTCCCGCCGCTGTCGCTGTTCGTGCCTCCGCTCTCTTCCGCTTCCCTCCTCGCTCCATCCCGCCACGCTTGCTTGCTGCTGCTCTCGCTTTAAATCTCCCTCCGGTGTTTGTGTTGGTGCTGGTTGCCTGGCAGCGACGCTGCGTGCCTCGTCCCCGGCCGGGGCTCCATTTTTTTGGTTCCGCTGGGGGATTGGCGTCCAGACGTTACTTTTGCTTGGTTCCCTGTGGGGGTTGGTTTGACCACGCTTCCCGAGACCTTCCCCCGGCTAGCCCGGGAAGCGTGGTTCAAACTGACCCCATGTGGGTATTGAGCGTGATGAACATCTGGCGCACGCCGTTCAGACGTTCCGGGCCCTTTGGCCCCGCGGGGGGGTTGAGCGTGGTTCAGTGTGGTTCACCGTGATCTCGTAACGTCTGAAAACACCCAATGTTATCAATAGAGTGATGAAGCATTTGAATTAATCAAGCTTTCCCCATAGGGTCACAGGGAGTGAAGCGACAATTCTGCACTCAGTGATCCTGTTTAGAAATGTTCCCTTAAAGTTCACAGTATATTTAACAGCTCCCCTTACCAGCCTCTTGGGGGCTATTTATTTATATTAACCCCAATTAATATAATTTTTAAAATATTCTGTTAATAAACAAAATAGGAGAGTCCCATAAAATCTAAGCCACAACTTTATTTATGGTCCCCTCTACACTCCTGTGAGTTTTATGCTGGTCACCCTCGAGGAATTGGCACTGGGTAGAATTCAGATGGAGGACATTTTCATGTTGAAAGTATTTCCCCTGCCTTCTCCGCTATGAGCCAAGAATCATCAGAGCCACAAAAATGTTAACTAACTTTACTGGGGGAAATAGAACTTTATTAGAACCAGCAGCTGACTTGCTCATAAATATCCAGTTCCACAACTTAAGAATTGATGTGATGAAACTTGGTTTTAAACGGAGGTAATTAATGTGTGATTTCAGCATAAAGTCCACAGCACATATAACATTCACATGCCAAATGAATTATAAGGAGGTTTATTATGTACATCAACTGAATTAACTCACACAGTCCCCCCTCCCCCCAGCGCGTGTGCACACGCACACACACACACATAGTTCCCCCTCCAGTGCACACAACAGACACTCAATCATTCCCCACACAGACCGCCCCCCCCCGAAAGTGAATTTAAACCTTTGAATATGAATTCAAATGTTTCAGTGCCCTCGCCAGAGCTCCCGCAACTGCTAAAGCAGGAGCGGTCATCCCCACGCCAGCACATTCAAAATGACAGCTCCTGCTTTAGCAGCAGCAAAGTTTGTTTTAGCAAAGTTCAAAGAGCTTCCAGAGCATGCTTTGAAACTCAGCCCCTGAGCACACTTTGACACTCACACAGGAGATGGTGGTTGCTCCTTCTCCTTCAGCAGCAGTGGCAGCACTGGCAGTGGAAGCCACAGAGAAGCCTCCTTTAGCAATGGCCGCAGAAACAGTGACGACTCCAGTGGCGGCAGTTGCGGCGGTGACGGCAGTGGTGCCTCCTTCTGCTGCTGCTACTGAAGCTGAAGTTGGAGCCGACATTTTAAAAGTGCCGGGACCACTGCCGCACATGTGCATGAAGACCCTGGAACTTTCAAAATATCAGCTCCAGCTTCAGCAGCAGTGGGGGTGACTCCTTCTGTGGTGGCCCCAAGATCCTGGTGGACAGCAGGTGAGTGCGGCGTAAGCTCCTCCTCCCCCCTGGCAGCCAAGCTTTTGGGGGGGTTGAAACTTATGGCGGCCATGACTTTGAAACTTATGGCTGCAAGCAGGTAGGTGGATGGTAGGACGGCGTAAGTTCCTCCCCTCCCCATCCCCCCACCCAGGCTACTGCCTGGGTAATAGCTATGTGACTCACCGCCAGCAGCCCCTTCTACCCCATCAGTAATCCTGACCCACTGCCAGCTGCCACGGGCTGAACCTTCATGGCTCAAAACATTCAAGATAGCTCACATGCCCATTCCCCTTCCAACAAACCTCCTGTGTAGACTTCCAGACCTTAGAGGACCCATCCCTTTAATGTATTCACTCATTCAAGGAAACGCACAGGTTCCCTGAACAGAGGAAACCCCGACAATAAAAACTCACCAACCCCGGAAGTAAACAGCCTGAAAAATCCAATGCAAGTGAATGGAGGCACTTGCATTGGAACTCCTACCCACCTTAACTAATAGAGCTGCTCCCACCAGCTCTATAATATTAATGACCTTGTTGAGACATTAAGTACTGATGCATTTTCACCTCCAATTCTTTCTGGAAGGCCTTTGTCAATTTTATTATTTGCTGATGTCCTTGTTTTATTTTCACAAACTTGACATGGTCTACAAAGACTTGAATTTTACTGTAAAAATAATGTAAAAATAATGATATTTCAATAAATTCCAAGAAATCCAAAGTGATGATATTTGGCAAAAGACCACCACAGTATAATTGGTCTTTTTCTGGACAGCAATTAGCCCAAGTTTTTTCTTTCTGTTACTTAGGTGTAACGTTTACTAGCTCTGGGTCGTGGTCTTGCCATATAAAACAGATAACAATTAAAGCAAACCGTTCTTCTAAAGGTATTCTAACATTTTATGCAGCATCAAATTTCTCTAAAGCATCCTTGGCTATAAAAGTATTCACTTCTAAATCCTGCTCTCAACTACTATATGGTGCAGAAGTCTGGTTTCATGCCTTTATTAATAATGCAGAAGTACTAGTAGTTCAAAATATGCTTCTAAGACGTCTGTTAGTCTAACAAATAATGTTCCGGCTAGTATGATGAGAACTGAAACAGGTCGTCTTTCTGTTGCCAGTCAAGTTATTCTTGTATCCCTCAAGTATGGGACCAGAATAACACTGTTAGGATCCCCGCCTGGTGACAGGTGATCCCGGCCAGATATAGGGGCCCGGCTCGGCGGAATACGTCTCCGGTTGCCAAGCGCACCCTGAGGAACATCTGATAGGGAGATGTTGGGACCCACGTGATTCACAGAACGCTGAACCTCATGGTCCCCAGGTTGCCAGGCAACCGGGGGCACAGCTGCGGCGCAGCACATGACTAGAGAGCTGCAGAGGGGCAGGGCCTGGGAATGGAGCAAGCAGGAGCATGAGGACAGGGAAAGATCTGTATAAAAGCCCTAGTAGGAGTATTCCTCCCTGCCAGTAATTGTATGAGAGGCTGGCCCTATGCTTTGACTGAGATATTGTACACTCTTGAGAAATTGTATCTGTGTGGCTGTGTGTTTGAGTGTGCAAGTGTTTACAGGATTGTGTGCGAGAGTGTTTCTGTGAGTGTGAGGGTTAGTGTGTATCTGTAGGTGTGGGTGCTTATACTGGAGTGTCTGTGAGTGACTGTGAGTAGAAACACCTCCTCTCTCCAAACTCTGCATTCCCACAGTGCATCAGGAAGTGATGTGTGTCCCACCCTTACTCTTCTCCCCTCACAAACCCTTCACTGCCAGAGCCTCCCCCCTGGACCTGGGACCTTAAACGCGAGCACGTATACTCCTGGTGACCTTCCTTCACTGAGAGATTCCGAGAACATGAGTAACCCATACCCTGTATCCCTCCTTTTCACCAGGGAACTGCCCTCTCCGCCTAGTGATGATCTGGGTTGCTCTTGGTTCCCAAGAGAAAGCCCCCACAAGATCCTGAGGGCATTTATTCTCTGTGCAAGCCTTGCTAGGACCAGAGTAGGAGCAGGAACCTGTTCCCGGTGCCATCAAATCCCTTCCTTCCTCCCCGTCCCACCTAATAAACTCATTTAAATTAACAACTGTCTTCCATATCTTTGCTGGACAGAACAAGTTAATTATGCCGGCAGTGGTAAATATCCTTGGCTTAAGATTATTACTATACAGATTTCCAAACTTGGTTTCACTTTACCTTTTTTATTACCAAAATCTTTCTCACAGTGTATTAAGTTGATCAAACAGCATATATCAGATAATGCCTGGCAAGAAGGCTTATCTAATAATTATGCTTTATCTCTGGCTCCATGGTTTTCCTGCCATTAAAAATCTTTTAATTTCGAATCGTAATTAGAGAAATTCTCAAACCCTCATCTCTGCAGAGCATTTACTCTTCTTCATTTTCAATTGTTTGAGTCAGCAGTTTTTCAGTGACTATATGCCAAGATCCCTTATTCAAACCAATTATGCCCGTGTGGTAGTAATGATGCTGAGAATTTGCTACCTGTTTATTTTATTGTTCTTTTTATTCACACTTAAGAGCCCAATGGATTCTATCTTTTATTAATAACATAGATTTCACGCCGCCTTCACAGAGGCAGGCGTGATGGGGCGCTGGCCCAGCTGACAGCCACAAACAGGTGACACAGCCCTCCACCATAGTCTCCAAGAACGCCCCTCCCCAACGCAATGCGTGGCTGGCGGGGCGAAGTACAATGCCGGGGGTGGAGCCTGGCCCTTGTTCTGGTGAAGTGTGCGGTTCAAGTGAGAGCATGATTGTCTTGTCCTTGTCTTGTTGTGCTTCTTGTGTTCCCTGCTCAGTGTCCCTGTCTCAATTCCCTTCCCAGTGTGTGTGAGTTGAAGTTGCGGCCTTTTTCCCCCTTCACATCGACGCCCGTGTTTCCCTTACCTCCCTACCATACCTCCCTGGATATGAGCCCTCTTCTCTCCTCCCCTTACCTGTCTCCCCTCTCCTTCCCCAGCTCCACACCCTGTGGGAACCATGACCCTCTTCCCTCCTCACCCTTCAGAGTACGGTGCCCCAGACCCCATGGAGCGTGTCTTGAGGATTCTTGTTGTCTGTGTTTCCCCCCCCCACCCCTGGTTCCCACTGACCCTTGGCACCCTCTCTGTCCCTGTAATGAGTTGGGTTGCCCCCTAGTTTGGAGGGAAAGCCCAAATAAGACCCTGAGGGAGTTACCGATGCCCAGGTCATTCCTACAGAGAGAGACCCGTGCCAAAGACCCATCCCTACCCCATTCCTCTCCCTTACCTCCCCTCTGTTACCCTGTCCCCTGTAACAATAGAATATTTCTCTCCTGTTCATAAACTGGAAATTTTACTTGCATCTAGTGATATAAAAACGATCAAATAGGTGGCTGCCTATGGCTTTCTAAGCTTTCGTCACCATCGATTATTGTTAGAAAACAAGAACTGATAACCTTTGCTTTTATTTTGTGTTAAATGTCATTGTTTTATATGATATGTCAAGTGGTTAACCACTTTATTTTATATTGTGATTTTTTAACAATTAGATTTTTTGTACTTTAAATGACTAATTGCTGAATAAATGATGATGATGATGATGATGATGATGATGATGGAGTGTCAACAGTGTGTCAAAGATCTGAGGAGGGACTTCAAGGAGATCAAGAATAATGGGCATTTTTACACACACATTTCTCCTGGATGTTTGCTGTTACATCCTGAACTTTCTGTGTGTCTAAATCACTCACCCAGATCTTAAACATCCAGATCTTTTAACTTCTGCGTAGAACATCTCCAAGAACTTTTGTGTGTAAAATGTTCTCCTGGTAAACTGCTTTGCTCCAGGCAGCTGTGGTCACTTGGTTTCCATGGCAGCCTGTCACGTCTACAGCTGCGACTACTTTAGGCTGCCTCAAGGCAGTGTTTGCGTGAAGAATGCATCAGGGCACTGTGAGGGCCTGCGGTGTTTGAAGCGGGAGGGCAGGCAATTAGAGCGACGGTGGTGCCGTACTCGCGACCTGTATGATCGATTGCAGCATAAGAGCAGTTTAAAGGCCTATGCTGTGGCGGTGCAGGCATCAAAGAAGCAGTTCTTTGCTGCCCTTATTGCATATGCAAGTCACATCCAGCGGAGCTTTTCCAGGTGGTGAAAGTTTTGGTCAGTGCTGCCTGTCTCCGCCTGGAACTGGAGCAATTCAGTGACCGCTGTGACCGGTTTATCGAGTACTTTTTAGATAAGATCGCTTGCATCTGCCATGATTTCGGTTCCACAGTTATTGCAGAGGATCATCTTGGGGCTGCGGATTCCTGTCCTGTCCTTTTTTGTGGGATCAGTTTCAGATGGTGGCGCCTGCCGATGTGGAGTCCTTGTTAGGATATGTTCATGCCACTACTTGTAAGCAAGATCCATGCCCGTCCTGGCTGGTGAAAGCTAGCCAGGAGACATTACGGCCGTTGCTGGCTGGGGTGGTTAGTGCCTCCCTTCTGGAGGGCAAGGTGCCTGACTGCCTGACTGCCTAAAGGAGGCTGTGGTTAGACCCCTGATCAAGAAACTATCTCTTGATGCTGATGCGCCTGCCAGTTATCAGCCGGTCTCTAACCTTCCCTTTTTAGGGAAGGTTATTGAACGGGCTGTAGCACGACAGCTCCAGGAACATCTGGACCGCACTGGTTTGCTTGATCCCTCCCAGTCTGGGTTTTGGCCTGGGTATGGTACGGAGACTGCCTTGGTGGTCTTGGTTGACGATCTCCCTCTGGCATTGAACCAGGGTCATCAGACCTTACTGGTCCTGCTAGACCTTTCGGCTGCGTTCGACACAGTTGATCACAAGGTGTTGGTGACTCGCCTGTGGGACCATTCCGGAATTGGCGGAAAGGTCTTGGACTGGTTTCATTTGTTCCTGGCCAGGAGAACTCACTAGGTGGTCTTGGGGGAGTGTACCTCTTCCCCCCAGGACCTCACGTGTGGAGTCCCACAGGGTGCCATTCTGTCCCCCCTCTTGTTTAACATCTATATGCAGCCATTAGTGGAGATCATGAGAGGGTTTCGGGGCATGCAGTGTCATCAGTATGCTGATGACATTCAGCTCTACCTCTCCTTTTCCATCGACCCAGACCATGCAGTCTCCTTATTTTCCCAGTGCCTGTCAGCTGTGGGGGCTTGGATGAGGT
>QEPC01012692.1:545497-570186 GCA_003113815.1 Sphenodon punctatus
TCCATGGGAGCCTTTTTGGAGGTTCCTGGGGTGAGGCGGGTGGCCACCGATGTTAGACCTTTTTTGGTGGCCGCCCCTGTGCTGTGAAATTCGCTCCCAGAGGAGGCTCAGTTGGCTCCCACTCTCCTGCTTTTTTGGTGTCTATGTAAGACCTGACTGTTTCGTCAGGCTTTTGGCGAGGGGTGGCGGTGGGGGGTTTCCCCACATTGTATTGTATTTTAAATTGCTTTAAATTGTTTAAATTGTTGGTTTTTTAATTGCTGAATGTTGTTCACCGCCCTGGGCTGCCTTGTGGGCAGGAGGGGCAGAATATAAATTTTAAATAAATAAATAAATAAATAAATAGCCATAGTACCGCAGCCCAGAGCTCATCTTCTCGTAGGCACCTGTGAGACTGTCTGGGCAGTTCTGGAGCAATTTCACAGCCGGGGAATGCCACAGGCCACACAGGGCCATGGTCTCACAGAAGGTTCAGCTAAGGGGGGCCCTGGGGGCACTGCGGCCTGGGAGATCTGGGGAGGAGCGACCAGCCATGGTCCAGCAAGCAGCAGATACTAAGTGCAAGGAACTGAGGGCCCCACAATCCCAGGAGGGATGGGAGGGGAAGCAGGGGAGCTCCAAGGCTAAGCGATAAGGGCACAGGCTGCAACATTGTATGGCTACAGAGCGAGGCGTGGGGTGCGGACCCAGCCCAGCTGCTGGAACAGAGCACAGACAGGACAGCCTACACATTAAGCAGGGTGTCAAGGACAACAGGCAGCCGACACCGAGAGGTGGGAGGTGATGACAGCAGGAATGCAGCTGCTGCCCGCACATGCCCGGGCGAAGGCAGGACCATTCACCAGGCCCCCTGAAGGGAAGGCAGGTGCGCGCATTGGGCCACCTGCAGTCTCTCCACCCCGCTTGCCCTGCAGGAGCCAGGCCTGTTGGCCTGGGGGGCAACCAGGTCAACCCGGGGTCCTGAGTCTGGTTGGCAGGGTGTGGCTGGGGGGCGGAGCTACACAGGCCCCATTTGATAACAGGTACAGCTCCAACCCACCAGGGGCACTGGTCACCATGAAGCTGCGATGGTTGGGCACCTGCAGGATGCACCTAGCCATTTGCACAGAGTGGTACTGCTCGCACATGGACCTCCTGCATATCCAGACCGCTGATGTGCACCTGGCCACCCGGCTGCGGGTGTGCATGGCCAGGAGTGCTGCCAGTGCCTGGAGAGCCCACCACAGGCACAGACACTCCCTGCTGGCCCGCCTCAGGGCCCAGTGGGTGACTGGGGCGGTCTGATGGGCCTTCCTCCATGCCTGGGGGCGGGCTGCTGGACTTCTGCACTCTGCGAGGCAGCCGGCCAACTCTAGTGGTGGAGGGAGACCATGGGGTGCGCAGCCCTCCTTACTATGACCAGCGGGTATGGGTCACGGAGCGGGCACAGGGGTGGTGTGCCAGGGCACTGGCCCAATGGGATGAGGCCACCTGGAGAGCGCACTTTTGGATGGACAGGCACATCCTCCTGTGACTCTCTGAGCTGTTAACACCCTGGCTGGAGAGACAGGACACCCCCATGAGGGCCCCCATTCCCATGGTCCAGCGGGTGGCTATCGGGGTCTGGGTCCTTGCAACACCCAACTCCTGCTGCTCTGTGTCACAGCACTTCAGCGTTGGGGTGAGCACTGTCACTGGGATCCTGCGGGATGTCTGCGAGGTGGTGGAGGATGTGCTCCTGGACCGAACGATCCAGCTGGTGGACCAGGAGGCCGTGATGGCCAGATTCATGGCTGGGGGATTCCCCAACTGCATGTGCACCGTGGACGGCACCCACATCGAGATTCTCCACCCATCCGCTGGAAAGGCCTCGGAATATATCAGCCGACATGGGTACCACTCCCTGCAGATGCAGGCAGTCGTCAACCACTGGGGTCAGTTCATAGACATTTACATGGGCCACTCGGGTTGCAGCCATGATGCCCGGATCATGGCCATCTCTCCCTTCTATTCCCGGATGTACCACGGGGACTTTGTGGACATGGGGATGACCCAGATTGAGGGGGTGCTAATGCCCCCCTGCATCCTGGGGGACCCGGCCTATCCACTTACCTGCTGGCTGATGAAGACGTACCCAGTTGCTATGACTCCTGCGTAGGTGCTCTACAATACCAGCCTGTGTGCGAGCAGGACCATGGTCGAGAGAGCCTTCAGGGCCCTCAAGCAGCGCTGGAGGAGCCTTGCGGACCAGCTGGACTACACGGTGGAGACCTCTTCCCTCATGATTGGAGCCTGCTGTGAGGTGTACAATGTGTGCGAGACTGGTGGGGCTGCCCTCGACTACCCAGTGCCCCAGTGCCCTCCCGGCCCTGTTCCTCTCTATGTGAATGTGGAGAACCCATGTGAGTACTGATACACAAAGCACATCTGTGCTACCCTGGTTAGGCGGATCAGCTGGGAGGCCAAGGCCTGAGGCCGCACACCCCCTCCGCACCACCCTGGGGGCCCCAGAAGCACCCAGGCTGTGCTCCTACACATCTTTGCACCCCAGGCCCCGGGCCCATGAACAGAAACATGGAGGCGACTTTGGTGCCTGTGCATTAATTGTATCACCCTTCTACATGTGTTCCCACCACCTCCCCCATGCCCCCCTCCCAGTGCCACCCCCCTCAGGCTGTGCCAGTGGCTGGGGCAGTGGCAGAGATGGTGGGGGCACTGAGGGGCCTGGCATCTGGGTTGGGGCAGGCAGGTTGCCCGGTGGGGTGGCTGCCATCACATAGGCACTCATGGTGCCCGCGTGTAGGAGCAGAAAGGTGCCAATGTCATGTGACTGGTCCATCTTGGCTGAGCGCTACTTTACCATCCGGTCTATGGCCTGTTCCAGCCACCTGAACACCTCCACCTGCCTGCTGTGCTCCTGGCGCTCCTGCCTCTATTTGAGGTGCACCTCTGCCTGCAGCCTCTGGTCCCTGGCCACCTGCTGTCCGGCCATTTCGGTGGTCATCTCCATTCAGTCGATGGCCGCTGTTATCTGCTCACCCTGCTCGGTAGTGGAGCAGACTATGTCCCCCGCATGCTCCTCCCTGAGGTGCCATACCCGTGCTCAGTGCTCCCTCATCCACTGGGCTGGGGGCACGGGGCTGCCCTGCTGGGACCCGGTGGGTCGCCCTGTTAGGGTGCATAGTAGGGGATGGTTAGCTGCCCCAGCCGCCCGCCCCCCATCCCGTGCCACAGATGGGGGGCACTGGGCCTCCCCCTCAGGAGTGTGGTGGGTGCTCTTCCCCAGCCTCCCCCTGTGCCCACCCCCACCCCAGGGTCCGGTCCCCCCGCCCTGCCTCCCTCGGCCTCCATTCCCCCCACATGTCATGTTACCTCACCTGCGCCCTCTGGATGCTCCTGGGGTTACTTGCCTCCATCTCCCTCGTTAGACTGTCACAGGTGTCAGGGCGTGCTGTGACCTGTGCAGGAATGGGGAGGGGTGGGTGGGGGTTGGACCCCGCTTCCATGGTCTGGGGTGTTGGGGGGTTTCTGAGGGCATCCCTGTGACCTGTGTGTCACCTTCCCCCCCTCGGGCATTTCCCCCCTGACCCTGTCCCATCCCTCCTGCCTGCTCACCCTCAATGTTGGTCTCGGAGCCCTCTGAGGCCAGCCTCTCAGTGTTGCAGAGGTCCCCCTGTGTCCACTGGCTGAGCGTGACCAGTGTGACAGTCTCGGATCCTCCCGTGATGGACATCAGCTGGGGGCTCTTGGGGCTGGTGTGCGAGGTGGGCCTGCTGGTCCCCGAGGGCCCAGGGTGTTGCTCTTGGGGGGTAGGGCTCCTGAAGCCAGTGAGGGGAGGGGGTACCTTGGCCCGTTCCCTGCCCTGCACCACGGTGCTCCCCACAAGGTGCGAGGAGACTATGGAGTCCTTCATATGGAGGATGCGGTCCAGGGCATCATAGTAGGGGGCAGTCCAGGCTCTATGCCTGGACTGTCTGTTGTTATCCTTTATGGCCTTGTACCCCCTCGTGAGCTCCTTGGCCTTTGATCAGCACTGGGCCATGGTCCTGTGGTGCCCCGCCACCTCCATGTCCTGCACGAGCTCCTTGTAAACGTGCTCATTGAGCTGGTTCACGGCTAGCTCCAGCTGGTGCTCCAGGGTCCCCCAGATCCTAATGAATTCCAGGGTTTCCCTGTGCCCCCATTGCCCCCTTCGGTGGTAGGGCCTTCTCCCATGGGTGCTTTCCTGGTCGCGGTCTTCCCCCTCCTCCTGGTCCTCCTCCTTCGCATGCCCTCCAGCCCTCTCCTCTGGGGGCTCAGGCTCCCAGGTCCATTTACATGTCTGGGTTGTAAGGGGGGGCAATTGGTTGCTGGGTTGCCACAGCCTTGCATCCCTCCCCCTTCTCCCCCACCTGCCAGCCTGCCCACCCCCCTTGGTTCCCCTGGGCCACTGCCCCCCCTCACTCCCCTTATCAATTTTCGGGGTTCCTGAAACCGTTCCCTGGGCCAGTTTCAGGCACCGGGGTGGCCTGTCCCGGCTGCTGCTGCTGCTGCTTCTGCTGCTACTGCTGCTGCTCTCCCCCCACCACCTCCATATGCAGCATGAATACCTCATCCGTCTGAGCCTCCTCTGACTGCGCCTCCTCCTCCTCCTCCCTTGCTCTCTTGCCCTCCGGTCTCCTCTTCGTTCCGACTTGCTCCATCCCACCATGTCCCCCTGCTGCTGTGTGCCCTTTAAATCTCCCTCCACTGCCTGTGTTGTTGCTCATTACCTGGTAGCGACGCTGCATGCTTTGTCCCTGGCTGGGAATCATTTTGCTTGATTCCAGCTGGTGGTTGCCATTCAGACGTTACTTTTTGTTGTTTCCCGGTGGGAATCGCTTTGACTACGCTTTCAGAGATGGTCCAGGCCGGAGCTCCAGAAGGGTGGTTAATTTTCACCCTTGCTGGGGATTGACTGTGGTGAACATCTGGCACCAGTGCAACAGACATTGGGTGATTTCAGACATTACGGGGCCCGTTGGCCCCGTACCGAAATCACCCCATTCATTCCCCGCCGGGGTCACCCCGTCACGCCGTAACAGACATGCCGGGGGGATCCCGGTGGGGAATCTGGGAGGGGGCGGGGCCACGCAGCACAACGTGTGGCTGCACGGCCCAGTCCCCTCCACGCTCCCGCCGCCCACCCTCTGGGGAGATGGGCGGGCGGCGGGGCCAATGCGGCAGCCACGTTGGGCTGGATTCGCCACGGCCTGGGATCCTGCTGGGGATCCTGGGCCGTGGCGCCCGGCCAGATGTTATTTTTTTTGGTCCCCGCTGGGGATCTCTTTGACGGTCGCCAAACAGACGTTCGAGACACATTGACCACAGGTGGGTATTCACCGTGGTTCACTGTGATCTCGTAACATCTGAAAATACCCATTCAGGCCACTTTGGCCCCGCCGCGGGATTGACCGTGGTTCACTGTGTTTGACTGTGATCTTGTAATGTCTGAAAATACCCTGCATTGCTGAAATCTAGCCTAGAGGTGATGAAAGCATGGACAACTCTGGCCAGATCAGAGTCAGAAGGAAAGGGCTAAAGCATGAAGGACATGATTTTGTGTGTGTGTGTGTATGTGTGTTAGCTCTTTTCTTCTGATTCCTTCCTTAAAGAGTGCTGTGAAAGGGATACAGTGCAGGTGAGGAGGAGTCTATGGCAACTGCCATTACTTGGCCCAAAACTGAAGATATTATCTAACAGAAAACCTTCCGGTTTACAAAAAATAGCTAAGGTGGGATCTTACTTCTTAAACAAACCCTAAAAACCTAGGAAATTAATATCTCCTAAGCCCAGCAACCAAAGAAAAAAAAACCTCAATCAACAACCTCTCATCTCCAAACACACCTTAACGACTATGAAGTGTTGTTTTGTTTTGTTTTCTTACCTCAGTCTCATAGCCTTAGCTTTTGGGGGGGAGGCGGGGCATACCCACTAGACTGCTGTCCACTTAACCTCAGCCTCAAGGCCTTAGGGTTGTTTCTTTGGGGGGCGGGGAGGGGATTTTACCTGCCAGGCTGCTTTCAAAGCACAGCACACTCATGTAATTCCAGCAAGGAGCTTTGCCATGGTGCATGTGGGAGAAGGTCAGAGCCATGATCCATATGTTCTGTGTGGTAGTTGCATATGCCTGTGTATTTCGCTCTACGCATGTGCAATGTGGTTTTGACATGCTGGGATATGTAGTCCATGCTGGATCCATGTCTTCTTAATGTGTTTGACATCATTTTCCCTGGAATAATTCAGCTATGGTCAGCTATACTCTTGCTGTTCTTTGTAACTGCACTACCTCATTCTCCTCCCCCTCCCCCCACTGTCCACGTTAATGGTATACTGTCTTTAACCATTGTTTCCCTGTTTTGTTCCTTCCATTTTACATAGTCTGTTTGTTGGCCATTATTTAAAATATTTTCTTTCTGATTGAGTTGTTTGTTTGTTTTTTGACTGAGGGATAATACAATACTATTAAGTAGTAAAAGTATATAAGTTGTAAAAGTATTTTTCCCTCAATGGTTTTACTTTTTTGTCTGTCTGCAAGTTAAGCAACTCAACAGATGAGGTTTGGGCCTTTGCATTGTATAGTCATTAAGGCAGGTTTGGCAGGAGTTTGGGAGATGAGAGGTTGTTGATTAAGGTTTTTTTTCCCTTTGGTTGCTGGGCTTAGTAATTTTCCTGGGTTTGGGTTTTTTTTTTTAAGTAGAAAGAGTCCCACCTTAACTATTTTGTAAACCGGACAGTTTTCTGTTAGATAATATAAATTAAAGAGTAATGGCATAAGGAAGCAACCTTGCCTGACACCTGTAGTAATAGGAATTAACTTTGAAAGGGCTCCTGTGGTTTTAAGTCTTACTCTAGCTTGGATATCCTTGTGTAAATGTCAGGCCCTAGCCCCAGTGGTGAGGGGTCCTGGCCAGACGGGCGGTTGTGGCTTGGCTGCACACTTCTCAGATTGCTGGGTGGTCTGGGGGCCAATGGCCTCATGGTGTGTGGGCAGGGGGCCTGGAGAAGCTGCGTTCTGGGGATGCTGGATCGCTGACTTCCCCGGTTTCCAGGCAACCAAGAGCACAGCTGCGATGCAGCACACAGCTTGAGAGCCGTGGTGCTGCAGAACGCAGGAACCCCGATGCCATGGAGAGCATAGGGGAGGGGCCTGGGAGTAAGGCCGGAAGGAGCAATACCTGAGGGAACCCCAGAGCAGGCGTATAAAAGGACAGGAGGGATACCCACACCCCGCTGGTAATTGTTGTGAGAGGCTGGCCCCACCTTGCTACTTGTGACTTCTTGAAATTTGATATATTGAGTGACTGTTATTATACCTAGCCCTAAGTGTGTGTGAGTGAATGTGAGTCAGTGGGCTTGAGAGTAAGTGGGAGTGGAAACGTGTGAGTGGGTGTTTCCCCCCCCACTTCAGACCTCTGCATCCCTTGACAGTGTGAGAGAGGAGTGCTTGGTACCTTCCTGTGGAGACCCTGCACCGCGCCCCCTACACCCCTGGCCCCAGGACCTTCCTCATGAACACCCCCCATTCCTGGTGCCCCCTGGTGGTAGCCTCGGAACCTGCATAAATATTGTCTCCTGGTATCTCCTGTCTCGTGTTCTCCTTTCTCCCCCTTTTTGGGACCCCTGCCCTCTCTGCCCTGTGATGATCTGGGTTCCTCTCTGTATTCGAGAGAACGCCCCCAGAAGATCCTGAAGGCCCTTTTTTCCCATGTGGGGCGCATTAAATTTGGAGTTGGGCAGGGAACCTACTTCCCCTGGAGCTCTAGATCTAGGGCCTTTTCCTTACCCTCGCCCCAACTGATAGTAAAAGCATAATAAGCTCCAAAAGGTGAGAATTAATGCCTAACACATGCAATTTGGTCCAAAGTTTCTGGTGATTAACAGAATCAAAAGCATGTTCAAAATCAATAAATGCCACAAATAATTAACTTTGTCTGATATGAACATATTTAGAAATCAAATGGGACATAACAAAACAGTTATCTATGGTGGATTTGCCAACTCTAAAACTGGCTTGTTCTTCTGTTAAGAAATTGTTATCATTGACCCATGAATTTATTTTATCTACAAGACAATGCTAATAAATCTTCCCAATAACTGGGAGTAAATGTATGGGTCTGTAACACCCTAGATCTTTCCTATTTCCTCTTTTTAAAATTGGAGCTATAACACTGATATTCCAAGGAGGAATCCACTTATCAATATTAATGAAAGTAAACAACTTGCCGAGAATAGGAACCCACCAATTAGGGCACAGTTGGAAGATCTCAGGTGGTAAGAAATCTATACCTGGAGCTCTGTTACTCTTTTGTGCCCCAATATATAGTGACACCTCCTTCTTCGAAACTAAAGGAGAGAATATAGGAGAATCCTGAGAAGACTCAGAAAATTCAGTGGAATTAAACAAAACAGAGGGTGTATCAGATTTGTTAAAGATTTTAGTGAAAAAGGAAACCCACTCAGACTCATTAATATAAGTGATCCCAATAGCTTATGGTCAATGCTATTAGCTACTACCTTCCAGAACTTACAGGAATCCTTGGTATTAGCAGCAAATTCCAGTTCTGTCCACAGACGGTCAGAGTATTGTCATTTCTTATAATTAAGCAACTTTTTATAGGATCTTCTGGCATCAGTGAAAGATCCATGAGCCTGTGGGGAGTCATGTTTAGCTAAATCAATCAATGCTCTTTTGGATTGACTGCAGACTTTATCATACTATTTATGCTGTGCCAAAGGATTACAATTTAAATGTCTATGCGAAGAGGATTGTCTAGAAAGAGCTTTAGTCAGTGGATTCATCAGAGCAATATAAGCTTTATTCATTTTAACAGTATCGGAAGTCATTATAGTTTCTTGAATGGTTTTGAACTCAGAGGTGTTGAGCAAATTCAAAATTCTAGAGGTCAACTCCTGCGACCATCTCAGTCAGGTA
This sequence comes from Sphenodon punctatus, assembly GCA_003113815.1. Lineage (NCBI taxonomy): Eukaryota > Metazoa > Chordata > Lepidosauria > Sphenodontia > Sphenodontidae > Sphenodon > Sphenodon punctatus. Next base: position 554,430 of record QEPC01012692.1, read on the forward strand.
CTCTCTAATTGATAAGAGTCAGTTTGTATCTTCCCAAACTCTTCTGGTCCAAATCCACAAGAGGCCAGGACTCGAACATTTAAAAGGGAAGTGGTCAGACTCAGGTCTAATCTGAATTGAAAAACTAGTAAATAAATCTGCTTACATTACAGGGACTGCAATATAGGGTATTTTCAGACATGACGGGGCGGCTTTCGCCCCGTCACTGAATCACTCATTTGATTCCCCACTGGAATTCCGCTGTCACGGCCAGCAGACGTGCCGGCCAATCCCGGCAGGGAATCTGGGGGGGGGGCAGGGCTTTGTGGCGCAACGTGTGGCCACATAGCCCCGCCCCCTCCACTCCCCCGGCTGCCCACCCTCCAGGAGACGGGAGGGCGCAGCAGTCAGTCTGGCCACTGCGTCCGATTCCAACCCATGGTCCATGCCATGGGCTGGAATCAGCACCGGTAACAGACGTTACCAGTCGTCGATTCCGGGCCGTGGTTCAGCTAACCACGCTTTCGGCCCTGGTCCCAGGACAAGGGCAGAAAGCATGGTTATTTTTATTCCCGCCAGAGGTTCACTGTGGTGAACCTCTGGCGGGACTCAAACAGATGTTACAGGACCATTGCCCACCACAGGGTATTGTCTGTGGCTGAGCATGATCTCGTAACGTCTAAAAATACCCATAGTCAACCACACTTGAGCCATTGACGGAGGTGAAAGTGAATTCACCCTACTCATCTGCTGGAGCTCTGCCATTAAGGACCATGAATCCTGTCTTGTTAAATAAATCTACAAACCTATGATGTGAAGGGTTGGTTTCTAAATCTCTAGAGTCTCTCAAAGGAACATTGAAAGGTTCCGAGAAGTTCAGGTCAAATGGTTCTAACAAAAAGGTTCCTATTCTGGCATGTAGATCACCTACTAGAATTAAAAATGCTCTTGGGTAACAGAATTCTAAGTGTTCTATCAGATCCTCAACAGAGGACCATATACTGTCATTTTACAAAGGGGAAGAATCTGGGGGGATATAGATATTTATGATCAGAATCTGTATTGAGCTATCTGGATTCCATGACAGAAATACAAAATCTTTATTATTAAATGGAATAATGCTACCAGCGCTCATTAGAGAAGAAGAGAGAAAGATAGTTAGGTCCCCCGAGAGTCAACCTCTGTCGGCTGATTTAGATGCGCCCTTAAAAAAAGATAGTTTCTTGCAAACAAATTATATCAAAAGATTATATAAATCTGACCCATTCCATGCCCATTAACTTACTTTTCCAGCCAGCAATATTCCAGGATAAGATGGTTACATACTTGGAATAATTATAGTTATCTTTAGAATCTGATGCTAGTCAGTGATCTGTAGAAAAATCAAGGTAATTATCTCAAGATCTCATCTGAAGATAGTTCCATTCTCATTACCATAGGTGTTACAGGTGCTTAAGCTAGTGATTTATCAGCTGATGTTAGATTAGCTTTGGGGTTGGGATCCATGATTCCTGAAGAAGAAAAAGAAAGACATTGATGCCTGAGAGAGTCAATAGAGTGACCTAAATCATCATTGCCATCAGAATAAGGAGATGGAAAGCAGCTATAAACCAGGGGACCAGTATCATCACATGTTTTTCACTTATTGGAGAGAAGGATAAGAGATAAAGAGGTATATGAGAGATCAGAATGAGGTAGAATGTTACAACAAAATTGATCATTGTGTGGGTGAGTCTGCATTACAATTTTCTCAGTGGCAGGGGCTAAGGAATGAGCTGGCTAAAGTATTTTCAAACTTAAGTAAAAAGATTCCAGAAGATTTCAAAACTTTTTGTGCAGATCAGATTCTAGACACCAACTTCTAGTCTACAAATTCTACTTCCCAACTAGAAAAATTGTCCTTATTATATAATGGGTAAATATACTTAATCATTGTAGAAGAAATTTGTAAACTCATATAATAAAATAATACGTCGCACAGAGCACCGATAGTAAGAGAACAATTTTTAGATAAAAATGTATGGTTAAAAAAGTTAAATTCCATAATCAAAAAACCTCTGGTCCCAATGCTCTACCTCTTTTCAGGTTGGGGGCAACACTGAAGCTGGGGACAGGAGGGCACGAGCTGGCCCCTCACCCCCTCCATTCCCTCTTTAAGAAAGAGAGAACTCCTCTTATCTATTTGGTCCCAGCCCTGTAACAGAGAACTCAGGACTCCTGGCTTCTAGCCTCTCCACCCCACTCTAATCCAGTAGACTGCACTTCCCTTCAGAAGGCAACTCAATAGTCCTGGCTCCAGCCTGTTCTCCTCTACCCTTTTCTCAACCTTGTAACAGACAACGCAGGAGTCCTGGGTCCAAGAGGCCCCTCTAACCCTGTAGCCCCCTCTCCCCTCACAGAGAGCTCAAACGTCCTGGGAAATACAATGTTTGTCTGTATGTGTCATATGGAACAGAAGTATGTGTGTGGAATGACAAAAAACCCAAAATAGAACAAACAACAGGAGAGGAAATGGAATAACAGGAAGGGAGGCTATTGGGAGTCAAAGGATAGGGAATCAGCTGTAGTAATTGGGTACAATGATAGGACTGCTCCCCATGGTATCCCATCAGTCTTCTGAATCAGTTATTTCACTCAGAACCTTGTTATTGTAACTATGGGTATTTTCAGACGTGGCGAGATCATGCCCAACCACAGTGAATTCCCACCAGGTGAGCAAGGTCTCGTCACGTCTGTTGGGGGGAACAGAAGTTCACCCCCAGATGTTCACCCCCGTCAATCACGGTGGGGAATCACATTCACCACGCAATCGGCGGTCCCGGCGGAGCCGGCCCCGATCGCGTGGTGAATGTGATTCCACACCGTGATGAAGGGGCCCGTCCCATCTGGACGGCTACCACGGCCCGGAATCCACGGCGGGATTCCAGGACGTGGTCAATGCGGGAGGGCGCTTCAGCCGCATTGGCCGCGGCACCCGCCCGGCTCCCAGGAGGGCAGGCGGCGAGGGAGCGTGGGAGGGCAGGGCCGTGCGGCTGCACGTTACACTGCATGGCCCTCCCCGATTCCCCGCCAGGATCAACCGGCATGTCTGTTGGACGTGCCGGTGTGATCCCGGCAGGGAATCACCGGGTGATTCCGTGACGGGGTCACCACTGGCCCTGTCATGTCTGAAATCACCCTATTTCTAATTCCTCCTGTCATTCCACCCACTTACTTAATCCTGCACACCATTTATATTTTCACTGTCATTCCAACCATTCCACTTACTGCATCTGGTGCCATCCTCATTATTTCACACCCTCTTGTCTTCTCTAGGTACTCCCAAAGATGCAGTTGTGTTGTATAATTTCCCAATCACTTAATTGGATGTTGGAATGACAATAGTATTTATTTAGAAATCGGCATTGCTGTTGCTTCCTTTCTTTCCAATGGCCATTCCATTTTATTAATTTCAATGTGTACCCAAGTTAGTTTTAATTAAACATTTGTATACGACTCTACCCAGCTTCACTGTGCTCTGGGAGGGCAGTAGAGACAAGTGGGTAAGAGGGATGATTGTGAGCCATTACTCAGCTGTCCCATTCTCCCCAACTGAAATGAAAGTAGAGAGGGAAAGGAGGGGGCGAGAGGCCAGCTCACGCCCTCCTGTCTGCAGCTTCAGTATTACTCCCAACCTGCAAAGAGGAAGAGGATTGGGGCTGAAAGATGAAGGCAAAGTGTGGGTGCATGGAGCCAAAGTTGTAAGTGAACACAATATGTGAAACTGTACAATGGCTTTACTGCTAACATGGCATGGACGTTAAGGCGGGAGCCTTAACTTGCAATTTCCATACTTTTTAGTGCATGATTGAATTTGCAAAAGTCTTAAATCTTCTTGCAAACTAGAGGGTTTTTTGATTACGGAAAATCCAGGTTTTGTGTTAAATACAATGCAATGGAGAAAACCTGTCCTGTTGGCGCAGTGAATGCCAAGCAGCATAACCATTATGGGAGCAGGGCTTAGGGGAGGCTAAGGTGGAAGAGCTGCTCCCTTCAGCTTAGAAGTTTGTTACTTTGTTCAAATAGCAAGCAAGGAGAAGCTGGATTTTTCCTGTTAGCTCCCTGTTTTACTAAGAATACAACAACTTTGATTCGGTTTAAGCATTGCAAACTTCCAAAAACTGCTCTCTATGATCTCTCTAGCTCAGGGGTGGGGAACCTCAGGCCCGGGGGGCAAATGTGGCCCAAGGTAAATTTGTATGAGGCCCCTTTCCACTTCCTGGGTCTGGCGCTTGGATCCAGTTCTTGTCTCCAATAACTGAAAAACTGAGCTCCGGGGAAGGGAGCAGAAATGAAGGTATGCAAACAAGGATAGGGGACAGTTCCATGGCACAGATCCATGATGTGGTCCCTCCTTTCCTTGAATGCATCCCTTAAGCATCCCCACCCCAATTTCTGTGGCCCTTGGAGCTTGTGCAAGCTTTCAAAGTGACCCCCAGGAGGGAAAAGTTCCTCCACCCCTGGACTAGGGTTTTAGCAGTAGGAGCAATAAGGAAGGGTCAGATTTTAGTGATGTTATGGACAGAGAAGTGACAGGCCTTAGCAACAGACTTAAACAACCCTCTCCTCCTCCAACCCTTCCACTTGCCCCCTTGATCCCATTGCTTCCCGCCTCCTCACCTCCATTATTCCCACTGTCGCCCCTTCCTTCCTGCACATCATCAACCTCTCCCTCTCTACTGGCTCTTTCCCTTCTGCCTTCAAACATGCCACAGTCTCTCCTATTCTCAAAAAGTCCACTCTTGACCCCTCTGACCCTTCTAGCTATCGTCCTGTCTCACTCCTTCCTTTTGCTTCCAAGCTGCTTGAACGTGTTGTCTACTCCCGCTGCCTTGACTTCCTATCCTCCAACTCCTCCCTTGACCCCCTCCAATCTGGCTTCCGCCCCCTTCATTCTACTGAAACTGCTCTCGCTAAGATCACCAACGATCTTCTGGTGGCTAAATCTAAACGTCTCTATTCCATTCTTGTCCTCCTTGATCTCTCTGCTGCCTTCGATACTGTTGACCACTCACTCTTGCTGGATTCCCTTCACTCCCTTGGCTTTTGTGGCTCTGTCCATAACTGGTTCTCCTCCTACCTCTCTGACCGCTCCTTTAATGTGTCTCTCTCCAACTCCGCCTCCTCCTCCTTCCCCCTCTCAGTTGGTGTTCCTCAAGGCTCTGTTCTTGGCCCTCTCCTCTTCTCGATCTATACCTCATCCTTAGGCAAACTCATTGCCTCCCATGGCTTCCAATACCACCTCTATGCTGATGACACTCAACTCTATCTCTCTACTCCCTCTCTCTCTCCCTCTGTTCAAGCTCGTCTCATCAACTGTCTCTCTGACATCTCTACCTGGATGTCTCAACGTCAACTCAAACTCAACATGGCTAAAACTGAACTCCTTATCTTCCCCCCTCATCCTTCCTCTCCTTCCTCACTGTCAATAACTATTGATGGAGTCACCATCCTGCCTGTCCCCCAAGCCCGTAGCCTAGGCTTCATCTTTGACTCAGCCCTTTCTTTTAAACCCTACATTGACTCTGTTGCTAAATCCTGTCGCTTCTCCCTCCATAACATTGCTAAGATTCGCCCTTTTCTCTCTGTCTCGTCTGCCAAAACTCTTGTTCATGCTCTGGTCATCTCTCGCCTCGATTACTGTAACCTCCTTCTCACTGGCCTTCCCCGGTCTCACCTTTCTCCCCTCATCTCTGTCCAAAACTCTGCTGCCAGGGTCATCTACCTCGCCAGTCGCTTCGACCATGTGCAGCCCCTCCTCTCTTCGCTTCACTGGCTTCCCCTTCCTGAACGAATCCTGCACAAGCTCCTAGTCTTCACCTATAAAGCTCTTCACAACCTTGCTCCCCCCTACCTCTCTGCACTTATCGCCCTCCATACTCCAGCCCGTGCACTTCGCTCCTCCTCTGTCCCTTCTCTCACCCTTCCACGCCTTCCCTGCTCCCCTAAGCGCCTTCGTCCCTTCTCACTTGCTGCCCCCCATGCCTGGAACTCCCTCCCTGTCCACATCCGCCTTGCCCCCTCCCTTCATACCTTCAAATCTCTCCTTAAAACTCACCTCTTTCGCTCTGCTCTGTCTGACTCTTTATCCTGCTGAGCCACTATTCCTATACCTACGATCGGTTTACCCTTATCCTTGCAACATGGACCTGCCTGCTGTCATTCTCATCGTAACCAAGCCAAGTACGTGCACTTGAGACCTCGCATCTTCATGAATGTTAGACCCCTTGTCTCTTCCTCTGTTCCCCTTCCTAAGTCTCTCCCCCAGCTCCTGTCTCTCAGATTGTAAGCCCTAGGGGCAGGGACTGTGTCTATTTTATTACTTTGTAAAGTGCCAGGTACACTGCTTGCGCTATATAAATGTTTGTTAATAATAATAATAATAATAATAATAAAACAAAAGTGCAAAGGAGAGGGAGGAGTTCAAAAATTAATCCCAGGCTGTTTTTAAATGGGAACAGCTGGGGAGTGGGTTCATGTGTGCTGTGTGGGAGTGGGATGGTCGTGGACCACCCATGCATGTCAGGTGAGTGGGGGGGTGGGAGATTCAAACGAGCCAGGGATGGGTGTGTTTCCCTTACCCATGGACATTTTTCCATGCGCCCACATGGAGCATCCCGGATTTTTCCCCAATGCTCCATGAATGAGCATGAGTGGGTGGTGTGTGGGTCATGGGAGCACCCACTCACCACCCACACCCACACACCCACTTCAAATAGATGTGTGGATGTTTGTGGGATGGGTAGACGTGCAGGGGTTTGTCTTGTCTAAAAACAGCCCCAGACTATGTACCTGAGGTTGGATGGTGACACCATCAAGGGGAATAGGGACAGGAGAGGGAGAGGAAGATTTACAGGGGGGAAATTAGTTCAGTTTTGGACATGTTAAACTTGAGATGACAGTGAGACATCCAGGGGGGAAATGGTAGAGAAAGAAAGTTAGTGATGCAAGGGTGGAAAGAGAGTTGGGTGTCTTCAGCATATGGGGTAGTGGAAGCTATGAGATCGAGAGCCCTGGAGAACTCCAAACATGGGGATACACCAACCAAGAGGGAATGTTGGTGTTTCCCAAACCTGAGTGTAGCCGCACATTTGTGTGTCCCTACACAACACCAGGATGCCACAGCATACAGGCTCTCTAGGTGAGAGTGCACTGAGGGATTCTTCTTCATGGGGGTGTCAGGAGCACCAGGTTTGGGGTTGGGGCTGGTGGGGAGTCAAGTGAGGGTGAAGTGGAGGAGCACAAGTGGGTTGCCTGGGCAGGGAATGAGCCAGCTGGATGTGGGTCTAGGTGATGAGGAATGAGCATGCAGGACTGATAATCAGCCTGGGACAAGCGCTGGGGGAGGGGAAGGATGAAGTTCAGTCATCAGGGGGTTACATCATAGTTGGAACCAGGAAAAGGCTCAAGCTTGGGAATCACCAGCGTGTGTGCTGCAACCTTTCTAAGCAATGCGATTTTCCCATCCTGGATTTCAATTTCACGCATCAGTTTTACTGTCTCTTCACAAAAAAAACCCTCAAGCAGATAGAGCATTTAATAATGTTTTCCGCAATGCATTAAGGGTCTGATGAAAGTTCTGGTTTACCATGCGCGCCATAGACCATTTCGTTTCTTGAAAGATAAATATAGCTCCTGCATATCTGGCAGATCGAATTGTAGCTGTAAAGGCTGGATGTTTTAAATACTGTGTGTCCTTGTGCACAGCTTTGCAGATGGAAGTTTGGGCATGAAGGACAATTGTCAACTCCTGTGAAAGATTTGAGGCATGTGTGGGATATGTGGAAAGAGATGCAAATCAGAGATGGGTGAAGCAATCTCCATAAAGGTGGAACATTCGTCCTAATGTTAAGCCTAAATCTTTTCTCCTTTAATGGGTTTAAATTAAAGAAAATATTTAGGCTAAACGTTAAGAAGAATTTTCCCAGAACAGTTCGGCAGTGGAAAATTTGCCAAGGGCAGTAATGGAGTCCAGACATCCCTCAAGAGATGGTCTAGGTACTGTGGATCCTGCTTAATGGCAGGCGCTGGGCTAGACAACCCTCATGGTTCCTTCCAACTCTAGGATTCAGTGATAAAATAGAATCAATCTGTAAGCATCTCCTGTGAAGCTCCATGTGCAGCTCCTGGTAAAACCAATCCTCTTTTTACATTTCCTAACTTTTTACAGTTATTAGCTTTAATAACTAATAACTTTGCCTGCTTGAAAACATTAATCATCCCAGGGTAATTTCAGACGTTACAAGACCACAGTCAACCACAGTGAATCCCCTGTGGTGGCCATTTGTCCCGTAACGTCTGTTGTGCGTTCCGCCAGAGGTTCACCACAGTGAACCTCTAGCGGGAAACACAATGACCACGATTCTAGACCTCCGGCCACCCAGAGGTTCAGAATCATGGTTAGCTGGACCACGATCCGGGATCAGCCAAAAGTAACAACGTCTGTTACGTTGGCTGGTCATGGTCCAGACCGCGATGCAGGATTGGGCGCAGCGGCCGGATTGACCGCAGCGCCTGCCTGTCTCCTAGAAGGCGGGCAGCCGGGAGAGCACGGGGGCGGGGCTGTGTGGCCGCACATTGTGTTGTGCAGCCCCTCCCCAATCCCCTGTAGGAATCAGGCCACCACATCTGAAGGACGGCCGGACTGATTCCTGACCAGGATTCGAAACAGGCCTTCAGGCCGTTGGGCCCGTCAGGTCTAAAATTACCCCAAGTCTAAATAGAAGTTTCAAAAGCTTGTCCTCTTTTCAATAACCCAGAAACTTTTTATAGGTCTAGTGTATCATCTGAGAGTTTTCTCTTTCAACCAGAAGACTAGGATTTTTGTTTTTTGGGAGTGGGTGGGTCGGAGTTTAGCTCTGGCCTCTCCCCCCCTCCCCCCTGCTATTTCTCAGCCCGATAATCATGCCAGATTTCTTGGTTATTTTTTCATCTATGCACACAAAGAGTAAGTAAAGTAAAGTAAATAAATTTTATTACATAGCCTGAGGTCATTGTAAAAGAAAAGGATTTAACCAATTAAAACAACAAAAGCCTAAGGGGGACGGTAAAACAATACTAATATACATATCACTCGGTAATGAACGACCCAAATTCATACACTTCCATCAGAATAAACCAACATTATTCTAATATGTATAACATACAAATAACAGATAACAAGTAATATATCTCTCTCAACAAACAAACAACCCAAATCTGTACACTTCCATCAGGGAAACCAATTATTCAGTGTCTATAACATACAAATAACAGATAACAAATAATTCACAAAACCCCAGACTACATTCCGATGAAATTCTAAGATTCCTGATTGAAAACATAATCAGGGAGGGCCCTGGGTTCTTCAGGGCTTAGATTTCCCAAATGTGCAATTTAACACTAAAAAACAAAAATGTTGCAACATTCAATGAAACCAATGGATCCACATCACTGAGGACGAATTCCTCCTCTGGGATGTGATACCTTGGAGGATCAGGAATTGATTCAAAAACCTCTGTCACCAGTTCTGATATAAAGGGCAAACCAAAAGTATATGAGCCAATGATTCCACAGAGGATACTTGAAGATTTGTACAGTGTTGGCAGACCCTCTCCTTACATAATTGCATAATTAATCTCCAGATATTCCCTTCAGCAATACCTACTGAAGGCACACATTAGCCTCCTTAGACCAATTTGGGATCTTGCAATCAAGGCTGTATCATCAGCGTACAATAATGCAGACAACACCTGATTGCCAATCTCAACAGAGTGATTTCCCGGATCTTCAAGGGCCTCCCTCATATCATTTAGGTACAAGTTGAACAAAATTGGCACCAGTATGCAGCCCTGCCTCATCCCCCTCTTAACCTCAACAGAACCTGTAAGGACTCCTCATCTATTTAACTTCACTTGCAAGGAGGTATTTGTATGCAATGCGCAGATTAGATACAGTAAACGAAGATCGCTTTAGTACTTAAGTAACTTTAACCAGAGTCTCTCCCGACAAACGGTGTCAAATGCCGATTTGAGATCAACAAAACAAATGAAAAGCTTGGAGCAAGGACGTGTTTTTTGTGATCAGCTGATCTATCATGAAGATATGATCGATAGTGGAGGCCCCTTTCCTAAAACCAGCCTGCTCCTTTCCCAAAAGGTTTTCCTGATCCAACCAACTTTGGATTCTGGACAGTAAGTACCTAGAATACAATTTACCTACAACACTCAGGAGGCTTATGGGGTGATAATTTGCTGGTTCAAGTGTATTGCCCTTTTTAAATATAGGGACTATTACACTTTCTATCCATGCCCTGGGTATCTTCCCGGTGTTATTTATAGATGTACAAGCCATAGGCAGGGACCGCGTCTTTATCTTTGTTCTGTAAAGCACCAGGTACATGGTTGGTGCTATACAAATGTGAAAAGTAATAATTACTTATTAGTAATTAGTAATTAATAGAATGGCCAAGCTTTGCCTCCACCAATCGATATTCCCTTTAAACATTTCCATGGGGATAAAATCAATTCCCAGGGCCTTATTTGGCTTGAGCTTAGAAATCAACAAGCCCACCTCATCAGGGGTAACTGCCTCCCATTGTCTCACAGACTCTAGGGAGACTCTCAGGGTTTCATCAGACCTGGCCGAACACTTTGAGAAAATAGAATGATAGTAAGCCTCCCATTTGTAGGATGGAATGGTCACCTCATCAGAATTATCACCCGATGCCCATGATGCCCTGATAAAGGACCAAAATCTTGTTAATTCCTCTCCTTGGCCTCAGCCTCCAAATTTTCCCATAGGGCTAAAAGATGCTGCTTTTCTTTTCTTTGATAAGATTTTTATAATCACTACGTGCCTTAATAAACTTTTGGACCAAAATTTGGTTGTGATTATTACCCTTCATCAGACAAACCAGTTGATTTAATTTCCTTTTAGCCATTCTACATGCCCCATCAAACCAGCCTAATCCTTTGTTTGGCTCCCACACCTGATCCGAGGGGCTAATCAAAAAGGGCTGCATACTTGCTACCAAATCCTCATACTGCTGAGGAACAGAACCATGTTCCAAATTGAAATGCTCCTTCCAAAACACCAAGGCTTGTGGGGACAGTAAATGCTCTAAGGAATCCAGAACCTGAGGAGACCACTTGACATGCTTCTTTATGACCCCCGATAACACATTACTAACCTCCCGGCTCTCCACTTCCTTAAGATCTTTTATGTGTAAACTCTGAAACCAGGTGACCAAGGGAAAATGCTCCGAATCCGCACACTCCAGGACTGCAAAGTCCACAAAAATAGGAAGAAACACTTCCGACACCAACACATAATCTATTACACTTCCTCCCATATGGGAGACAAAAGTAAAATCTCCTTTAGAGTCTCTGGGCATGGTACCATTCAAAATAAATAAATCTGTTGCAAGGACAAGGTCCTGCAAACGCCATCCTGCCACATTGGTTTTCCTATCTCTTGACACCCTTTTCTCACGAGAGGGAGTGACGAATCCAATGGCAAGTCATAACCATTCTCCCCAGAGGAACCCCAATGGGCATTAAAATCACCAGCAATCCATAAACCCTCCTCTGGAAAAGCATCCCTCAGCTCCAAGACTGAATCCCTAAGCCAACACCAAACCCTCTCCTCATAATAGGGAGAGTTCATTGGAGGGATATATACCACACAAAGAGCAAAACGTATGTTTCTCAGTTTTATGCATGCTTTTTTTTTCATTAGGGGAAGAAAATAGAAAGTCTCCAAGATAAAGGTGTTATGGCTACCAACTTAGCTGTGCTCCTTTGAGACAAGAGAGAGAGAATGTATTTTCAAACATGCCACTACCCCGCATGGCCACCCAGGAGTCATGGATCTGACCATCCAGCTGAAGGTGGAGCGGCTGGATGTGTGCACTCCCACGAGCCATGGAGCACCCACTCATGGAGCACTGTCAGGAAATCCAGCATGCTCCATGCGGGGTAAGCCAAACGGATGCATGGCAATGGGCGGCCACAGAGCTCCTGCTGTATGAACAAAGGTAGTCAGCCACACCAGCAGACACTTCTGCTGTTCATAGGCACTGTGGGTTGGAGAAGCACTCTTTGCAAGTCACAAGCCCTGGGGAGCACAGGTTCCCCAGGGCTCATGCCTGGGACATGTCATTTGCAAAGTCCAGTCCAACAAGCTTCCCCCTCCCCCATGGTCCATCGCAGGGGGAGTACATGGCGGCAGCCTCCGTGGCCAAGGTAGCCATGCTGGGAGCCGCCAGTTTGAATTGCTCCCCTGCTACTCCACCTGCATGGGTGTTCCGCAGCACTGCCACTCAACACCCATGGACACCCCCACCCCATTGCCTTGCTCATTTAAAAACAACACCAAATGTAAGAGATGGAAACAAAGTAGATCATACATGATCTTTTATTAGACTAAAATTTGTGGGTGAGAGTGTTCAGGCTTCTGAGCCACATAAGGTGCTTCCTCAGGCATGTAACTAGTCACAAGTATGGAGTGAGAAAATGAAAGACATATACTAGCTTAAGGTAATGATATTTGCCAACTCAAGGAGTATATACAACTGGGACATCTTAGGTAATTCGATACGGCAGGTCTTTGTGTTTAAATATTTGTGGCTCTATTTTCAGGCATCAGGTAGTTGGAAGGCTCACGTGCAAAGGGCTATAGAAGCCTCTAAGCCAACAACAAAAGCTATTGCATGGTATTTTTATAACTCTGATAGGTTAGCGGTAGAACCGGCGCTGCAGGTATGCAATGCTAAGGTTAGGTCTAAGTTACTCTATGGAGCTGAACTTTGGACTCCACTGACTATGGTCAGTGTGCGTCCTATACAATTTCAATTTCTCCGAAGGCTACTGAAAATACCCCAAGGCACTCCTGCAGCAGCGGCTCACCTCGAGGTGGGACAATTGAATTGGGGTAAAGTTGGATGGATAGCAGCACTTAAACTCTGGTTCAAGATCTATAGTAGCACCCACCAGCATAACACTGCTAAAATTAGGCCCTTCCTTACTGCTCCCACTGTCAAAATTCTGATCTGTGGCCTTGTCATCTCTCACCTGGACTTTCCTGATCTCATCTTGACCCTTTCATTTCTGTTCAGCACTCCACTGCTAAGGTCCTCCACCTTCCTGCCCGCTGCTTTGCTCATGTTCAACCCCTTCTCTTCTCATGCCATTGACTTTCTCCTGCCACTTTCTCCCCCTTCACATCCAACACAAACATCTTGACTTCCCATTCAACACAAACATCTTGACTTCCCATTCAACACAAACATCTTGACTTCCTCATGGCTTGATTCCCACTGTGCTCCCATACAGGAACTTCACTCCTTCTCTTCCCCCTACCTTCATCCACCCCAGAGTCTCCTGCTCCCAAAACCATTTATCTCCCTTTTCCCATGATTACCTCTATGCCTGGACTTCCTCCATGAACAGGTTCACTCTCTCTGCCTTTAAATCCCTCCTAAAACCCTACCTTTTCCACCAAGTTTTCCCTAGCTGCTCATCCCTACAGACTGCTCACTGCTGCCTCCTCTATTGTCCTGGCACTCAGGCTCCCCCTTCTCCTCTATAGCTAAGCTAAGCATGTGCACCTGTGACTTCTCAACTTTGTGAATGGTTCTCTTTCTTTCCCTGTGTTCCCCTCTCCCTTGTCTCCTTGACCCCTTCTTTGCCCATATTCTCATTCTCATTCAAATGTTTATTGTTTCGACAATAAGTCACAACAAAAAGACAGCAATAAAACAGCACCTAAACAAACCATTTACAATACATCAAATTTTAAATAAAACTGACAATAAACTATTACATACTATCCCCAACTAAAGTAGCTATAAATCTAAATCAATTAGTTTACATAACAACTTCCAAACTCACTTAATCCCATGATTTCTTGCCACAGTTCTGAGTAAATAAATATCCCTCAACCTCTTAATAAAAAAAATATAATTATAAAATAGACTCATAAAGCCATAATCAGAAGAAAATTTTCCCAACATGGGACATAATAAGCATAGCCCCTTGCTCTTCTGCGGAATTTAGGATCAGGAAACTCTTAACCCCTACACACTATAATCCGGTTACAAACCGGAAATCCACCCAGTCTTACCCTGGCTAAATATTGTAGGGCAGCATAGCTCTATTCATCCTCATTGGCCCTGTAACCTTCATGTTTAATCACCAGTTCCCTTCATAGAAATTCTATAGAATTTCCTCAATTAGAATAGAGTACTAACCTAAGCCCTAACTCTTCTACAGGACTTGAGCTCAGGGGGCTCTTGACCCCTGGCCTGCAGAGCTGTCTCTTATACACATCTAGATGTGTATAAGAGACAGGTGCTCAATTGCTTCAATTTGCTGTAATAGGCAGCGGCAGTTAGTTCTGCCAAAGAAGCCCCTCTGAAACGACCCTCCACCAACTTTGAGGGGGGGAAATTCAGTCTTGCCAGGGTGAACAACCTCCTCTTTTTAGGAATCTTGCTATTTACAAGATAGAGCATCAGGAAGCATGTTTGATTCATAATTACAAGGAATCCTCCTAGTGTTCTATTATTACGAAGAGAAGTCAAAGTATCCTGCCGTATATTATCAAAAAGTCTATCAAACAGCATTTTTTTTGCCACTTTATAGCCCAAACTTTGCCCATATAGATTGTAAGACTGTCAGGGCAGGGATCTGTCTCTAATTAATGATTGTTCAGTGCCAGGCACATTGTTTGTACTATATACTCTCTCCCGCTGGAGGCCCATCTTTCCCTTGACCTCCCCTCTTTCTCTAGGTGTTGTAAGACCTGGTTGTTCCGCCGGGCCTTTGAGGATGGGGGTGGGTAGGGTGGGGTGGATATTTATTAGCTGCTAATTTATATTTTATACATTATATGTACCCATTTTTAAATTTTATTTTGTAAAATAAATATATATACCATGAGGGTAGGGGTATTTTATTTTGTGGTACTTCTAACCCACACCCTGTACGCACGGCAGTTTGGGTGGCTCACAAGGCAGCAATAATCTCATTCAATAGATAAAAACACATACAAAAAGTTATAAAACATGAAGGCGGAAGCAAATTCCCCCTCTCTCCCCAACCCTCCCTCCCTCCCCAAAGGGCTGGGTGAACATCCAGGTTTTATACTGTCTCCAGAAAGAGGGAAGGTCACGGGCTAGGCGAGCCTCCATCGGGAGGGAATTCCACAGCCTAGGAGTGGCACTGAGAATGCCCTCCCCATCGTTGCTACCTGGGTAACCCGGAGGACTTTGAGTCAGGCGTCCCTGGCCAACCGCAAGGGTCGTACCATGGCCTGGGCTGTGAGGCGGTCCCATAGGTAGTCAGGGCCCAGGCCATTTAGGTCAACACCAACACCTTGAATCGGGCCCAGAAGACAATTGGCAGCCAGTGCAGAGAGCAGAACACTGGTGTAATTAATTATTATTATTATTATTATTATTATTATTATTATTATTATTATTATTATTATTATTATTATTATTATCAAGCATTTATATAGTGCAAACAATGTACCTGGTGCGTTACAAAGTAATTGAATAGACACAGTCCCTGCCCTAGGGCTTACAATCTGACAGATGGGTTGTGGGGGGGGACAAAGGAAGGGGAACAGAGGGAGAGACAAGGAGTCTAACATTGGGTGATTTCAGACGTTACGGGGCCCGTTGGCCCCGTACCGAAATCAACCCATTCGTTCCCCACCGGGGTCACCCCATCACGCCATATCAGACGTGCCGGGG
>QEPC01012692.1:576829-592797 GCA_003113815.1 Sphenodon punctatus
TGAGTGCGGTGAGGGGGGGGGTGAGGTCAGGGCGGGCGGGGTTTGGGGGTTTAGATCGGGGCTGGTGGGGACTGGTGGGGGGTGAGGTCGGGGCTGGTGGGGGGCAGGTTGGGGCTGGCAGGGGTTGAGGGGGTGAGGTCGGGGTTGGTGGAGGAGGCAGGACTGGGGAGACTGTGGGGGGTAGCGAGCTAGCTCACACACCGTGGGGAAAGATGGTTGTGGTGGCTGTGCCGCCACCAGGGAGCCCAGCAACAGCAGCAGCAGCAGCCAATGGAGCTCTCAGGGGGATACCAATGCAGTCGTTTCCCTGGCTCTCCGACAGGAGAGAGTAGCTCATCTGTGCATGTGCAAGCCTGCAGAACTGATTTTGTATTCAGTAATAACTCCGTTTTGGCTGCACCAATTACTATTATATTTCAGAAGTGGATGTTATTGATCTCATGCTGCAATCTGGTGAAGTTTGGGGGCTCAACTCATCCAGGGGGAGGCAATATTGATGATTCAGAATCATGAGGACACTGTGCATTTTCACCACAACCAATTAATGTTTAAGCAGTCATAACATTTTATTTTCCCAATGGATCTTCTTCAAACTTTGTGCATATGATGGTCCTCACAACATATAGCCATGGATAAATTTTTAGCAATGCAGCTCAAGCGGATTCCTCCAAATCAGGGCTTCAGCAATCCCCTGTTTATAATGGAGAGTGGTTGTGCATTTAAGTTTCAGGCAGCTACCGCTGCCTGAAAACTCAGAACAAGTGGCTCGAACTACCCCAAGGATGTCCGCTGCATCAGTGGGCGACACCCACTGAAACTAATCCCATAACACTGGACAAGGTGGGGTCACCATTTTCTTTGGTTCTCCCACTGCCACAAGTGCAGCATTGAAACTGTGGTGAATCCAGGCAATTTTATCCATGAAAAAGTCTATGAACATGTAACTGTAAGCACTGGAAAATGCCAGTTCCAGGCAGAGGGAGGCCAGACTTATCAGCCTCTGCACCACCCGGAAAAGCTCAGCTGGATGCATCTTCACGGATGCTATGAGGGTAGCAAAGAACACCTTCTTTGCTGCACGCACAACCACAACATAGGTTCTTAAACTAGCTCTGTGATGCAATCGGTCAGCTTCAGTACAAGTACAGTGCGACCGTCGTTCCAACCGCTGTCCCTCCTGCTTCATCCATTGCAGGTCTTCTGTAAACCAAGGGGACCTGCGTTGTTGGCGCTCAGGAAGCACATGCCTGGGAACCATTCAGTCAATGTCCTCAGTCAACATGGCGTTCCAGAGAGCTATGAGGTCATCAAGTGAACGGTCATCAAGATTGAGGGGTATTTCCCTGAGAGCATTCCAGAACCTTTCTGGTTCCATGAGTCTGCGGGGACGAACGAACCGAACTGGTTCAGCATCTCTCCGGGGGAAGACATGTGACAGAGAAGGTAATGGTCTGTCCACTACAAGGGCACAGCTAACCCCTCCAACACCACTGGATTAGGGATGGGCGAACGCGGTTTGGAAGTTCGGAGTTCGGACCAAACTCGACCAGTTTGGTTGACCGAACCAAACTTCTGAACTGAACTTGATTTTTAAACCGAACAGAATTTCTGAACTTGGCTCTGTTCGCCCATCCCTAAAAGATAATATTCCATTTAGTTCAATGGGGTTTGAATTTCCAAACTTTGTTCGGACGTTCGGAGTTCGGACCGAACTCAAATAGTTC
Source organism: Sphenodon punctatus (assembly GCA_003113815.1). Lineage (NCBI taxonomy): Eukaryota > Metazoa > Chordata > Lepidosauria > Sphenodontia > Sphenodontidae > Sphenodon > Sphenodon punctatus. The sequence continues at coordinate 578,554 of QEPC01012692.1, forward strand.
AGTTGATTGAACCGAACTTCCGAACCAAACCGAATTTCCAAACCGAATTTCCGAACTCAGTTCTGTTCGCCCATCCCTACACTGGATCCCCCGCCTCAAGGTCAGTACAAAATATCAGGTCCAGGGTATATGGGGGGAGGGGGATGATACTTTTGTTTTTAGCTTTACCAGCAGCAGCCCCTCGCTTTGGTACTGGGGGCGGTGTCCCACAACTAGCCCCCCAGCGCCCAGCACCAGTTCACAGCACCTTGTGTATCAGCAGCTGCTGCTGTCTGTCTAACTCTGCAGCATGCACACGGGTCAGTGCGAACCGCGCGGTGCACAGGACCTTTTAAAAATTATCCTCGACTGGGAGGATCATGTTTTAAAGGTCCTGTGCACCGCGCGACTCGCACTGACCCGCGCACATGCTGCAGGAGTATGACAGACAGCAGCTGCTGACACACTCAGAGCCCCCGTCTCTTCTGTGCATGTACTCCAGCCTGGGGAGCAAGAATAGCTTTCCCCGCGCTGGACTCAGTGCGTAGGTGCAGCCGCAGGCTTTGGTGGGACGGCACTGGCACTGATCTGACAGCACGCCATTTTTGGGGGGCGTGGCCAGCCTAGGCAATGGGTTCTAATGGAACCCATTGCAAAGCCATTTTAATTGCCTGGAGGGGCGCCTTTGATGTTGCCTCTCTCAGGCTGTGGCTGCGCAAGGCGGGAAATTTGCAGGTGGGTGAGGTCTCTTCAGACCTCACTGATTCGATCCCAGCGGTAGCCATTACCCGAGTTCCCCAGTCCTGACCTGTCTGCATCGATCAGGTAGGGTTTTAACAACTTTTTTTCCAGGGGGACTTGGGGACAGTGGGGGAGTGGGGTCACACTGGGGAGTGAAGGTCACTTGGGAACACAGTGGGGTCACTTGGGGGCACACTGGGGGAGTGGGGGGTCACTTGGGGACACAGTGAGGTCACTTTGGGACACACTGAGGGGGTGGGGGTCACTTGGGGACACACTGGGGGAGTGGGGGCTGTCACGGGTTGGAGGTCCAAACCCTCAGTTTACTGGGTTTGAGTTACTCAGTTTCCCTTGCGCACCGCCCTCTTGAATTAGTTTCTCTCTCTGGCTAATTCAAGTCTGCCACAAGGAAACTCCTTTGTCACTCAAGGGTCCGATCCTTCCCGTTTACAGACTCTTTACTCTCTGGGTTCGCAAGAGCTTGAGGGCTCTTGTTGCTCACTTGTGTTCCAATGTTAGACACAGACACTTCTTCATAAAGATAAGAAGTAAGTTTATTGATTACATAAGCAAGATAGTTGATACAGAGTGGTTACTAGAAATCAAAGGTAAATATAACGCATTCCTGATCTATACTGGTTGAGTTCCTAAATCAGCATCTTACCCTACAAAGGTCCATAAGTTCTGGTTCCTCTCAGCCCTCAATATAAGCGACTGAGCACTGGCTTCATAGTTGGTAGAGAGCAAAATCATGCCTCTCTGTTCATGGTTTCTCCAGCTTTGCTGCTGGCAGGCTTTCATATGCAGATGCTCAAGATGGCTCTGGGAGAGAACTCTCTAAGGTAACTCACTGGCCTCTTTAAGTAGTCTTCCTCCTTCTTTGTCTCTGTTCCCGCCTTTGGGGAGACCTGAAATGTGACACGTAGGCAACCCAGGCAAATATAAAGGTCCATCTACATCTCCACATGGTTTCATCTGACAAGTGTTCCCAAATACACATTTTTGGTATCTCTTTGCATTTCCTGTAGCTTGGTGACGTGTCAGCCCTAATTTGAGTTTTACAGTTCTCAATTGTAACATTACATACATGTGGAACCTTTCGTATTACATATTTACCAGACTTGTAGTCTACATGTAGTCGCATGTTACACGTGTGTGACCCTATGTTTCTCCATGACAGGGGCACACTGTGGGAGTGCAGGTCACTTGGGGACATAGTCAGGTCACTTGGGGACAGACTGAGGGAGTGGGGGCACACTGGGGAGTGGGGGTCACTTGGGGACACAGTGGGGTCACTTGGGGACACACTGGGGAAGTGGGGGTCACTTGGGGACACAGTGGGGTCACTTGGGGACACAGTGGGGGTGGGGGTCACTTGGGGACACACTGGGGGAGTGGGGGCACACCGGGGAGTGGGGGTCACTTGGGGACTTTGAACCTGGGCAGACTTCTGAGACTGGTTTGAGTCTGCAGCTTTGCTGAAACTGACATTTTAACCTGTGACTATAACTTGCCTAAATTAAGGTGCCTCGTTGTATGTTGGTTTCTGATATATGCGTGGTTTTTATATATCTGTGCATAGGGCCCTGGGAATAAAGTTGGTTGGTTCAAGATCAGTTGGAATGTGAGTTTTGTTCACTTGATAATGTGGAGTGCTTGTTTTGCTGCTGTCTTTGGGGGTCTCTGGATGATTTTGGGGGCTTTGAACCTGGGCAGACTTGTGGGAATGGTTTGAGTCTGCAGCTTTTCTGAAACTGACATTTTAACCTGCGCAGATTGGGGGAAAGCTTTGTGTCTGTTCTGTGGATCTTTGTTAAAACTGCTTGTAAGTGAGGTTTAAGGTTGTCTGTCTGCTTTTAAACCTGACAGCTGCAGGAGGTGAATATAACCAAAGAAGCCCCAATTCCTCAGACTTAGAAAAGGGCCTGATTGTTTGGACAGGCATTGGCTGGTAGTGATACAGTGTAGATAGAATGCTGTTTTGGATGGGCTTCTTTGGATCCATTCCAGGTGACTCTATTATAATAGCTCACTATTACTATTGTTGTTACTATTTTAACTAAGAAGGTACCCTGTTGGGGGTGGGGCAAGGGCTTTGATGGTATTTCCAGCTGGTCTGTGTTGTTTATTTTAATTATCTGCTGTATACTTTGTTGCCTTGCTTGCACCATTGTGGTGAACTGTGCCAACAAATGTGCCATCTTGCTCTGTCCTGTGCCAAAAAGTGCTTCTGTTCCCAGTCTCTTGGGGGTGGCCGGTGGGGAACAGGGGTTGAAAATCAGGTTTCTGACTTTTTTTTCAGGTTTCTTCTTTGGGGGGGATTCCTGTACAGTGCAATAGCAATGTGTAATCTGCCATTCTACTTTACTCAGAACTGCATGCTGCAGCTATTTTGTTGTGGCCCTGAGGTTTTGTATGTGTTAAATGTGTTTGTATGTGATCAGGTTTTTTTATCCTGCTATGGCACTACTACTGTTAGAGAGAGAGAGAGAAAGAGAGAGAGAGAGAGAGAGAGACGTCCTACTGGAGTCCCATCCACTAATGGATGAGATGCTAGCAGAAGGGTTCTCTCTGTCTCCAAGTGGCAGGACTTTACTCAGCAGTGAGTTCCCAGTGTTAACTAATGTTCTGTCCATCAGATATTAACGCTGATAACTCCTAGTTGCTGGATTTTGGAGGCTTCGCCTACCTTTAAAGCGCTTCATGGCCTGGGCCCTGCTTATCTGCGGGACCGCCTCACTCCCCATGTGCCTGTGTGACCCTTGAGATCGTCCGTGGGAGCCTTTTTGAAGATTCCCCGGGTGAGGCGGGTGGCCACCGATGTTAGATCTTTTTCGGTGGCCGCCCGTGCTGTGGAATTCGCTCCCAGAGGAGGCTTGGTTGGCTCCCACTCTCCTGCTGTTTCGGCGTGTATGTAGGACCTGGCTGTTCCGTCAGGCTTTTGGCGAGGGGTAGAGGTGGGGTGCGGGTGGGTTTCCCCACATATTGTATTTTTAAAGTGTTTTAAAAATTTTGTATTGTTCTTATTGAATGCTGTTCGTCGCCCCAGGCTGCCCTGAGGGCAGGAGGGGCGGGATATACGTTTTAAATAAATAATAAAAATAAATACAATGGACAAGCCCCACCATAGAGCTGTGCCAGCCATAAGGTTCCGCCGGCGGACCGGCCAGCCTTACTGCCCCACCAACCTCAAAACCCAGCAGCCACCACTAAACTTTACTATTGGTTGTTTTAAATGTTTTTATGCTGCTGTATTTTTAAATGTTGTAAGCCGCCTTGAGCTGTGAAGGCAGGAAGGGGCAGCATAAAAACCTAATAAAATAAATATAAATAAATAAATAACAATATTAAAGACAATGGGGACTACTTCATTGATCCTTTTTACACATGCCACGCATGGGGGGTGTCCATGTGTGCACCGTTGCATGTGCAGTGGGTGTGGGGAGGGTGTAGACTGAGCTCCACCCATCTCCACGCATGGAGGAACTGCCATTTTTGCCAGTTGCTCCATGCATGGACGATGGGTGGAGGTGGGTGTGCATGCATGTTCGTTGGGAGCATGCAAGCGCACACACCCACCCATCCACCATGGCTTTTACATAAGATTCACCCATGCATGAACACCCAGGTTTCTGGGTGTTCATGCATGGGTGCGTTTCATCTAAAAAGGGCCATTGACTGTAATGGGTGGAAGATAGCATCCTCTGTGGACAGGGGATAGGCCTCGATAAACATAGGATATAGATATCATATATATCAAATATAGTGCCCATTTTAAAGAAAGTTTTCCCTGATGTATAATTCCCTGAGGAAGACTCAGTCAGCCTGACTTCGGTACCTGGTAAGATTTTTGAACAATTATAAAACAATTGATTTTCAAATTTTGTACATAATGAAAACTGAATTTTATTTTGCCATGTATGAATTCTTGTTTTTATCTTATGGATCTGTCTATTTTGCCTTGCCACATGTTTATACGGTTATATATAAACAATAAAAAATAAAATTAAAAAACAAAATAATAAAATGTGAGCAACTTGAGGAAAATAGAATGATAACTAGTAGCCAATGTGGATTTCTTAAGAACAAATAATGCTAAACCAATTTTATTTCTTTCTTTGATAGGATAACCAGCCTGGACAAAAGAAATGCAGTTGATGTATATCTTGATTTGAATATGGCCTTTGACATGGTCTCACATGACATTTTCATAAGTATACTTGAGAAACGTCAGCTGGATGGAATTGTCATTAGGTGGGTCCACAACTGGCTAAAAAGCAACACTCAAAGAAAAATAACTAATGGAACAATATCGAACTGAGAGGAGTTATCAAGTGGTGTCTTGCAGGGTTCTATTCTAGGTCCAGTTCTCTTAAACGTTTTCATGATTCAGACGTGGAGATCATACTTGTCAAATTTGTAGATGACACAAAACTGGAAGGCATTGCAAACATTTTAGAAGACAGGATAAAGATAAAAACAGTAGACAAACTAGAGAACTGAGTGAAAAGAAACAAAATGAGTTTCAACGAACACACATTCAAAATACTGCACATAGAAATAAAAAAAACAGAAGCACAAACATAAAACAGGGTTTTATACAAAAAACCACAAAGGAAATACAGGTTGCAGGGCTGCACTGGAACTCTGCAACCTGAATTTCTCATAAGTGTCCTCTAAAATTATTAGGCAGTAGCACTGGAGAGAAGGATCTGGGAGTCATGGTGGATCAAAAACTGAACATGAGTCAGCAAAGTGATGCTGTCACAAAAAAGCAAATATCATTTTGGGCTGAAGTAACAGGTGCATAGTTTCCAAGACAGGGGAGACGGCAGCTCCGTTTTGCTCAGCACTGGGGAGACTTCATGAGGAATATGGCATTCAGTTTGGGGCACACCTCAAGAAGAATGTTGACAAATTTGAAAAGATTCACAGGAAAGCAACTAAGATAAAGGGTCTGGAAGACAAGAGAGATGAGGGAAGACTGAAATAATTGACTATGCTAAGATTAAGGGGAAAATGATAGCAGTTTTCAAATATCTAAGAGGATGCCACAAAAAGATGGTGAACATTTGTTCTCTGCTGTCACAACAAGAGGGGATACAGCAATGTAGACTTCGGTTAGGTATTAGGAAAAACTTCAAGCTGTAAGAACTGTTGGGCAATGGAATAAACTGCCCAGGGATGTTGCGAAATCTCCCTCCTTAGATGTTTTCAAAATCCAGTTGGGCAAGCATTTGTTTGTGATGCTGTAGGCAGAGGTTCCCACCTTGTTTGATCTTCAGACCCCCTAAAAATTTTGTATGGAGCTGGGGAGGGGTCAGGCATAACAGAAGGCAGGGCAGGCAGAACTAAGCAGCTTGTTTCTCACGGCCCCCCGGACATGCTCCACCACAGGCTGAGAACCAGTGCAAGCAGGGGGTTGGACTAGATGACCCTTGTAGACTGTGGCGTTCCTTCCAACTCTACAATCCTGTGATTGATTTTTGAGTGAACAGCTCTAAGCCAGGCAAAAGCTGAAGGAGAAATATAATGCTCTAATCTCCAGTGCAGTTTTACCTAGGCTTGCCGGTATAAAGCAAAACCAGACACAATATATCTGCATGCTTGATGTTTAAGCTGCGGCCTCTGACTGAAGCAGCAAAGCTTTTATTTCAGTCACAACCGCTCTAGGAATAAAATCCTTACTTAAAGGCTCTTTAAATCTCCATCGACCTTCACTTTGCAAAGCATTGTGGGCATTGTAGTAAAAACGTGAAAGGAATGCTATAGAGTGGCAACAAGGCAAGAACTACCAGACCCATAATACATTTTGGAGGTAATGCATTGTGGTTCATGTAGTTTCCCCATAGTGCAATCTGCTGCTTTGGGCAATCTGCACGGCAGGGGAAAGATGTTTCCTTTGTGGGGGCTGTTGAGCAGTTCTCTGTTACTGCTTGTTTTGGTGCATGGGGGGAAATATTCCAAGGAGCTGAATGAGGCTGCTGCGCCTGGCAGCCCCAAACACCAGGAGTCTGGCGAGTTCAGGGTGGTGAAGCTGAACCAGATCTGGGAGAAAGCACAGCGGGTGAGTTGCTAAATCTGTTTCCCTGCTTTCCTATTGCAACCAGCGATCCCCTGGTCCTGTGACTGTCCCTGCCCAGGGCTCCACGAGAAGTAGCGGGCGCCCCTTATTCCAGGGCCCCATGGGACGTAGTTGCCCCCCCCCCCCTTACTCCAAGCCCCACAAGACATATTAGGCACCCCTTTAGTTCAGAGCCCTATAGCTCCCTAGACCCGCGGTTCAATGTGTTTTGACCTACTAGTGTACCATGACCCTAAGCAGCAACAAAGGGGTGCAAAGTATATGAAACATTGGTCAAGACAGTTTGCAGAGGGTGTGACCCTGGTTTGGGAACCAGTGGTCTAGAATAACTGAAATCCCTCTTGCATCAGCACCCCATGGCCCTCTAGAACAACATTAGGCTCCCCCTGCGTCAGCACCTTGGTGCCTCCTTATTTCAGTGCCTAAATCCTCAAACTACAGATCAGGTCCCTAAAATCACAAGATTACCTTAAATAATAATGAGATTTTTTTTTTTTTTGAAAAAAAACACCCCACTATAGATTTTGAGGTTCTTTTATTTGTCTGCTGATTCCTGTGCTTTTAAGGCACATGTTGCATTCACATTTTCATGTTTTTTTTTCTCCACAACCATAATGGATCAAAGTAATTTTTTTAAAAAGAATTTCTCACAATGTTAACACAATTCTCATGATTTCAGGCTTTTAGATACCTCTAAACTCAAGGATTAAACCACAGAAGTGGATAGTCCTGACTTTCCTGTACTACATAAGAAACCAGATAATTTATTTCCTTTTCCTTAGGACATATCAGGTCTTGCAGGAGGTAAATCATAACTGATTTCTTGTAGGGGTGTTAATGGCAGCATCCTAATGTAGTCTCATTCCTCCCTTCCAGATCAAAAGTGGCTTCTTAGAGTTATATATGGAATTTCCATTTGCCTTCAAGTGCTGGTTATAATTTCTGATTCCCTCCTCAGTGTCTACTCCAGGTTGCTCTCTCTCTTACTCAGTATGGAATCCCTTTTCTGTCCTTCTCATGAACGCAAGGGTTTGCATTCCACCTGCTTTGCTTTCTTGTAAGCCGTTCAGCAAACATGGGCTGGTAGAGTAAAAACTAACCTAATACCTCTGTTTTGAGACATGTTTGCAAAGCTCTTTCCCAGGTTCCAAGTTGAGAGTTTTGAGAACAGGAGTGGGGAACCTTTGACCCACAGACCAAATCCAGCAACCTGTTGTTGTTTTCTATTTGGCCCCTTTCCAGTTCCCGGCCTGTCGGTCCAGCCCCAACCCGCAAGTACCAAGCGATTGAGCTCAGGGGCAAGGAGAGATGAGGTCATGGACTCTGGGATAGGGGGGTGGTGGACCCATGCCATAGCTCCATGATGTGGACCCTCCTCTCTGCCCCTTGCCATCTTGAGCATCTCATGGAGCATGTACAAGTTTTCAAAGTGGCCTGCAAGAAAGAAAAGGTTTCCCACTCTGCCTTAGAAGGAGCTGAGTGGGGGAGAGAGAAAAGAACTCCATGGCTTTATAGTAAGTTTAGGCATATATGTTGCATTTTCTAACTTATTCATGTATCCCTTGTGTTGGCCTCGCTACAATTGCCATGGTCAATTCCAACTGAAAATGAAATTCCTTGAGGCTCTACAGGCCCTTATTTAATGCCAGTACTTCTCAGATCTATTCATGGACTCCATGAATAATGAGGTTTATTCACAGACTCCCTGCAGCAACTCCCAACACATCCTATGCTTTCCTTGATCCGTCTCTGTGTATATGCTAACTGATAGGGTGTGCATTATCTACCAGAGGATCGGGCTGCTCCAGCATGGTGGTTGGCTTGCAATTCAGCATTACAAACATAACCAAGCTTGTGGTAACCTGGCTGTGGACCAGTGCTTCTGGGGTCACTAATGACCAATAGCCTTCCAGAAGACACTTCCTCTCTTTCCTAGAAATGGGATTGAGCATTCTGTCTTCATAACTAACTCCTGAAGTTTTTGTGACCTACCAGTAGTTCTTACAGCAGGGCTGGGAACTTGAGACCTTGGGACTAGATATGGCTTGCAGCATTTTTTTGGTGATCCTTTTACAATTCTGAGATCTGGCCCCTGGATCCCGTTCCTAACCCAACCACTGAAAAGCTGAGCTTGGGGGAAGGGTGCAGAGATGAGGGCATGCAGACAAGGAACCATGATCTGGTGCCTTAAGCACCAATGTCTGTGCCACCCTTGGAGTTTGTACTAGTTTTCAAAGTGGCCCCCACCCCTGTCTTTGAGGAAACTGAAAGCAGGAGTTTAACTCATTCTACCCTCATTAATGTGAACATTGGCGTTTCTGATCACTCGCTAAGGCTGCGTTCTCATCTGCAACGGTGGTGGCGGCGGCAGCGGGAGGGAAGACGCGGCAGCACCGAGGAGCCGGCCGATGGGAAAAAAGCCGGTGCGAACAGGAATCTGCCGTGGCTTCTCTCGTGCATGTCAGGGCAGGATTTTGAGCTGCCACCGCCGCAGCTGAGAACGCAGCCTAACGGAAGGATTAGGCATTTATTTATTTATTTATTTATTTAATTAATTAATTAATATATTTCTACCCTGCTCTTCCCGCCACAGGCGGCTCAGAGCAGCGAACAACAATTAAAATATAAAATACAGATATAATATAAACATTTTAAAACTACCGGGAGGGAGTTCCAAAGGTGTGGCGCAGCCACCAAGAACGCCCTGCTCTGTGTGGCCCCCCGGGAAACCCGGGGGACCTCTAACACGGCGCCCCCGGACGACCGCAGGGGCCGATCCAGAACCTGGGGAGTGAGGTGATCTCGCAGATAAGCAGGACCCAGGCCGTGTAAGGCTTTATAGGTTAAAACCAACACTTTGAATCGGGCCCGGAAGACTATTGGCAGCCAGTGCAGAGACCGGAGCACTGGTGTAATGTGCTCCCAGTGACCCAGCCCCACCAAGAGCCGGGCCACTGCATTTTGCACAAGCTGCAGCTTCCAAGCCATCACCATAGGTGATAGCCCACGTAGAGCGCTTAACCAAGAGGTAATAAAATCATGGATGATTGTGGCCAGGTCCGGAACCGAAACCAGCGGCCAAAGCTGCCGCACCAGATGTAACTGACAGAAGGCACTCCTCGCCACAGCCTCCACCTGGCGATCCAGGCGGAGCTGCGCATTGAGGAGCACCCCTGGGTTCCGCACCTGGGATGTCAGCGGAGGGCACACTCCATCAATCGATGGAGCTGTCAACTCCACCGACCTACCCACTAACATCACCTCTGTCTTGTCAGGATTCAGTCGCATTCGATCCAGTCCCCCACAACTGCCAGACACCGGGTAAGCACCAAGACAGCCGGGCCTGGGTCGGTTGAAAACGAGAGATACAGTTGGGTGTCATCTGCATACCGATGACACCTCACCCTGAACTCTCTGATCACCTCGCCGAGCGGCTGCATATACACGTTGAACAGGGGAGGGGACAAAACCAAACCCTGTGGGACCCCACACAGGAGGTCTCGGTGCGATGAAAAAGAATCACAGAGTACCACCCACTGAGTTCTTCCTGTCAGGAATGAGCGGAACCATTCAAGAACAATCCCGCCCACCCCCGCACTGTGATCTCGTGATCAACAGTGTAAAATGCCACTGAAAGGTCTAAAAGGACCAATAGGGTCGATCGACCCTGGTCCTTTTCTCGGCGAAGGTCATCCACCAAGGCCACAAGTGCTGTCTCAGTGCCATGCCCCGGACGAAAACCAGACTGCGAGGGATCAAGATAACTGACGCGGTAGAGAGTGTCCTTTAAAAGAATCCTTTGTGCTTTTGTTGTTGCAGGGTATGTAACTGTGAAATCATCTGCTCTCTTTTCAAAGTAGGTTCCAAATGATAAAATTACAGTGTGATTTAGGGCACCATCCTGTAGACATTTGATGCCCATTCTTCTTTAGCGCTAGTGCAAGTCTCATTGAACTGAATGGGACTTGTGCTGTTGCTAAGGAGTTTGAGCATTGCACTGCTACAGTCACTAAGCTGTAGGATAATGCCTTCCTCCACTTGGAATCCCTTTCCTGCTGTGCTGTGGGTAATTATTATATTGAGGCTAGCAATCTTTGACTTGGACTTTGTAACATTTCACAAATCCTGTGTTCCTAGCTCCCAGTAGGGTCAGTTAACGACATTAAATTCTAACATTCATTCACAATAAAGAGCAAACTGATGCTAAATAGTTTTAATATTGAATCACATTTGATTCTTGTTGCTTACTGTTACTTATTGACTGGCAGTGTGCTGCATTTATACAGAGGTTTCTCTATTTTAGCTGTTGCTCCTATATACAGGAGGAAGAAGAGTTTTACCAGCTTTCTTTCCGGTATGTGGCTTTTAGCAAATCCATTCTTTAGGGTCCCTTACTCTACATGAGGGTGGGAAATCTTTCCCTCCTCCAGGCCGGTTTGAAAGTTAGTACAAGTTCCACAGGCTGCCTTGGAGTTGAGAATGGGGTGCTTTAGGAGTATGCTCAGAATGGGGGAAGAAAAGGGGGGGTCCAGTTTATGGATCTGTGCTATGAATCCATCTCCTGTCTTTGTGTTCATGCCCTCATCTCTGCTCCCTTCCTCTGAGCTCACTCCTTCAGGCTGTTTTTAAATGACCACACTATACCGTTCTGAACTTATTCTCACTGACTTGCCGGAATGACGTCTTCATCATAATCAGTCCAGTTTCTGTGGCTAAGCAACCACTGTTGTGACATTCTATTAGAGTATTAGTTCCCAGATGTCTAAAAGGATTAGAACGTTCTACCTGTGCAGATGGTAAAAATGACTGTTGTATAATTGGGGCATGAAATTTCAGATCCAACTCTGAGACCTTAAAAAACAAACAAAAAAACAGACGCCAGGCTTTATCCTGATATTAAGCCTTGCCTCACTACACCCCTAAACCAGTTGCCAGCCTCCGTTTTCTGGGTGCCAATGGCTCCCAGGTGCCTGCAAATTTCACACCCTGGTATAATCTTCTTTATTTAGAATGTTCTGATAAAGCATTGAAAAATGCATTTTACAAAAACATTCTGAAACCCAGAAGCAAGTTGGAAGCAAAACAATTTTTAATTTCCATCTATCTGGACAATCACCTTCAGAACGACATAAAAACTCCTAGAATGTTCTAAACGTATCATTTAAAAACGGCCTCCGTGTTTGAAGGTCGGGACTGGATCCACAGGCCAGATCCAAGACCTAGAAAGCTCCTGAATAAAAAGTAGCCGTGGGCTGGATTCCCCACCCCATGGAACCTGATAACTGATCAAAAGTCAGGAGGATTGGAGAGCTGGAAGAAAAAGGCCATGGAAGCTGGCAAACCTGAGACTTTGTTTTGTAATAATCTGAATTGTTGGGTGCTTCTCCCAAGCCACCATGATTGGCCACTGTCGGAGATGCTGCCTAGATGCTGGACTAGATGGACCATTGGTCTGACCCAGTACGGCACTTCTTATGTTCTTAATTTCATTTTCATAATTTCACTTGACTCTATGTGAAAGGAGGACGAGGACAGAAGGAAAAGTTGCAGAGCAGACACTGTGTGCTGTGATTTATTTATTTCTTACTTAAAGGTGCCCCTGAGTTCTTGAAAAATGAAACATTTGGGAGGAAATCTCCTCTCACTATGAAGAGATGAAATCCATACCGTTAATAAGCACATAAGTTGCAACATCAGATCATAACTTTTGTGATAACCCATGTGGAAAATAGTGACATCAGTTTGACATTTGAGGTTTTATTCACACAATCGCTTCAGAAGGTTACTAGACCTACTTTGTTTTCGCTCGTCTTCGCACGAAGAAAATGTTTTACATGAAGTAGAGGTGGCTACCATTGGGGATATGTGCTCCCAATTAAATACAAGTGCATACACTAGAGTAGCTTACCTTTTGGGATAAGGCGATTATGTAAAGGGGGGGGAAATACTCATGTGTGTTAAGTTACTTATTTTTAATTTATTTTTATATAAATATTTATTAGCTGCCCCCTCATGCCTACGGCATCTCGGGGCGGCTTACAACATAAAAACAAACAATAATAAAATTCCTTAAAAGAGTTTTCAAATACAAAACCCCCTCAACATAAAAACCCTTAAAGGAATCCCCACCCCACCCTCCCCTCTGAAGGCCTGGGCGAACAGCCAGGTCTTGCAGGCTCACCGAAACGCCAACAGACCTGGGGCCAGACAGGCTTCCTCCGGGAGGGAGTTCCAGAGCCGTGGTCTGGCCACCAAGAACACCCTCTCCATTGTGGCCCCCCGCTTTACACAGGGGACCTCCAAAAAGTTGCCCCTGGTGGACCGCAGGGATCTCTCTGAGGCGCAGAGGGTGAGGTGGTCCCCAAGGTATGAGGGACTGAGACCATACAGGGCTTTAGAGAGCAACACTAACACCTTAAATCGGGCTCGGTACGCTATAGGCAGCCAGTGCAGAGCACGGAGCCCAGGTGTTATGTGCTCCCACCTTCCCGGCCTGGTAAGGAGACAAGCCGCCGCATTCTGCACCAGCTTCAGCCTCCGAACCAGAAACAAGGGAAGCCCCACGTAAAACGCATTGCAGTAGTCTAGCCTCGAGGTTATAAAGGCATGGATGAGAGTGGTCAGGTCGGGCCTGGAAATGCATGGGCACAGCCTCCGTACCAGATACAGCTGGCGGAAGATGGCCTTAGCCACCATCTCCACCTGCCGATCCAGACAGAGACCCGAGTCCAACACCACCCCCAGACTCCGAACCTGCTGGGCTACAGGAGGGCGGACCCCCCCCCCTACCAGGGGAGCCAGTACCTCCCTCTCCCTTCCCACCACCATCACCTCCGTTTTATTGGGATTAAGCTTCAGTCTGCTCTGCCAAATCCAATCCGCCACGACCTCCAAACATTGGGAAAGTAATGAGACAGCAGGACCTGGGTCAGTTGAAAACAAGAGGTACAGCTGAGTATCATCAGCATATTGGTGACATCGCACCCCGAACCCTCTCATGATCTCCCCCAGGGGCTGTATACATTAAATAATAGTGGAGACAGGATCAAACCCTGCGGAATGCCACAGGTCAAAGCCCGGGGGCTTGATGTTTCAGCCCCCAGCACCACCCGTTGGCTTCTCCCCGAGAGGAATGAGTGGAACCACCCTAGGACAGTCCCGTCCAGCCCCCCCAGGTCTCGCAGCTGCCTCAGCAGCAGCCCATGGTCCACGGTGTTACACGCGGCCGAGAGATCTAGCAGGATCAGAAATGTTGAACATCCTGTATCCATCTCCCAGCAGAGATCATCCACCAAGGCCACCAGTGCCATCTCAGTACCATAGCCGGGGCGGAACCCAGATTGAAAAGGGTCAAGGAAACCAATGCTGTCCAAATGCGCCTGGAGCTGCAGTGCCACTGCCCGTTCAATAACCTTCCCTAAAAAGGGAAGATTAGAGAC
>QEPC01012692.1:598658-618758 GCA_003113815.1 Sphenodon punctatus
ACCATGTGCAGCCTCTCCTCTTCTCTCTTCACTGGCTCCCCCTTCCTGAACGTATCCTGTTTAAACTCCTGGTATTCACATTCAAATCGCTACATGACCAAGCTCCCCCTTAACTCTCGGACCTAATCTCCCTACACACTCCTGCACGCGCTCTCTGCTCTTCCTCTGTCCCCTCCCTCACTCTCCCTCGTTTCTCCTGCTCACCTTAGACCCTTTTCCCTCGCTGCCCCCCATGTCTGGAACTCCCTCCCTACCCACATACATCTTGCCCCCTCCCTCTGCTCCTTCAAATCCCTCCTCAAGACCCACCTTTTCCTCGCTGCCTTTCCCAATGCCTGCTAGTTGTTCCCCATATACTTACTGTCTGCCCTCCTCTGCAGACTGCTGCACCATCCTGATTGTAACCAAGCCAAGCATACGCACCTGAGACTTCGCATCTGCTTGAATGTTTGTTGGTCTTCTCCCCTGTCTCTCCCACTGTCCCCTCTCCCTGTCTCCCCCACCTTGTCTTTTAGATTGTAAGCCACAGGCAGGGACCGAGTCTATTTCTATGTTCTGTACAGCACTAGGTCACTACTGGTGCTATATAAATGTTTATAATAATAATAATAATAAAGGGACTATTTTGAAATTTTTTACAACCTCCACGAACCAAAAGGTAAGACAAAGAGGGTGAGGGATTGTTCTCAGGACAAGGGAAGGTATGCATCATAGGGTAAAAACAGATGTGACAGCAGACCACTGTGACCTGCTTTGTCACGCTTTGGCTTTGACCTTGCTGCCAGATATTGGCCCCGGATTGCCCCAGGGTGTGTTGGCAGGTGGCCCAGGGTCTGACCAAGAGAAATCTCCAAAATCTCTGCCCGGACTAAGGCCCCCTGTGCTGGGCCACAGTGGGCTATCATGTCTGATTCCAGGTCAGTAGACGCAGGCTGGATCGGGGCTCCCATGGCTGGCCTCGTTGACTGTCATGGCTGGGTGCAGGGGGTGGGGTGCAGGGCCAGCCGGCTGCATGTTCCTGCATCTCTCTGGTGCCCTGGCCATGGACATGTGTGTTCAGAGCCCTGTTCTGGACCATGTCCACTGTGGCTTCCCGGCCTGTGTCAGATCTCCGCTGTGCTGGCCACACATCTATTTTTACCCATAGATCCAGCCTGTGGTTTCACTCCATATTTTCTAGTTCATGTCCTCATCGCTCCCTTCCTCCTGTGTGTTCCTTCTGTACTTCAAAGCAGAGGCTGAATCCATGGGCCAGATTCAGGAACTGGAAAGGAGCCAAATAAAAGGCCATATTTGGCCACCCCTGCGTAACTATTTATTTATTTATTTATTATTTTTATTTCTATTCCTCCCTATCCCTTAAGGCTCAGGGCAAAGTACAATAAATAGATACATAAAAATATACAAATATTCCATCAAAACTAAAAACACTCCCTTCAGCCCCCCACCCCCAATCTATCCCTGCCCATTAGATGCCTGGCCAAATAAAAAAGTCTTACACTGCCTCCAGAAGACGTTCAAACTAGGGCTTAGGCCAACCTCCAAGAGAAGGGAGTTCTGAAGCTGCGGAGCAGCCACTGAGAACAACTTGCAACAGCTTTCTGAGATAATACATCTCTGTTGTTGTTTGTAGATCCCATCTCTTTTACTGGATTTATTGTCATTTTACATGTTGTTTTCTTCCTGATGGTTCTATTATTTATGTTCAAATAATAAATAATTTTATGAGAAATGGCCTCAGTTGTCCAGTTCAAAACTGATTTAATTTTAAAGGTAGAACCACTCTCCATTATAAACACGGGACTGCTGAAACCCCAAATTTGTGGAAACCATGTGAGCTACAGTTGTGAAGATGTATTCATGGCTTATATTTGTGGGGCTCGTCCTATGTGCAAAGATTGAAGAAGATCCAGCCAGAAAATCAGAAGTTATAACCAGGGTTCCTAGTTTTCTCTTTGCAATGGAAAGCCAGAGACAAAGAAACTTTGCCTTTTTCCAAAGACTTTTGCAGAAAATGTCAAAAACTTACAGGTGTAGGAGGAGGACACAGTTGAGCGTAGGGTAGCGAGGACGTGGAGTGGAGCTGAGGAGAAGCAACTTGAATGGCGTGTGCTGTGGAGGGGTAGGGGCTCTGCGTTTGAAGGAGTGCCACATGGGAACTATGAATTGGGGCAGTCATGACTTCTGGACCTTGGGGAGAGGGGACAGGAGGTGAGCCTAATTGGGCCCATAGCAGCTTCCCCAAGTGTCAGCCTAAATGGCCCCCCTTTCTGGTTGGCAGAGCCGTCTGGGACAAGGTTGGGAGGAGGAGGCAGTGAGCGCAGGGCAGTGGAGAGGAAGCAACTTAAAGTCATGTGCTGTGGGGGATTGGGGCACTGGATTGTTGGTGGGACAGGGAGCTGCAAAATTGCATAAAAATGAAAATATTATAATAAAACGTGGTGGTCTAACTCATACATATAGATAGATAGATAGATAGATAGATATAGTGGTACGAGAAAGTCATCTAGCATTTACATTTAATCACAGGAAAACAGAGATTTGGGGGTTTTTAATTGGAGAATTTGTGTGTGGGGGGGTTTATCAGAGAATTTCTAATTTTTTTGTTGCAGAAAACTAGGACCCCCTAGTTGTAACTGTTTAAAAATTAATTGGTTGTGGTCAAAATGCACAGAGTTCCGACTATTTTGAATCATCAATATCTCCCTCCAGTGAGTTGAGCCCCCAGATTTCACAGCCTTGGATCGTGAGATCTAGATCAAGTGCTGTTGTAGTGTGATAATGATTGGTGCAGCCAAAAACAAGTTATTAAACATGAAAAAAAATCAGTTCTGCTGACTGGTGCATGCGCAGTCAAGCAGCCGCTGACCGCCGTTTGTGGTGTTAGAAAAAACAGCATAAGGAAAGTTACATGACTCTGCTTTTTAAAATCACATAACTTTATCAGGAACCAGCTCTGTCACAGAGACTTTAAGCTGTAGTCAGATTCATGTCAATTACCCTCTTGTCTCAGAAGTGGGTAAAAGTAATCCAAGAGGGTAAAAGTAATCCAAAAAAGTTCAGCCATCGCTTCAGAACACCACCGCACCCAAACAAAATGCAGTGATCTCTTGATAAGTTTGCTGTAAGAGGAATTGAAATGGACCAAGGAGGGACAGCAAAGCTTCCTCCCCACCTTTGGGGGAAAAACGTTCTGAGACTTCTTTCACTCCATGGAGAGGATTTTGAGTGATCCATATCTCCTCACCCCAGTTGAGTTGAGCCCCCAGACTTCACAGCCTTGGAATATGAGATGGCCACAAAATGCCACTGTAACAGGATAGTGTTTGTTGTAGCAAAAAGCGAGTTATTAAATATAAAAAAATCAGTTCTGCTGGCATGTGCAATGGTATGGAAAATTGTCTGACTTTTATTCATTCACTCCGTATGGACCAGCCAGCCCGGTCCCAGCATGGCAGCTTCACACCGCTGCAGCCGGCTTCGCCATGCTGCCGCCACCGCCTCCTCACTGTCTCTGCTGCAGCCCTGCTCTGCTGCTCCTGGCCAGCAGACCCAGCTCCTCCTGGGAGCCCAGGTGAAGACCATCATCTGCTCAACGTCCCCAGCCTGAAACTGACCCCCCGCAAGCACCGCTTCTCCTCCCATCCCCCCCGCACAACTTCTCAAGCTGCGCTCTCACATGTCACCTCCCCCACAGCTTCCCCAGCCTGAAACTGCCCCCCCCCCCCAAGCCTCCCCATTGGGACTTTGGGTGGCAGCAATCTTGGCTGTGCCTGGGTACCTGAGTGGCTGCTTGTGGAAAGGCTGGTTGTTGTGGGGAGCTGCCTGTCATGGAGGAGCTGGACGAGGTGTGTGGTGAGGAGACGGTGGCAACAGCAGCAGCTTCGCTGTGGAAGCAGCTCCGGTGAGGGAGCCAGCAGGGCCCCCAAAGCCTCGGGAAGATACCTCAAATGCTGTGGACTTTGTGTTGTTTTAATTCAGTTAATTAGTATCTTCATGTCCGTACAAAAGGGTAACCCAGATCTACTAAGAAAAGGGTGTGGACACTCCCCTTAAACTGTTTCCAGTAGGTTTTATTATCTGACGCTGAAGAAAGGCAGGTGTGTATCCTTCAAGGGAGGGACAGACTAAGGCCGCTTTTAGACGATGGTGCTGTGCGCTCTCGCGGGGTTTCAAAAACCCCGCGAGGAGAGATTACACGTGACGCCGCCAGCAATCGTGCACCTGATACGGTGCCGCGCATTCTTTTCAAGCCAAGAACTGACCAGGAGCCTGATCGAGGTAGGTCATTCGCGGCTTGAAAAGAATGCACGACGCGTATCAGGCATGCGATTGCCGGCTGCGTCACGTGTAATCTCTCCTCGCGGGGTTTTTGAAACCCCGCCAGAGCGCACAGCACGATCGTCTAAAAGCGGCTTAAGTGGATCTGAAGACAGCA
The DNA here is from genome assembly GCA_003113815.1 of Sphenodon punctatus. Taxonomy (NCBI): domain Eukaryota; kingdom Metazoa; phylum Chordata; class Lepidosauria; order Sphenodontia; family Sphenodontidae; genus Sphenodon; species Sphenodon punctatus. Next base: position 603,097 of record QEPC01012692.1, read on the forward strand.
GTGCTCAATGCAGCTCAGTTAAAAACTGACCTCTCCTCTTTTCCCAATCCCAAAGGAGTAAATTTCCCAGCAAAGAACCGATGATTCTATAGGCCATTTTGTCTTGACAGCTCTGGGAGCTTGTGTGTGGAGCAGGGTTGGCCTTTCTCTTGATAGAAAAGATTACTGACTTCACGGCACATCATGGTTCAAAAGTTTATATATTTTGAAAATATGCTATTTATTAACGTGGAAAATATAATTTTGTCACATTCAAAAATGTATGCAATATAATTTCAGTATAGCACATGCCCAGAGAGAGTTTATTATATCAGGGTGTTCATGATAATAGGGTTTACTGATAAGCAGTGTGCATTTGTGTACGATGATCGCAGTGTAACCAACTAGACTGCATTTCTCTGCTACTTTTAGCTACACCTATCAGCTGTAAAGCTGGCGGAGCTGCACAGTGATCTAAAGATTCAAGAAAAAGATGAGCTGAGCTGGAAAAAGCTGAAGGCTGACGGGCTGGATGAAGATGGAGAAAAAGAAGCCAAACTTAGACGCAACTTACATGGTAAAGATTAACTTGACGGAAATGAGAGACAGGCTGGAGCCAGCCAGCTCTGAGAAATCAATTAACCATGTTTGTTCCCTGCCTTGCATTTTTAAAATTATTATTATTATTATTATTATTAAATATTTATTATAAACATTTATATAGCGCCGGTCATTTACCTGGCGCTGTACAGAACATAGAAATAGACGCGGTCCCTGCCTGTGGCTTACAATCTAAAAGACAAGAAGGGGGAGACAGGGAGAGGGGACTGGGGGAGACGGGAGAAGACAAACAAACATTCAAGCTGAAGTCTCAGGTGCGAGTGCTTGGCTTGGTTACAAAGCCAAGCCCCCTGAAGTGATGTAATAGAGAGACCCAGAGCTCCAGAGACCTCAGACTTGTGGTGTCTTCCTCAGTCAGAGCTGTGTTTAAGGTTGCTGTGCTTGGGTATCGTGCTGCACGCACAGCTTCTCCTGTTCTGCCTGGGGACAGAATTGCCAGGACTGCTTAGCATCCATTGCTGCCAGTTAAACTTCTAGCACCAAACAGCTACCTGACCTTTGGAGCAACAGTCGGTTCCTTGCTGACGCTACACAGCAAGCCCCGCTGGGGAAATACTACCCTTCAAAGAATCTGGACCCAGCAATTCCATGTGTTTCAGAATCACTTTCCCAACTAATGGAATCGTAGCACAGGTCCAGAATTCTTTTGCAGTCTGGATTTGCTTGTCTCTGCTGTGAACTTCATGCCTCTGAAAATCACAACTGTGTGTGACATTCATAGGATTGCATGTGGTGTGAGTCCATAGAGGAGGCTATAATACCTAAATCTGCCCTTTAAATAATAGGCCCACCTTTCCTTCCTACCATTCTCAGCCCTGGGGAAGAATTATGTCCCGACACACTGGAGCTATCCTCCTAGCCAATCTGGGGAGAGTATTGGTTACATATAGGTGCTATTCTTCTAATGCAGGGGTGGAAAACCTCCAGCCAAGCACCATTCAGCAGGGGGAATGCTATATAAATATTCTTTTATGCATATTCTATATGTGAGGTGGGGGAATGGTAGTTTAGGAGCCACATGAGGCTCTTGGGCACCTGTATTGAAGCTTCAGTGGCTGGGCTAGTTACTGAACTTGCTGAAAATGTGGCAGATAAATACTAGTCCATAGGCAGTGCTCCTCTTGTGTTCTTGTCAGCTACATAAATAAATACTACAAAGAAGGTAACAGAAGACTCCAGAAATAGTAGCAAAGCATCACCAAAGACTTCTCCACACATGAGTGCTCCTATTGGTGGCGCCCTCATAAAGGACAGAAAGCCCCAACCACCCTCAATTAGGGCGTTCCTTAGCAAATGAAAGGGAATGCTTCATGTAAGACATTGTGTGTAAGAGTTTTCAATAACCCTCAAGGAATGAATTAAGGGTTTTGATACATCAGGTCAAATGGCATGGTAGCTGCACACCACAGCTCCACCTGTATGATGCAGCTGCCCTGCTTCTTCTGGCTAAGTACTTCTGCTGCAGCCATCTCCTCCCCTTCTGGTGCAGCTTGGGGCTCGTTTCACTCTAATCTCCGGCTCCTTCTGAGGTGGAGGCTTTGGGGCTGCAGTGCCACCCCAAAGCCTCCACCTCAGAAGGCTGCTTTGGGGCTCAGTGCTGGGCAGCCTTCCTCTGGCTCCTTTACCTACTTCCTCCGCTGCAGGCTCTGAGACCAGGCAGCGTGCTAAAGAGCCAGACACTCACAGACACGCTTTCCAGTTTCTCTCACACCACATTCACGTTGCTGACAGAGCACACACTTTAAACTACCCCTACCCAACCTGAGATGGAGAGACAGGCTCACCACAGCAAAGCTCCAGTTCCTGTTCCCCTGGAGCAGCTCCAGCCCCAGATGCTGCTCTGGCAGTGGCAGTAACGTTGGGGGCTTCAGGAAGCAGGAATGGGAGGTGCCAGTTCGGCTTCTCCTGCTTCAGAAGTGATGGTGACTCCTGTTCTGCTGCTCTCCTGCTCTGCGTCCAGTGATTCTGTCCTCACTGGCAATGGCCAGAGTAGAAGGCCCTCCCCAATTGCAGAAAGGGGAGAAATAGTTACAGGTTTTCCTACTCTGCTCTAGGAAGCAAAAGGGTGGGTGGGGGGTGTGGAGGCGGCAGCACTGGCACTGAATGGGGAATGCAGCCTCCCCCATCCTGATTACACCCCTGCATGTGACTTTTGAAGTGTTAGAGAGCTGGGCCGTTATTTTGGAGCTCCCCAGCCCACTTCATCATGTTTACTACCTTTTATTTGTGCAATTCAAACTCATTGGCGTTTCAGATGAGGGATTCCATTTTCAGACTTCTTTAAACAATAATATTAAATGGTGCTTTTAAATACTACTGTACAATAACTTCTACAAGTTTGTCATACGTTTGTTATATTGCAGACCTCCTTCCTGGAGCTCATTCTCCCCTTCCCTCGCCATTGTTTCCAAACACTGCATATACCTCACTGTCTGCTTAGTCTCCGGTTCTAATTCCTGACTTGCCTGATGAATGAACCTAACCTGTAAGGTCCAAAAGCTCCACAGACTAGTTGGTGCAATAAAAATATCACTATAATTCAATTTCATGAATTCATTTCAACTCTGCTCTTCATAAGATCTTGCTGTAGATGGAAATTTTTAAGGAGGAATTCACAAGGGACTAAAACTTCAGTCAGAATTCCTATCGGTGGAGCTGTTGGGCATTCTGCCATTTTGGAATCCTGACAGGGCAACAAAAAGACTGTAGGGATCTGGCCAGCTTTGTGAAGAGAAGTGTTATAGGAGAAGGTACAGGCCACATTAAAAGCAACACTAATCAGCATTAGCTCTAACCTTGTGATCTGCCCACAGTAATTATAGCTAAATACAGAATGGATGGAAAGAAGGATTCGCAGTTGACAGATACCAACTATATCAAAGATGGCTCAGAAAGTGATGTATTAGAAGACCCTAGATTGGAGAAGCTGTGGAGCAAGGTAGGTTTTAACTTCTTAATTAGGGTTGTAAAATTTTGTATTGTTTAATTACGAAAACGAATGAATAAGCAAACAACAATTGTTTGATTATAAACCCCCCACACACACACACATGTGAAAAGGATCTGGAGATTGCTTGTTTTCACATCTAGGGATTGTAGTTGATCACAAGCTGAACATGAGTCAGCAGTGTGATGCAGCTGCAAAAAAAGGCTAATGCAGTTTTAGGCTGCATTAACAAAAGCATCGTTTCCAAGTCACGAGAAGTAATAGTTCTACTCTATTCTGTGCTGGTGAGACCTCATCTGGAGTCCTGTGTCCGGTTCTGGCCACCGCACTTTAAGAAGGACATTGACAAATTGGAAAGGGTTCAGACAAGGACAACAAAGATGGTCAAAGGTCTGGAAACTAAGTCCTATGAGGAATGGTTGAAGGAGCTTCTCTTAGCCTTGAGAAGAGAAGACAAGGGGGAGACATGATAGCGGTTTTCCACTACTTGAAGGGCTGTCGCAGAGAGGATGGGAAAGACTTGTTCTTTCTTGCCTCTGAAGGCAAGACTAGAAATAATGGGTTCAAACTCCAAGAAAGCAGATTTCGGTTAAACATTAGGAAGAACTTCCTAAAAGTAAGAGCTGTTTGACAGTGGAACAGACTGCCTAGGGCAGTGGTGGAATCTCCTTCGCTGGAGGTTTTCAGACAGAGACTGGACTGCCACCTGTCAGGATGCTGTACCTGCAGATTTCCTGCATTGAGCAGGAGGTTAGACTAAACCTCTGAGGTTGCTTCCAACTCTCATTCTACGCATGTGTGGCCCATTTCCAAAATGGCGCTGGCAGCGTTGGTGCCATTTTGGGGAAAGGGTGCACACGCACAGAATGGCCTGGTCCGGTGGCGCTGTTTTTATTATTTTAAATGTGCAGTGTGTTGTTTATTATTTTAAATAAAATAAAACAAAAGAAAAGAAAATGGTAGAGTCCTTTAGGACTCCCTGCCCCTAAATTAAGGTTTTTTTGCAAATGAAATCTAAAGCCAAAATGGATGAAGTGCCTTCTGCACACCCCTAATCTTAATGTCGTCATTAAAAATGTGGGTTGCTGTTTTAACTTTTATTTTTAAGTTGAACAAGAGCCCCTCCCACCCCCTTCAAGTTCTGTGCAGGCAGCGGGTGCTTCAGGGTCTGGACTAGGTGGCGCTTGAAGTTCCTTCCAACCCTATGACTCGAAGGCCAATTTTAGATGAGAGGCTGGATGCAGTGCATTCTTCAACGCGCTTCCTAAAAAGCCCCACGGGATGCATTTTGATGCACCAAAAGTAGCCGGCCACTATAGGAATTGCGGCTCGTGCGGTATTTTTGAAGACGCATTTTGGAAGCCTTGATATCAGGGTTTCCAAATGCACTTTCAAATAGACCGCATGAGCGGCGATTCCTGTGGCAGCTGGCTACTTCCAGTGCATCTAAACGCACCCCATGGGGCTTTTCAGGAAGCATGTTGAAGAACACACTGCATCCGGCTGCTTGTCTAAAAACAGCCTGAGTTAAAGGCCGTACGAGGTGTTAACCCACCCCACGTTAGCCCGCAATGCAGCTGACCATCAGGTTGGTGCTGCCAGATGTTTGCCCACTTCTGCCCCAGGACGGGCAGCAGGCTGCTATAAAGCTGGTGATGCATTGCACACTATTGTTGTCCCGCTTGGGCCAGTGTGGGGTAACAGGATGCCTCCCATCTGGCTGGCCTATGCAGCCCTGCCGCGAGGCGAGGTCTAAAGATTGGGCCTGGACAATCATGCACTTCCCACCCACCAAACGCATGATAGCGGGAGGCCCAGAGGAGCATTTGTGTTCCTCCAGGCCCCCTCAGCCTCCGATCAGCTGTTTAGTGGCAGCATGCCTGATCCTGCAGCAGAGCAGGAGTCGGGGGTGTTGCTAGCTCCTAAAAAGGATATGGAGCTCCCCTTTGTCTCCTGCCAGCAGCTTTGCCGCCGCCGGGCCTAGAGGTGCTGCCTGGCTCAGTGGACCTGGGGGCGCTGCCCAGCTTGCATGCATGTGAATTAACTTTTAGGGCGCTTTTGCCCTTCCTCGAAATGAAGGCTGTCTGTGTTCACTGAACCCTCAATGATGGTTTACAACTGGGTATTTCCCACAGTTCCAACTACAAGCATTCCACAAGCAGAAAGCAAGTAAAAAGCATGCATGCAGAGCACTCAATTTCAAATGGCCAAGCCACAATCAAACACACAAGACACCCCAAAATACAGCCTATTAAGTACATTATGCCATGCAAAGAGACATTCTTCTAGATATATAACCAGTTCATTTGTGTCCCCATAATCAATTCACGCTGCCTCCCACCCATAACCTTTTCATTTGTGCTGATAGTCTTCCAGGCCCAATTCAAAGTGTTGGTTCTGACCTTTAAGGCCCTAAACGGCCTGGGCCCCACTTGTCTGTTGGACTGCCTCACCCTCCGGATTCTGAATTGGCCCCTGCAGTCAGCCGGAGGCGCCCTCTTTGAGGTCCCCTGAGTGTCCGCCATGAGGAGGGTGTTCTCAGTGGCCCCTCCACGGCTGTGGAACTCCCTCCCATTGGAGGTCCACCTGGCCTTAGACCGCCCCTCTTTCCGTAGACAGTGTAAGACCTGGCTGTTCCGCCAGGCCTTTCCCGAGGGAGATGGGTGAGGGTGGGTTGGGTTGGGTTAGGGTGTTGTTGTTTTTATAGTTGGGCTATTTTAACTGTTGATGTTTTATGGTGTTATTTTGTTTTTAAAATGGTGTTAGCTGCCCTGAGATGGTTGTGCAGGAGGCGGTGGCATATAAATATGCAAAAATAAATAAATTTCCTGCTGCCCCCACCCCATAATCAGTTGAAGAGGCCAACAGGACAGCCTCATGGGGAGAGGTGGGGGCACGGGGAGAGTGGGAAGAGGGGACAGCCATGTGAGGGAGGATGGGGGCAGGAGAAGGAGCAACTCTCTCACACACACAAACACACATACATAGACACACTCGCATACAGATACACATGCAGTCTTACACACACTCTGACCTCACACACACACACAGACACAATCCTTCTGACACACACACTCTTTGATCTTTCTCATGCATATAGACACACACACCCACCCCTCACACATAGACACAGATTATCACACACACAGACTCTCTCTCTCTCTCTCTCACCTAGTACCATAACTCAGGAAATAGCAAGTGTTTGCTAGCTTCACTCATCTGATTTGCACAATGGGTGAAAACAGACATGCACTTTAACTCTGCTTTAACATTTCTTAGGCATGTTGCAGGACTGCATAGGGTGCCAATACAGCCCTGCAACATGCCTAAGAAATGCTAAAGTGGAGTCATATGCTTGTCTGTTTTCTCTCAAAGAGGCAAGCTCTACACCTACTGGGAGCTTTGCTACTTAATTTAATTGTAGACCCAATCCCGTTCCCAGAAATAACCACTACAGTATGTTCTTTTTCATTCAAGGAGCTGCTAACACTCTACGCTTCTGCAGTTCACAGCCTGTCAGTGAGGGGCTATCCCCATTTCAGAGAGAGAGAGAGAAAGAAAGAAAGGCACCAGTTGCCAGATCCTAATTGGCAGTAGCAACCACCAAAACTGAGTGCACTTCAGACACATTGGGCCTGACTGGTGATGCTGAGCTTTTCACAACTCCCACTGACTTCAGCTGGAGGTAAAAGTGCTTCACAAAGCTTGGCTTAAATTGGAGACTTAGAATCAGTGCACGCTCTTAACTTTTTTAAAGTTAACACGGCACAGCTCTCTGCCTCTAAAATTCTTGTAACTAAGGATAAGCTTAGAAATTTGCATTCAGAAATTTGTCAGGCCACACTAAAATCGCAAGTTCAAAAAAAGAGTAAAGGTTAACTCTTCGTATTTGCCATCTTTTTTGCGCACTTTAATGGAATGATGTTTCTAAAACCACAGGGAATAAAATCTTATATTTTGTTAGCACTAATGCAGAGATTCTCATATAATGACCAGAAGCTGGAGCTTTAAGAAAAACTAAATAGCTAGAGACTTGTGATTAAAAAAACAAACAAACATAAAATTGCAAGAGGCAGCAACATTAGATTTAGATGCATCTCTTTCATTTGATTTTTTTCCTGTGCATTGATAGTATCTCTGACCATTCAGTGTCTCTGATCCTGCAAGATACCCCCATTGAGCATCGAATTAAGGGGGTGTTTCTTGCACAATGCAGCTTGCAGGATCAGAGTCAACCTGTATGATCAGGGGGAACAAACTGTCACACCAGTACAAGGGAAACAAACATTTTAAAGCTTGGCAAAATAATTTCAAGCCTACAAGAACTTGTAACCTGCCGACATAGGAATAGAAGTTGCTTTAATTCACTTTCCCTGCTCCAGGCCCCTACCCGACTGAAACACTGAAATCAACAAAAACGACAACCACCAGTCACACCACCAGCTCTGGCACTAGCAGCCGCTTCTCTCCTTCTGACTCCAGCCTTCCTCCTGCTGGTGCCGCCGCACACCATACCTCCCGCACTGTGCAGGGTGGGCGTGGCAGTACTCACTTCAACTTCAGAAGGTTGCTACCTTGTAAACAAGGTTCTTCGAGATGGCTGTGTACATTCTCACTTGTGATAAGTGAGAATTCTCACAAGTGAGAATGTTCAGAGGCATCTCTAAGAACCTTCTCACTGCCGCTACAGACTCGGCGATCCAGATGATCTGGGGCTCTGGGGAAAAGATCAGGGCCTCCAGCGCAGTCGCACCCCCCCCCCCCTGCCCCAGCAACACCCCTGGCAGAAGTCCAGTTCCATATGGCTAGCGCTTTAGCCGAACCTGGGGGTTGCAGGGGCTGGTGACAGCAACGAGGGTGGGGGGACTGTTCTTTTGGACTTGTCTCCCCACCTGGCCAAAGTGTGGTGGCTGCGTTCGCCCTCCCCAAGGCAGGTGGCAGATCTGGCCAGCCCTGTCTTGTGTGGCATAATCTCTTGTTTTACAAACTCCAGACCTTACAGTATGACCTGTGAAATGTCCTGATGGTATTGTGAGTTCAGAGAACTGTCTCTGGTTAATTTTATCTGTGTTCTTTTTTGCGATTAATGTTATGCTATGGACGTGGAGGCCTTAAGCAGGGGTTTTCAACCTTTTCCCAGTCATGAATACTGGACTGACATAAGTGACTACTTGGGAGCACTGCATAATTTGCATGAATAATGTGCATAAATATGAATAATGTGCATAAGTCTCTCCTCTGCAGTTCAGTTTAATTCATTTTAATGGAAATTGAAATAATTAATCAATTAATCCCAGCTCACATTGACTTTAATGGATGAAGGACTATTTCAAAGTGCTCCCAAGAACTAGTGACAGCTGGCTTGGGGAATACGTTCACACATTGCCCAAGCACTCTGGAGTTCCCGAGCACCAGGTTGAGAATTCCTGCCTTAAACTTCCTTACAGGCAAAGGCTCCTTGCCCATTGAAAGCTGGGCCATTGAGTTAAATAGGTTTTTAGAATCTGTTTCTTAAACCCAGTTGCACTATTGGCCTTAGCAACACACTCTGACAATAAGTTCCAGAAGTTACTTGACTGTTGAGTAAATCTGCTGCCAATTAGTTTCATAGTGTACCCTAGTTCTAGCTGTATTAGAGAGGGTACAACCACCCTTGCTCCCTGAACAGAACCCGCCCCCATCACATACCTCTTTTGCCATTTGCTTCTGATGTTGCCAGCCATTTCCAATTGGCCAGACAACCAGACGTAGGAGACGACATGGTTCCACAAGCTTATACGAATAGGAAATGCATCGATATAGATTGAAATCCTCTTGTCTTGGTCTCCATTCTTAGGCTAAACATCTTTTGTACCCAAGCACTGCAGTTTTTGTGCTTTTACATGTGTAACTGGCTTCTATCAGACATATGATGCTCTAGTCTCGCTAGAGCATGGGTGGGGAACCTTTTCCACCCGGGGGCCACTTTGAAAATGAGTCATGAATACTGGACTGACATAAGCGACTACTTGGGAGCACTGCATAATTTGCATGAATAATGTGCATAAATATGAATAATGTGCATAAGTCTCTCCTCTGCAATTCAGTTTAATTCATTTTAATGGAAATTGAAATAATTAATCAATTAATCCCAGCTCACATTGACTTTAATGGATGAAGGACTGTTTCAAAGTGCTCCCAAGAACTAGTGACAGCTGGCTTGGGGAATACGTTCACACATTGCCCAAGCACTCTGGTGTTCCCGAGCTCTCAGGGCTGCATAGAAGTTGGGGGTGCTTACGGGGTGCATTTGGGAAGATCATGGATCTGGGCCAGGAATCTGTCCCCTATCCTTGAATGCATGCCTCCCTTACTCTTAGCTCAGATTTTCAGTGCTTGAGGATAGGAATGGGATCCATAGACCAGATCCAGGAACTGGAAAGTGGCTACATAAAAACTGGCCACATTTGACCCCCAAGTCTGAGGTTCCCCACCCCATACTAGATGCTTACCTTTTTCCATAAGGACAGTAAGAAGCAACATAAACCAGCATGTCTGGAGTTATTGGTGGATACACTTTAAAATATCTACTTTTAAAAGTGCACCGGCATTTGCATTTGATATTCATGGATATTCTACTGCTTGACCTGGAAAACTTTTTTTTTTTTTTTAATTGCCTCTAATCTCATTTCAATTTTCAAATGTCTAAAAGGATGCCACCAAAAAGATGGCAAACATTTGTTCTCCTCTGCTACAGAAGACAGAGCAAGAGGGAATGGAGTTAAATTGCAGCAATGAAGATTTCAGTTAAATATTAGAGGAAACTTCCTAGATGTTGGGCAGTGGAATAGGTTGCCCAAGGAAGCTTTGGAATGTTTTTGAAATCCTTCTGACCAGGCATCGGTCTGTGATACTGTAGGCAAGAGGATACCCTGCCTTGGAACAGGAGTTTGGACTATGTGACTCTTGAGGCTCTTTTCAACCCTAAAATTCATGTTTCTTCCAGGCCAAGTCTTCTGGGAAGTTTTCTGATGAAGAACTGGACAAGCTGTGGAGGGAGTTTAAGCACCAAAGAGAAAAAGTTCATGACTATAATATTCTACTCGAGACTGTGAGCAGAAAAGAAGGTGCCTGGGTGTTTGTCTAATATTTTCAGATCAGCACAGCCCTTCTACCACCAACTGGCTAAATAAGGCTTGTTCAGATGTACCATTGTTAGCGAGGTGGAAGGGATCACATGGGGTGAGCTGCCTACTCCTGGCTTATTGATTTCTGGAGCAACACTGCTGTGCAGAATAGCACTGATTGGGTTAAAAAGTTCAGCAGATGCACGAGTGTTCCATCTGAACAAGCCCTTAGAATCTTTAAAATCCAAGGCTGATTGCTAAGTTTGTTGTAAAATTGCTTGCAAATGCCTATACTTGCAACAACAAAAAATGCTGCAAGGCAGAATTCTGCTCCCTTTATTTTATTTGTTTATTTGTTGTTTATTTATATTGCACCAGCAATGTACCAGGCACTGAACAATCATCAATAATAGACAAGTCCCTTCCCCAAGAGGCTTACAATCTAGGAGAGACAAGGGAGAGGGAAACATTGGGAAAGACAGGGAAATAGTCATGAAGTTGAGAAGTTGCAGAGGTACGTATTTAGCTGCGTGGGGAGTGGGGGTGTGCGCCACTGCGTGGGTAGCAATGGGGCTGCTGGTGCACACGGGCGCACATCCACCCCTCACTCATCCCCACTCCTAAAGCAACCTCCGTTTTCCCCAGTTGCTCCGTGAGTGGGGATGTGTGGGTTAGTGAGATTGTGTGTTTCACAGGAGCACGCACGCACCCCCACTCACCGGCCGCGGGATTTACAGGAGACAGTACCACTCATGCACCCACAGCAGATCTGCGTGGGCATGAGTGGTACCGTCTCATGGAAAAAGGGCCTAGGTTACAGTGGGAGAAGGAGATGCTGAATGACAGCACCATGGAGGGAGCATCAGGGAGCAGCCTGTGTGGCTGAGGAACTAAGGGTGATTTCAGACGTTACGGCCGGCAACATTGTCCCCGGGCCGTGGGGTGGTTTGGACCACGGGCGGGGGTGAAGGGGCGCACCAACAGACGTTGGCCCCTTTGCCCCCGGCCGTGGGGACCGCCGAACCACAGCCCAGGGTCAATGCTGCCGTCCGTAACGTCTGTTGTGCAACCTGCCCCCCGGAGGGGGCGGGGCCACGCGTTGCAGTGTGTAGCCGCACGGCCCTGCCCCCTGTGCTCCCTGGCCACCTGCCCTCCCTGAGACAGGCAGCCGCAGCACCCTACCTGGCCGGTGCCACCTGCCGCCAGGACTCCGGAACGCGGTGAAGGTAAGGTAACAGATGTTACTTTTCCTTCACCGCGTTCCGGATTCCCCCTAACCACACTTTGTTCGCCGCCGTGGTGCGGGAGAACAAAGCGTGGTTAGGTTCACCGCAGGGGCTGGTTGACTGAGGTGAACATCTGGATGCGCGCAAACAGACGTTCACCTCCGTTCACACACACACACACCCCGCAGTTGACTGAGGTGATTTCAGAGAACGTAATGTCTGAAATCACCCTAAGAGAGAGGTTTTCAGGAGAGTTTTAAAGGGAGGGAGGGAGGGAGCTTTCCAGCTAAGGGAACAGGGAAGTCTGACTCGGTATTAACAATATCCTTTTTTCAACAACAGACATCCACAAAAATCTGATCAACCCCTCCGATGATGACCAGATCAAAGAGGAGATCTTGCACAGCAAACACTGGGAACTCAAAGACAAAATGAGAAGCATTAATCATGGATTTGAGCGGTTACGTAAAGTCAGCCACCAGGGTTATGACACAAACAGTGGTATGAGTTGCACTGTTTTTTATTCACTCTTTAGTAATTAATTTTGTGAAATGCCAGTAGCCAGATAAAATAGAGGGCATCCAAACACTGTCCTCCTCCCCCCCCCGCCCCATTTCCAAACATTTAAAATTTATTGTAGTTGAAATTTCACAGGGAATTTAATAATTTCCCAACCAGTTGTACCTCTTAAAGTTGTTTGTGTGTGTATTTCTTCAGGAAAGCAATATGTATTTCTTTTTGTTTATTTATAAAAAAATGTAAGTTGTGAGCTGTCCTGGGCTTTCAGGGATAGGATGAGATAAAAATCAATAATAATAATTTATTTTATTTTATTTTAAAAAAAATTCTTACCCGGCCCATCCTGCCAGAGGCAGCTCTGGGCAGCTCACAATTCATAAATAAAAACACTTAAAACGTTCAAAAACAAGGAGGAATTAAAATATCCCAAACCACCCCACACCCTAAACCAATCCCCCCATCCTCCCCATCAAAGGCCAGCTGGAACAGCCACGTCTTACAACAATGTCGAAAAGAGGGGAGATCCGGAACCAAACGGGCCTCCACCGGCAGGGAGTTCCACACCCATGGAGCAGCCACCAAGAAGGCCCTCCCCATTGTGCCCCCCCCCCAGCAGACTCGAGGGACCTCGAGGAGAGCACCTCACGATCACCGCAGGGGTCGATCCAGGACCTTGGGGAGTGAGGCGGTCCCGCAACTGGGTCGGGCCAAGGCAGTTTAGGGCTTTATAAGGCAAGCACCAACACCTTGAATCGGGACCTGGAGACTATAGGTAGCCAGCGCAGAGACCAAAGAACCGTGTAATACATTACCGGCAGCCCAGTCCCACCAGGAGATGGGCTGCTACGTTCTGCACCAGCTGCAGTCACCGAACCATCACCATCCGTAGCCCCCACATAGAGCACGTTACAGTGGTCAAGCCTAGAGGTGATGAAAGTATGGATGACACTGGCCAGGTCAGAGTCTGAGACATACAGCCGAAGCTGACGTACTAAATGTAATTGGCGAAAGGCACTCCTTGCCACAGACTCCGCCTCAGCATCCAAGCGGAGCTGTGAGTCCAGGAGCACACCCAGACTCCGTACCTGGGGAACCAGCAGAGGGCAGACCCCATCAATGATGGGGGCCATCATCCCCACCGCCTTACCCACCAGCATCACCTCCGTCTTATCGGGATTCAGCTTTAGTCGGTTCGCCCTCATCCAATCCCCCACAGCCGCCAAACACCCGGTAAGCACCGAGACTGCTGGGCCTGGGTCCGATGAAAAAGAGAGGTAAAGCTGGGTGTCATCAGTATATTGATGACACTGCACGCCAAACCTCCTGACCACCTCACCAAGTGGCTGCATCTACACGTTGAACAGGAAAGGGGTCAAAACGAAACCCTGCGGGACTCCACATGACAGGTCTCAGTATGATGAAGAATAATCCCCGAGCACCACTTGCTGAGTTCTTCTGGCCAAGAGGGAGCAGAACGAGTCAAGAACCGTACCGCCCACCCCCACCCGATCCCGCAGGCGTGTCACCAACATTTCATGATCAGTGGTATCAAAAGAAGCTGACAGATCTGATAGAATCAGCAGGGCTGAACGACCCTGATCTAATTCCCGGTGTAGATCGTTGACCAACGCCACAAGCGTGTTCTCTGTGCCATTATCCGGGTGAAATCCTGACTGTGAGGGATCAAGAAAATCAACACGATCCAGATGCTCCTGCAACTGCCAGACCACCACCCGCTCAATAACGTTCCCTAAATTGGGTAGGTTAGAGATTAGCCGATAACTGGCAAGGGAGTCAACGTCAAGCGATGGTTTCTTGAGCAGGGGCTGCACCGCCGCCTCTTTAAGGCAGCCTGGCACCCTGCCCTCCCTAATGGAGGCATTGACCACCCCCGCCAGCAACGGCCCCATTGTCTCCCGGCAGGCCTTAACCAGCCAGGACAGACAAGGGTCCAGTTCACAACAGGTAGCCCTAACAGCCCCAAGAACCTCCTCCACATTGGTGGGGGTCACCAACTCAAACTGATCCCACAAACACGGACAAGGTGGGACTTCTAATTGCCCCACTGTAGAAAATGCAGCATCAAAACCATGGTGAATCTGAGCGATTTTATCCACAAAATAAAACACAAACAAGTCACAGCGGGCACTAAGTGACTCCACTCCATGGTGGAGGGAGGCCGGACTGACCAGCCCCCACACCACCCGGAACAACTCCGCTTGACGGGATTTAGCAGATGCTATGAGGGCAGCAAAAAAAAATCCTTTTTTCTGCCCTCATAGCCACGGTATAGAGCGAGTTTATGAGCCTATGTCGCAACCTGTCGGTTTCAGCACTTGAACAGCGCCACCATCGTTCCAACCACCGTCTCTCCTGCTTCAGCACCTGCAGCCCCTCTGAAAACCAGGGAGGCCTGTGGTGCTGCCACATGGGAAGCGGACGCCTTGGCACAATCCAATCAATGGCCTCCGTCAGCAAGGTATTCCACAGCCCAACGAGGTCATTGATGAGATGGCCGTCCAGATCAGAAGGTATATCCCCCAAAGCCTCCCAGAACTGTTCTGTTTCTGTCAGTCGACGGGAGCGAACCTTTCGAATTGGTTCCACGCCCATCCGGGGGCAGACATGCGCCAGGAGAGAGGCCTGCGGGAGGTAATGATCCATCGATGACAAGGGTACAGCTGATATCTCCCCCACCAATGGACCCCCCGCCTCAAGGCCAGTGCAAAACGCAAGGTCTAAGGTATGTGTGTTCCCCCCCCCCCCGATATGTCGAGCTGCTGACCATCTGGGGCAGGCCCATGGTTGCCATGGCAGCCATGAACTCATGCTCTGGACCCCTAAGGTCGGCGTGGATATTGAAGTCCCCCATGACTATCATCTTTGGGGACCGCAGCACCACCCCTGACACCAAATCCACTAGAGCATGTAGGGACGCTGCCGTACAGGTAGGCGCACGGTAGGGGCGGGAAACCGGTACAATCCGATAATGCCGGTATCGGGCGTACTGGCATTATCGGATTCGACCCGGTAATCCGGACCGGGTACCAGATTCCGGGGTACCGGATTTTTTTACATTGCAGCCATTTAAAAATGGCTGCAATGTAAAAAAAACTTAAAGCCCCAGGAAAAAAGTTTTTTTAAAAAAAAACCTCCCCGAGTCCAGGCTGCGCGGGTGGAAGGGGGGACACCCCCCACCCACCCTGCCCAGCCTGGATTTTTGTTTTAAAAAAGAGTAGACCCAGAGGCGAGCCCACCCCCCAG
>QEPC01012692.1:619255-651350 GCA_003113815.1 Sphenodon punctatus
AATTTATTTCATTGGTTTCAATGGGGACACAGCGCCCCATTGAAACCAATGAAATAAATCCGGTACCGGTATACCGGATTTAATCCGGGAATCCGGTTTTCGTAGAACCGGTAACCGGTAAATCCGGTAGCCGGTAATGGGCCCGGGGTCCCACCACTAGCGCACGGTATACAAGCAGCACTCCCAAACTGTCCCCTGCCAAATCAAACACCAGATGGAGACCCTCAATACCCAATATGGATTGCACCAGATACCTCTGAACAGCTCAACACTCCCTAAAAATCATGGCTACACCTCGCCCCCCCGTCTCTCCGACCATGGTTGATGCTGCACGGAATACACAACTGGAACAAGGTCAGCCAAGATAGGCCCCAACTCAGTGTCCAGCCAGGTTTCCACGATACGTACGAGGTCGGCTGCATGGTTCAGGATCAATTCTTGGACCGTTGTTGCTTTATTTGCTACCGACCGCGCCTTTACCAGCATCACGACACAGTCTGGGGTCCTCTGATCTGGAACCACCTGGCCTACTGCTAAAGGGGTAGTGAGAGGGACAGATAATAAACACCTGTCCATCCGCACAGCTCTAACATTCCCCTAGTAGGGACCATACCTCCCTCGTCCCATCGCGACCCCAATGGCTGTGTCACCCCCCCAACTGGCCCCGGCCTGCCCCGTGCTGGCCTGCTCCCTAATCCCACATTCCCATCTCTAGTATGCCTCCCTCCCTAAGCCCATCCTGCCCCATAACCCACATTCCCTCCACCACCCCAATTCTAACCCCCCACAATAATCTCCCAAAAGATACCCACTGTCAACTAAAAACACTAAAAGAGCCCCACACCCCAGTCCCCCCTGGCCCACGAAGGGCCACGCTCAAGTGACCTATGGTGCGGCCCTTTGGTGTACTACACCTGTGGTGCACGCCTGCTGTGCTGCCAGCAAGCACACTGCTTTCAAGCCCCTGCTGGGTCAATGCCCCACTGGAAGCTGCTGGGGAAAGGTCTTGGCCCCACCCCTCTCCCTCTGCCACTGGTGAGGGGGGCGTAAATCCCCTGTAGGTTTGCTCCCAGTCCCTGCCACAGGCGAGCAACGAGGTACAAATGTGAGGAAGGGGAGGGGGGACGAGCCCAACTGGCTCCCAGCCCCCCTGCAGAGCTGTCAGTGACTCAGCGGTGTAATATGGACATTCATTTTCATGTGAGTATTCTATTCATGCAAATTCTTGTGCTTCTGTATTTTTAGAATTTGAGGAACCAAGAGTGATTGATTTATGGGATATGGCAAAATTGGCCAACTTTACTGAGAGAGAACTGGAATCGTTTCGGGTAAGGTGAAATTTAAAGAAACCTTTCCTCTCCCAGCATTCACAGCTGCTATCTTAACGCATATTGTGCTCATAGGATGTTACCAGACGTAACACTAGCTACTAATTTCAGTTTTAAACACACTGAAGTTTTAAACACATTTCAGTCTGTGCAAACACACATACTTCACATGGTTTGGGGTTTGAAAAATCATGGTGACAGACAAGTAGCTGTCGCTAGCACGTAGCCACTGTTCTGTCTAGAGAGGTGAACACTACCTTGCTACCAGTTTTTGGTCATCCAGGGTCCATAGGAACTTTTTTTTACATGATGGTAGTTTAGTTGGCCATGCGTCTCATGGTATTTCTGAGGAGTTGGGGGTAAGCAGGGTGAGAAAAAAGTACAAACAAGTGGAGAAAGGGATGGGGGTGGGGGGCTTTTCACAGTTGGATCCTCTTTGGAATCAAAGAATCACAGGGTTGGAAAATAAAGACTTTTGCCACCACTCCTGCCCATCAGCTGTTTGGTGAGGCCCTGCCTTGTCTGCTCCAGTGCGGTTCCCAGTCTCTCCCCGATTGTGGTTTGCACTGTGAGCAGGTTGTGGGGAGGAATGCCTATGCAGAGGGGTAGGGGAGAAAGAAGACCTACTAAGCTTGTACTTTCACGAGCCCTGTCCCACTTTTGCAATCTTCACAGCTCCCCCGCCCCCCCCCCCAATGAATGCTAATGCTCATTAAAGTTCCCAAACAATGGGAATTTCCCCAATAAATAGTCGTCCTTCTCCCTGTTAGGGAATACTGTCCAGCTAACCATGAGGGGGCTGGAGATCCTATTGCTATGCATGTATTTTAGGGAAGTTCTCTGAAAATGAAATGCTCTGATGTTTCTGCAACAAAAAAAACCCTGTGTGGCAGAGTGCTCTAAGTGCTTGAAGGATCTGGGCCTTCGTGTGACTACACCTGGCTCCCATGTAAGCCCCCTGGGGTAGGGACCTGTTGATAACTATTGATTGTACAGTACCAGGTACACTACTGGCACTATATAAATAACAAAAATGGAGCAGGAGGCTTCAGAAAAAAAGCTGAGAGTTGGAAAAGGTGTGGAGAGCCTGACCCTCAATACAGGGGCATTAAGAATTTGCTGCAGGGAAAGAGGGAAGCTTGGAAGGAATCTGCCTGAAAGGCATCTGTATTATTTTAGGAGGAGCTGAAGCACTTTGAAGCCAAAATTGAAAAGCATCATCATTACCAAAAACAGCTGGAGATCTCGCACCAGAAGCTGAAGCATGTGGAAGGGACAGGAGATAAAGATCACCTGAGTAGGAACAAAGAGAAATACGCCATGCTGGAAGAGAAGACGAAAGAACTAGGGTACAAGGTACGGAGATCAGTACGGTGGACAGGGAAGTCTGGAAGGCCACCACGGGAGGCTTAGGCTGTTTACGTATTCAGGATTTCCAGAATGCTAAACAGACAATGCTGAACACATGGAGGACTGTGTACACATAACAGCTCATAGGTGGCCGAGGCTACTCATCAGCTTCCCATGAGCTAGGGAGGATGGATTACTGGCCCCGAAGAACAGCAAGCAGAAGCAGCGGTAGCTCCTGCCTGCCGCTTCTCCTGCTGCCATTGGGAAGGCAAGAACTGGGGAGTAGCAATCAGTGAGACCCGCTGCGACTACTTCCCCACCTGCAGCAGTGTCAGCTCTCCCTGTTTACACATCACAACGACTCTGTGCTGATGTTTGCCTCGCATTGTTATTCCAGGTGCCCATTCTGGCCCGCTGTGTGGGGCTAGCTAGTAGCCAAGACACAGGCTATAGAATTAGAGATTTAAATCTGCATTATTCTGGGTGAGTGTTTCCAGCGTAATATATATTGGCTGCTGGTGTAGCAGAGGGAATTTGAGATTTCCCAAATCAACTACGCTGTAGACTCAATATTACAGTGGAGTCTGCATGAGCGAAATATCAGAAATTCTACTTAAGCAGACCTTAAGGAAATGGACCTGGAGATGGAGAAACTGATGCTCAGATTAGCTTAGCGCCAGGTTTCTCTGTCTCCAGTCCCTTCAAAAGCAGAGAGCCAAAGTAGACTCCAGGGCAGAGCTGTGTGTGTAATCCTGTCGGTCCTGACTCTGAGTATCTTGGGTGGGCTGGAGACGGGGGAAGCTGGTGCTCACTTCCCTTATAGCCTGCCAGAGACTCCCAAAGTCAGAACTGATGGGATTTTGTGAGCACACTGTGGGAGCTACAGGGAAGTAAAGTGAGGCATGAGGCTATTGAAATGCAGGGGAATCCGCAGCTGTGTGAATACATTGTTACTGGACAAGACAAACACAGAGTAAGGAACAAGTGGGAAATGGTGTTGTGTGAACAAGACCTTTGTCTGTCAAGAGCCAGGCATACCGCTACATAATGACTAGCAGGAATATAGATGATAGAACTGGAGAATTTGAAGGGGCCTTAAGGTCCCACCCTCTGCCCTGAAGCAGGACACCCTAAAGCATCCCTAACAGCTGCCTGTTTAGTCTTTTCTTGAAAACCTCCAGCAAAGGAAATTCCACATCCTCCCTAGGCAGCTGCTTCTACTGTTGAACTGATCTGTCAGGAAGGTTTTTTCTAACATTTAACCTAAACCTACCTTCATGTAATTTTAAACCCATCACTGCTTGTCCTTTCTTCCCCTGCTTCCGGTCAATCCTCCGCATGGGTAGCTCTGCGGGTGACCGACAGGAGGCAGAAGAAAACAGCCTTGCTTATGCGCATGCGTGCCAGAGCTACCCCGATCACTTCAGTCTGTCTTCTGCCTTCAGACCAGCAGGAGCGGGGTTTTTTCTCTCCCTGTTTTCGGATAGATAAGTATTTTTTTTTTCCCCTTCTCTTTTGCAAATCCACCAAGCCCTGAGAAGGGTGTTATTGGTTGGCGGGCAGGCGGGGCTTTGGGTGACAGCGCAGATCCAGTTCAGTCTGGCAAGCGCTCATTGAGAGTCTAAAACTGTTTTTGGTTCTCCGTTTGGAGTTTTTTCTCCCTGGCAGCGGCTCATCCAGCCAGCCACTCCTCCCCCTGCCCGGGAACAGCTCCACCGGAGAGAGCTCGTTCCACCTGCAGGGAGCCTCTGGGGGAAATCCGGCCGCCTCCCTCACTCAGCGCTGGGGAGTGACAGACCCGGAGGGGTTTTTGGAGTCTGCACAAACAGAGGAGAGAGGAGACCCCTACACACACACACACACACCCGGGCTCTGCATTCCACCCCAGAGCCAGCGGGATGGAGGAACCCACAGCAAGTCAGGCGCAGCAGTAGGCAGCACCTCCAGAAACGCAAGTACCCTCCATGTCTGCCCTGGCTGCCACTATGGGGAAAACCCTGCAGTCTCTGGACAGACTATGTGAGATGCAGGTGCAGGGGAAGTGTAAGAGGCCCTCCCCTGGGTCTAGATCTCCTGCCTGAGCCCCCGCAGCAGCTCTAACAAGGTGGGAAAAAGAGGGGGAAAACCACCACAAGGTGGCGCTGCAGCCTGCCTTCTGGCCTCCTCACAGTCTTCTGAGGAGAGCTCAAGTGAAATACAACAGAAAAGGCCCAGAGCAAAATCCCAGGCACTGGTTTCCTCAGACTCAGACCAGTTTTACGAACACGAGGGCTCTGAATCAGAAGGGAAGGCCCCTCAGGAGTTTGTGTCTGATCCCCGTGAAAAGGACAGACAGTTCGCCACCACCCCCAGCTACAGAGACGAGCTCTTAGCTCAGGTGACAAAAACCTTGCAGCTACAGGAGAGACCAGTGAAAGGGGATTCTTCCGACTCTCAGGAGGAGGAAAAGAGGGAGTATATCCCTTTGGTCCATGGCAGAGAGACAGGAATGCCACTGGACAAATCCTTTGAAAAATGAGTGCTGCAGGAATGGAAGTGCCCTGACAAAGCTCACTGAATGAACAGGTCTCCGGGAAATCTTTATGCCTTTTCTAGGAAGAAAGAGCCGTTTTTTAAGGTCCCCAAGGTGGACGCAGCGGCTGTCTCTCTAGCGAGGCACATGGTTTTCCCAACCGAGGGGGATTGTTACCCCAAGGATGCCACCGATAGGGCTCTAGATTTGGGCCTAAGAAGGGCCCTGGACTCTTCAGCCTCAGCGCTAAAAATCAATATTGTGGCCTCTTATGTTGCGCGAGCCTTACTCACATGGATGCAGGAGGCTCAGAATCCCAAAATATCAGAAAGGAGAGCCACGGTGCTGCCGTCACATATCTCCCTTGCTACAGCTTTCTTGGCTGACGCCACCATGGACGCCATGTCCTGGTCAGCCCGAGCAGTAGCAAATACGGTTTCGGCCAGAAGGTGGCTGTGGTTAAGGTCATGGCAGGGAGACATCACCGCCAAGAACTTACTGGTGGCCGGACCCTATAAGGGTCTAAAGCTTTTTGGCATGTGCTTGGATAAGGTCCTGGTGGACGCCACAGACAGAAATAAAACTCAAACACTCCCAGCAGGTGGGCACAAAATGAAAAAGTTTTTGTGCCCCCCCCCTTTCAAATTTAGGGGAGGTTACGGATCCTTTAGGAGATACCAGCTCCAAAACAACAAAGAGCCCTCGCCCTCTCACCCTTTTCGCAATAAAGGTGCCAGACACCCTAGGTTTGATAAACAAAAACCAAAGGGACCCCTGCAAGGCCAATCAAAGCAGGACACATGACTGGCGGGAGGGGGCAGAAGTGGGGGGCAGGCTCCATCTCTTCTCAGAGTACTGGGAAAGGTCTGTTTCCAATGCATGGGTGCTGCACTGCATAAAGCACGGGTATTCCATAGAGTTATAATCACAACCAAAGAGCAAGTTTGTCACCTCGCCCTCCTCAAACAACCCAGCCAAACACTTAGCCATGGTAACAGAAATTCAACGGCGTTTACACATTGGAGCCATAGAGGGGGTTCCGCAGCCTCAGCGCGGCCTAGGGCTTTATTCAATCATATTCTTGGTGCCAAAGAAGCTCGGCACCTGGAGGGCAGTCCTAGATCTAAAGACACTGAACAGATCGGTACGAGGGCAAAAATTCAAGATGGAAACGGTCGCATCCATCTGCCAGAGCCTGAGACGGGAGGACTGGATGGCCTTCCTCGATCTGATGGAGGCCTATCTCCATATTCCAATCTGGGGTCCACATCGCCAGTGGCTCAGATTCGCATACAATTAGGAACACTACCAGTTCAAAGCTCTTCCGTTCGGCCTCTCCTCAGCTCCAAGGATATTTACCAAGATTCTGATTCCCCTAGTGGCAAACCTCAGGCAGGAGGGAATATACCTATACCCTTACTTAGACGATCTGCTGATCAAGGCCCAGTCGGCGACCAAGACCGTGGCGGACCTGAATAGAACAATCCAGTATCTGGAACTACATGGCTTCCTCATCAACAGAGAAAAGAGTCATCTCTCCCCGACCCGCAGACTGGAGCATCTGGGGGTAATGCTCGATACTTCCTCAGACGTCGTAACCATTCCTCCGGCCAGGCAACAAAAGATCAGCACACTGATACGGCTCCTACATCACCGGCAACGAATGAAGCTGAAGACCCTAGCAAAACGATTGGGTCTTCTAGTGTCCTGCACATGCCAGGTACAGTGGGGTCATTTTCACCTTCGTTCCTTGCAGCGGGCGCTGCGTCCTATGCAGAGAGCTAACGTTAGGTCTCAATCCGTGGCTAACAGTATCTCAACACCTACGACACTCCATGTCCTGGTGGTTAAGGCCGGAAACCTTCGCCTCCGGAACTCCTCTTTCCGAACCCATCAGGCAGATAGTCACAACGGATGCCAGCCTGGCGGGGTGGGGAGCCCACTCAGGCCCCATATCCATTCAGGGTCTCTGGAAGCGAACGGACAGACACTCCATAAATTTCCTGGAGCTCAAGGTGATCAGACTGGCCCTGTAACAGCTTCTCCCTCAACTAAATCATTGATGTTTTAAAATTGTTGTATGAATGTTTTTAGTTGTGTGTCGCCCCGAGATGCCGTAGGCATATGGGGCGATTCATAAATATATATAATAAATAATAATATATAATCATAAACTCACTGGCAACCACATTCTGATTTACACGGACAACACTATGGCCAAGGCCTATGTGAACCACCAGGGGGGAGCAAGGGCTCCAAGCCTACACACAGAGGCGGTGAAGCTCTTCACTTGGGCCCAGAAGCACGTAATGTCCATGAAGGCCCCGCACATCAGAGGGCAGGACAACACGCGGGCCGATTGGCTGAGTTGTCATGTAATCGACCCACACGAATGGTCGCTGGACAGGGAAGTTTTCAACAACTTTGTGAAGATGTTCGGTCAACCTGTAATTGATCTGTTTTCCACTCAGGAGAATGCACATGTACTAAAGTTCATGTCCAGGATCCAATGCAATGCAGCAGTGGTTTAGGGCTGGACACCCTAAACCAGCCCTGGCCCCAAGGCCTCTTATATGTTTTCCCTCCTTTTCCCTTAATTGTGAGGAGAATAGCCAAAATCATCAGGGAGAAGGCACAGATCATCCTCCTTACTCCATGGTGGCCCGGAAGACCATGGTTCTCGAACCTGATCCAACTCAGACAGCATCCACACAGGATCTTGCCACTGAAACCCAATCTTCTCTCGCAGGGTCCTCTGTGGTTGCACAGTCTACAAAATCTAAGACTGACAGTTTGGAGCTTGAACGCACAGCCCTGAGAAAGAAGGGATATTCTGAGGCAGTCCTCACAACTTTACAGCTTTCCAGACGGCCAGCCACCAAAAGAGCGTATAAGGCAACGTGGAAGGCATTCGCTCTATGGGCAATAGACAGGACCCTTGTAGGGCAGGGATCCCACAGGTGCTGCAGTTCCTACAAGAGGGCTTAGATAAGGGACTAAAACCTAATACGCTAGCCAAACAGGTGGTGGCTCTGGATGCCATTTTACGAACGGTGGCTAGTAAGAGGATCTCCTTCCATAAACACGTTAAGCAGTTCTTGAGGGCGGCAAGGTCCATTTCGCCACCAGTGGTCCATAGATGCCCCTCCTGGAGTCTAAACTTAGTACTGGACGCTCTCACCAAAGCTCCATTTGAGCCCCTGAGGCATGTCTCACTTTACATGCTTTCCCTTAAGGTAGTTTCCTAATAGCCGTGACATCGGCCAAGAGAATTTCGGAATTAGGGGCCCTATCCATAGAGGAAAATGTCTGTTCTTTTCATGAGCAATCTGTGACTTTGAGAGTAAACCAGGCGTTCATTCCAAAAGTTAATTCCTTTTTTCATAGAAGTCAGGAAATAGTATTACCATCTTTTTGTCCAAACCCCTCCCATCCGAAGGAGAAACTCTGGCACACTCTGGATGTGCGTAGAGCTCTTAAAATTTATTTACCTAGAACCCAAGGTTTTAGATCATCCACGGCCCTTTTCGTGAATATCAGGCAGGGTTACAGAGGCACTAAGGCCTCCAAAATGCTAATTTCAAAATGGGTGAAAGAATGCATCGGAGAGGCTTATAAGGCCAAGGGTAAGATACCTCCGCTACAGATATGGGCTCATTCAGTGAGGAGCGCTGCTACCTCCTATGCCTTCAAGGCCAGAGCCTCTTATGATGAAACATGCAGAGCAGCTACATGGTCTTCTCTACATACTTTCGTCAAACATTACAAACTTAATTTGTTTAGATCGGCTGAAGCGGCGTTTGGTAGAAGGGTGTTACAGGCAGTGCTGGATTCCCCCGGCGCTGTTTGTGCCCACCCTTAGAGGAAATTCTGGCTCGGGTACATCCCATGCGGAGGATTGACTGTGGAGGCAGGGGGAGAAAGGAGAATTGGTCACCTACGTAGGTGAATTCCTTTCTCCTCTGCTCTCCGGGAAATCCTCAGGCCCTCCCTACCACACAGCTCAATTCCTTCCGGCAGTTGGGGAGGAAGCTCCGTTTGCAGGGTTACTTCTACCAGTAGTTCTCAGTAAATTGCAGTTAGACGCTAGCGTTAATACTAGGGAAGGTTAAATTTTTGGGCAGGTTATAACAAACTGTTCTTCGTTAGTATATTGATTCAACAGCGGGCTTGTTGTTGGTGGCCTATTCGGTTCGGAGGGTCTCGGTTTTTCGGCTTTGAAATCGACTGAAGTGATCAGAGTAGCTCCGGCACGCATGCGCAGAAGCAAGGCTGTTTTCTTCTGCCTCCTGTCGATCACCCGCAGAGCTACCCATGCGGAGGATTTCCCGGAGAGCAGAGGAGAAAGGAATTCACCAAGGTAGGTGACCAATTCTCCTATCTTCACCGTCAATTGAGAACCAGTATTCTCCATCTTTTTCTTTTTCTTTTTTTTATGGCATCCTTTTAGATATTTGAAATTCTAATCTTTTCTTTAGACTAAGCATGTCCATTAGTATTACCATCTTTTTGTCCAAACCCCTCCCATCCGAAGGAGAAACTCTGGCACACTCTGGATGTGCGTAGAGCTCTTAAAATTTATTTACCTAGAACCCAAGGGTTTAGATCATCCACGACCCTTTTCGTGAATATCAGGCAGGGTTACAGAGGCACTAAGGCCTCCAAAACGCTAATTTCAAAATGGGTGAAAGAATGCATCGGAGAGGCTTATAAGGCCAAGGGTAAGATACCTCCGCTACAGATATGGGCTCATTCAGTGAGGAGCACTGCTACCTCCTATGCCTTCAAGGCCAGAGCCTCTTATGATGAAATATGCAGAGCAGCTACATGGTCTTCTCTACATGCTTTCGTCAAACATTACAAACTTACATGTCCGATAGTATTACCATCCATACAACTTGTATCCTAGATCATTCCCATGACTGTCTGTCCTTTCAGTTTTCAACATCCTGGAATCTTGTGTTAACTTTTGGGCTCCACACTTCACAAAGGATATAGACAAACTGGAGAAGATTTTGAGGAGAGCAAGTCGTATGTAATATGAAGAAAGGTTAGAGGGGCTGGGTATGTTTAGCCTAGAGAAGTCTAGGGAGGACAGGACAGCAGTTTCCAAGTATCTAAAAGGATGCCACGAAAAAGATGATGAATACTGTTCTCCACTGTCACATAAGAGGGAACAAGAGGGAAGGAGCTTAAATTGCAGCAAGGTAGATTTCGATGAAATGTTAGGAGAAACTTCCTAACAGTAAGAACTATTGAGCAATGGAATAAGTTGCCCCGGGAGGTTGTGGAATCTCCCTCCTTGGATGTTTTCAAAACCTGTCTGGACAAGCATCTGTGTACAGTTGTGCAGACAAAGTAGTGTAGTCTTTTATTGGACTAACTTAGTGCAGGCAGAAAATATCCTGCCTTAGAGCAGGGGTTGGATTAGATGACCCCCCTCGGATCCCTTTCAGCCCTTCAGTTCTATGATTTACAAATGCAAAGCCCAGAACTGAACACAGGCTCCAAGAGAGGTCTGGCCAGTACGGAGTACAGGGATGCTGCAACTTCTCAAGTCTTGTTTCACTTAACGCAAGTGATACTTCACTTAACACAATCCAAAACAGAATTGACATTGTTGACATTGTTGAAAAAAAAAGGTCGTCAGCATTTTCTTCTCACTTAGTAAATATAGGTGGTTTTGTCTCTTTTTAGGTAAAGAAGCACCTACAAGACTTATCAAGTAGAATCTCCCAAGGCCTTCAGCACAATGAACTGTGAATGCACTTTTGCCATGAAATGGTATCCCTGGACTAACTTCCAAAAGGTCACTCTTCCTGAAGGACTTTCAGCTGATGCTAAGGCTGTGATGCAAAAATCACTTAGAAGTAAGTAATCCAGAGTAAGTGCATTGTGGCTTGGGAGTCCAATAGGATTATACTTTAGAAAGACTATTCTTTTCCCTCAATATTAGTCACTCATCTGGATCAAAATCAAGCTGTCTCAGATTTACTTATTGCTATTGTTAATTAGTTTGTGTATTTTCTTCTTTCTACCAGTGTTTTAATGTGACAGGCTGTGAAACAAGAAGTCAATTCAAAAGATGGTCTGTAGAATGTGAGATTTGACATTTTTAATATTGGGCAACTCTGAGTGTTGCAGCATTGAGGCCATAGTAACATTCCCTCCTGGTCACTGGAAAGCAAATTCAAATGTGTTCAGTTCACGATACTGGGGCTTTGCTGTGAATCTAGTACTGGGAGGAGGGGGGAACAGGTTTTATGTGCTCTGGTGAAGGCCTAGCAAGAAGAGGTGGGTTATGCATGTCTGCACAGGGCTGTGTGTGCTGATGGGAGCTGATAGAAAATGGTGAGTGAGCATGTGATGGGAGGAGAAATTGATATCCCCCAAAGTGGGGGGAAGGAAGAGTAGAGTGGGGGTCGATGAAAAAATGTCTTTAATTGCCTTAAGCTTATTAATTTTGCTGGCTTAAAAAACCCATTCAGAGTAGGCCTTGAAATTAGCCAATTGCAAATCTTCCCAGACCACACTAATCTAAATGTATCACCACCACCACCCCATTCCAGTGCTCATTGAAGGTAACCTATAATCTCTCACAGACTTCAACTAATATTGGACCAGGCCTTCCAGGAGAAGATGTTCTCCTACAAAGAAGAAAGTTTTGAGATCAGTTCATCCAATTCAGTCACACAATAAGTCAAAGACTACTGGGTGCTTTATGACTGTCACGTTGCATTTGTTTGGGTATCCTTTTGTTACATTTAATCATTAAAATAACATTTAAAACAATGTCATCTTGGTGTTTCCTTTCTCTTTGGTGAGAGAGAATTCCAGCCCTTCTGCTTATGTCTTTAATCTCTCCATAGGAAACGAGTTCTTTTTGAGTACGTGGCAATTTCATGCTCTATTGCCAGATCAGGTCTTAATAGATGTCAGCCCCAAGAAGCAGCAAGAATCCAGGAAGCCATAGTTGTTCTCAATATATATTTGCAAAATAGGCCATTATTGTCCATCTAGTAAATTACAAACATTTTAAAATTGGATGAACACACATTTATAGGATAGACCGTAGCAGCCCATAAAGAGGTGCTGCTGCAGCCTGGTGAACAGTACATGAGAGAGGACAGTCTTGAGTGTTCCAACTCCAGACACTTGTAGCTTATTTATCTGAATGAAAGACTGGGGTATGTTCATTGTTTGTTCAGTTCAATGAAGAAGTACAATTAAGACTACATTCCAGTAACTTTATAAGCCAGTGGTTCCCAAAACATTTTATCCTGACTGACCGCAATCACCCTTCAAAGTGTTTCACAAGCAAACCGTGCTCTGGGTCTGAAAATAAAGTTTTTTGTAAATACCATAGTCAATAGTTTTGTGTAATTCAATGTGGGTCCAATGAAATGGAAATCAACCACTATCGGGTTCCAGTTTTCATCAGAGATAAGTTTCAGGTATTCTAGTTTGTTTATGCTGGTATTTTAGTTTGGTCACTTTGGGCATTTTGGTATTTCATTTTGGCTGTTTCATGCAATGACTGAATCAAAACAATCAAAATAACAAACTAATGGTGTTGATCAACTGAAATAACCAAAATAATAGATTTGCAGAGATCCATCATGAAAACACAGCATATTTCCATGCATCATTCTGAAAATTCAGATAATCCTTGCGGATGTGAAAAGACCAAAGCATTCTAGGCCTACCGGTCACCTGCCAAAGATGGCCATAAACCAACGTTGTGGGCTTGCCATGGCTATACAGTCCCCACAAGTACCACAGCCATCTCTGGGATGAGGGATGGCAGATGACCATAATGCATTTCTGCTGGCCACAGGAAAGTTGCAGTCAGCACATGTGTATGGTGGTCACCATCTCTGTTCCCCAGAGATGGTTTTAGCACCAGCAGGAAATGAAGCCTGTTTGTCAATAGCCGCAGCCAGTTCTGTAGACCACATACCAGGGCCTGATGAGACCACCAGTAGACCACATTGGGAACCACCAGTTTAGACTAGATTTTGCCCACAAATAGGGTTTGATCCAACATCAATTGAAGTCAATGGAAAGACTATTATTCAGAATAGGTTCACTCATGAGTTGCTAGTATAACATTATATGACTTACAAATAACTATAACAAAAAGGTCAAGTTTTGAAAGTTACGTTCAGTTTAACTTTACAAATACAATAGCAAGACATTTCAGAATTATGGCTGAAACTCTCTTCCACACATCCCACTGTGCCTAGAACATTGTTTCCCAAGCCTTTTTTCTGTATGACCCTGTTTCAAGACTAAATGTAATCCTGTGACTCCAGACAGCAGCGCACACATGTAAGTATATCAAATATCATTTGGGATTGTGACTCCGTCCACAGATGGCATGACCCATAGTATGAGGACCTCTAGCCTAGAAAGAGTAGGGTCTCAAAAGTCTGAGCAACATCGCACAACCTTGATTCTACAATAATTTAAGCATAACAAATACAATTTTAAAAAAATATTGAAGTGACTTAGCAGCCTATGCCTTATTGTTCAAAACTGATGTAGGACATGGTGTTCAGACCAATTACCAAATATCCATTTAGGATGCAATACTATTCTTATATTCAAATAGCAATTTGAACTTGCAAGTAATACCGAATAGAGACTCTGCTATTCATTTTACCTCTATTCTATTCCAGAGTAAGTGATTTGCGTACTCTGGTATTAGGGCTGCTTAGTAACAGAAGTCTCTAAAAATCAAAAGGAATAAGCGCTCTTAAAAGCCTCAATTTTTCAATAGTAATTACTTTGGGAGTCTTAACTTTTAGGCAACCAACCAGAGTCTTCAAAAGACACCAGTTTCTGAAAGTTTGGCCTTTTTAAAGTATGTCAAGCGTGAGCAGCCAGAAACTGAGAAACTCACTAGTCCCTTTTGAAAACCTCAGCCTAAATGCCTATGGCCATTTCCAAAATAGGGCATAGGCTCCTAAGACACTTTGGTGATTTTCAGCCTGGAATGGAAGTCTTTATTTCATTTCTGAAGGCCTGATTTTGATCTCATCCTTCATCTATGAGGTAAATTACAAATGCACACCCAGATATTCAACAGTAGCTGCTAAATATGCAGGCCTTAATTTTTGGATGATCAGCTATAGAAACCGGTGAGTCTTTTTAAAGGTGCTGACTGTCTGCAATTCCAGTCAATATTTACAGGAGCCAAATGTGCTCAGTCTCTCTGAAGAGGAAGCCAAAGGTATTGGAAGTTAGATGCAGGCAAAAAATGAAATGGTAATTTTGATTAGCGAAAGTTTGAGAAAATTTTGGCCTTAACTCCCTGACTAGCAGATCCAACCAAAATATAGTCCTGACCCTGAACACACCTGCTCAGTAGTATTTAGCAAATACTAATAACTGAAATGGTGTAATAGCTCTGTTGCCCAACATATTTGCTAAATACTACTCAACAAAATACCGAAATACTGAAACAAATTAATGAACCAAAATAAATGAATAAACATTCAGGCTAGGATCATTCAGACATTTGGTGGTGCATCCAAAAATGCAAATCTCTTTGCAAATGAAGGCTGGTATGTGAATATAAAATTTGTGCTAATTACTAGGGTTAAAATGAGCATAATGTGTAAGCACAAATGAGATGTAAGGTTTCTCCCGAGATACTTACCACTCCCATTATCACTCCTACTAATGTATGAACAGGATCTTACTATGGTATTGCCTTTAAGAACTCTAACCGCATATGTTCATGTGTGTATGCATTTGTGTGTGTGTACACAGAGTGGGATCCACATAAGTTGAATTTGCTTAACTCAAACTTCCTTTTAAGTTGAACTGCTCTGATACCCCCAATCCACAGTAAATTGAATTTTCAGCATTTTGCACTGATAGCTTGAACTTTCCTACTCCACCTTCCTAATAATTGGAAGCTGATGCCCTGACAACCTTATCAAATCTTGAGTCTATTAAGTGGCAGTTATCACATTTGCTTTTCATTTTCTCAGGGGATCTTCCTGGATGGCCAACTCAGAAATGGAGTACATCCCTGCCATGACTAGTAGGTGGCAGACTTCCATCTTTTTTAAGTATGCCCAGTTCGGATGGAATCTAGCCCTTGCAGCCCCCGTTGTTTGTCTGCCACCACTCTGGTAGGAGGTAGACTTCCAGCCCTCCAGCCGAGAGCAGAGTTAGGAAAGGAATTTTCATCTCTCTTCTAGTTTTTTTTGTTTTTCATCAAGTCTGTCCCTCTGGTTTTTTTCTCTCATTAAGACCCGGTCCTCATTGGTGCAAGGGAGTGTGGACGCTCTTCCTGTTCACCAGAGCCTCCGGAGGGAAGATAAGAGGAGGCGTCGTCTCATTGTCCTGGGTTCCAATAGGTTCATGACCTGAGAAGAGCAGAGCACCCTAGTGGGTGGGTTGGGGGGCTGTGGACTGAACATCTTCTCCGCTACTTTGTGCCTGCCTCCAGGAAAGAGTATGGATCCCAGCTCGCTCACGGGCTGTCAAAGAAGGGACAATACAGCAGCAGTGAAAGTAAGCCAGCAGTGGCTTACTCAGGCCAGCAAGCACCAACCACTGAAACTCATCCAGTAGCTTCGGAGAGAGGCCAGCTGAGGCAGTAAAAAGAAAAGCACAAGGTGATGTTGACAGATTGTAAGGTTACTCTGATCTCTAATCATCTGGTATTTCTCGTCCCCCCAAAAAGCAGATGAGTGGTGGGTAGTACTGGATCTCAAGCAGCTCAACCACTTTGTGAAGACCCAGAAGTTCAGGATGGAGACCTTCCAGTCCATCAGACTGGCGATAGCAAAAGACAAGTGGATGACCTCTCTGGACCTCAGAAGCCTACCTCCTTATTCCTGTCTGCCAGAAACACAGGAAGTGGCTGTGCTTCACTTATGCAAAGTAACACTGGTAGTGGCAGCCACCTAGTACTGTCTCGGATGCACTTAAGAGTGATTCTGGACATGGCCCAGAATTTTCACAACCTGATAGATATGATCAAGAGTCAGGACCAGTCCAGACTCAAGGCACTGGTCAGCCTTCTACATGAAATCTGAAACAGAAAGGTGGACAGCTTCATGACTTGTTACCCAGGCCCACTAGCAATGGCCATAGACCAGGGGTGCTCAACTTGATTCATGCCAAGGGCTGGAAAATTTGGTTTGGACCCAACCCTGGGCCCACCCCCATTCACATAACCCCTCCCTGAATTTGCATAACCTCACCCCCTGGCAGCAAAGAGCTTGTGTTGGAGATCCGGGTGACAGAGCGGCAGCAAGGGGCTCAGGTGGAGACATCAATGCAGCAGGAAGCTGGAGCCAGGGAGGAGGAAAAGGGATCCGGTCAGCGTCTTTAATAGGCTTGCTGCCCGGAGGAAGGAGGGTTTCATGCCTGTGCGGGGGCTGGAGGAAAGGTGATTGCCAGAGCAGGAGAAGGCATGGCGGGCTGCAGGAAAGGTCTTTGTGACTAGAGGGAGTCAGGCTGCAGGAAAGGTCCTTGCAGGCCACATGCAGGCCTTGGGCCGTACTTTGTGCATCCCTGCCCTAGACTCTCTCAATCAGTCATGGCTGAGGGATCTAGTTTATGCCTTTCCACCCTTCCCCTTGATCACCAGAATATTAGCCAAGCTCTGCAGAGAGAAGACATGTATGATACTCATAGCACTATACTGGCTGTGGAGGTCGTGGTTTGTGGACCTTCAACACATGAGCATGGTTCCCCCTCTGACACTGCCTCTCCTTCTTGATCTGCTGATGCAAGACCCACTTCAGTATGAAAATCCAGGATTACTCAGGCTGATGGCCTGGAAGTTGAGCGAGGAGCTTTGAAAAAACTAGTGTACTCTTCAGCGGTGTTGAACACACTCATGCAGTCCCGGCAGCTAACGAGTCAGCACATCTATCAGTATACCTGGAGGCTTTTTCCAAGTGGGGCACTCAAAGAAACATTAGACCAATTAGATTTAAGGTTGGATAATTCCTACAAGAGGATTTAGACAAGGGGTTTAAGCCTAGCACCTTAG
This sequence comes from Sphenodon punctatus, assembly GCA_003113815.1. NCBI lineage: Eukaryota > Metazoa > Chordata > Lepidosauria > Sphenodontia > Sphenodontidae > Sphenodon > Sphenodon punctatus. Next base: position 636,468 of record QEPC01012692.1, read on the forward strand.
CAAGACAGGTAGTTGCAATTGATAGTGTTCTCACACGTGTGAAGGGATGTAAGGTGTTGCTGCATCCTCATATACGCCATTTTTCTAAGGGCAGCTAAGTTAATGTCTCCTGTTCATAATTTTCCTAATGGGCTCTTAATTTAGTGTTAAAGGCACTCACAGATGTTCCCTTTGAACCCTTCAGGGAGACTTCTCTATTTTATTTATTGTTGAAGGTTGCTTTTCTGGTGGGAATAACGTCTGCTCACAGAGTCTCTGAACTGGGCGTGCTTTCTATTGAAATTATTATTATTATTATTATTAGCAAGCATTTATATAGTGTCACCAATGTACCTGGTGCTTTACAAAGTAATGGAATAGACACGGTTCCCACCCTAGGGCTTACAATCTGAAAGACGGAGGGGGGAGACGAAGGGGGACAGAGAGAGATACAAGGTGTGGGGAATACTGAATGAACCTGAGGGAGGCAGGAGAGGCAGCCAGGGGACTCAGTGGTTTACTGTAAACAAAAGCACACGGTGACCGTGTGGGTTGACCCGATGGAGTCTCCAAACCTGACTTGGAGTTCAGAGGAGCACTCTGAGCACACTCAGGGGGGCAGCCAGATGCTTGGGCCAGGTGGGGTTGATGGTGCTTAAATACTCTGGGCTTGGGAGAGATTGGGGTCAGACCCTGGAACAAAGGAAGCTGGAAGCTGCAGAAGGGGAGCGCCTGAGTGCAGAGACCTGAACTGAGGGCTTGGAGCTGCAGCTTGGGAAGAGCTGGCTTGACTGGGTCTGAACCCCTCTTTCCGGGCTAGAGGGGGAGCGCTGCGAAGGAGGAACCACTGAACAGAACGTGAGACTGTTTTTGCTGTAAACTTGCTGATACTGTCTGTGTGCTGTACTGTTCCTAACCTCCCCCCCTAACCCCACTGTTAGTAAAGTGATGTGTTAAGCAAACTCCTGTGTTTTCATTGCTCCAGGTAGATACCTCCAGGGGAGAGGGAATCTCTCTCTCAGCCTTCGCCTGCATCCCCAGGGCAGCGGATTTCCCCACTCAGCCTTAACCCCCGGGGGCCTGCCCAGCAAGGTGATCGCTGGCTGGCTGCAGGACAGGCGCAGGCCTGCCCGAGCACCAGGACACGGGGCCAGGGGCCGGTGAGGCGAGTGGGGTGGTCTGTAACACAGAAGTGTAACATTCACAAAGATGCAAGGTCTCAGGTGCACGTGCTTGGCTCGGTCCATGTGGTGAAAGACCTTGGGTAACAGATTATACTGGATGGTAGGTATCAGCAGCAGTTAGAAGAGGGGAACGAGGAGTCGGGGAGGGCAGAGCAGAAGAGGTGGGTCTTGAGGGATTTCAAAGTACGAAGGGAAGGGACGAGGTGGATGTGGGCAGGGAGGGAGTTCCAGGCGTGGGGGGAAGCTAGGGAGAAGGGATGAAGGTGGTTAGGGGGAACGGGAGGCGTGGGAGGGGACAGAGGAGAAGCGAAGTTCACGGTCTGGAGTACGGAGGGAAATTAGCACAGAGAGGTTGGGGGGGGGGGCATGCCCTTTTGCGTTTTTAGGGATAACGTGATGATCCTGAGGTTGGATCCGGTCTTTTGCCCCAAAGTCAATTCCGCTTTACACAGGGAACAAGAGATTGTTTTGCCTTCATTTTGTCCTGAGCCATCACAATCTAGAATGGTTGTGGCACAGTTTGGATGTAAGGAGAGCACTGTGTGTGTGTATATAGATAGGACAACTGCATTTAGAAAGTCTTTGTAATTTATAATCCTCAGAGAAGGGGGTCAGAGAGTCTCTAAATCTGTGATAGCCAAGTGGATTAAAAATTGTATAATAGGTTATTATTATTATTATTATAAACATTTATATAGCGCCAGTCGTGTGCTTGGTGCTGTACAGAAACATACAATAGACGCGGTCCCTGCCTGTGGCTTACAATCTAAAACACAAGGAGGGCAAGACAGGGGAGAAGACAAACAGACATTCAAGCGATGCGAAGTCTCAGGTACGTGTGCATGACCTGGTTACAATCAGGATGGTTGCAGCAGTCTGCAGAGGAGGGCAGACAGTAAGTATACAGGGAACAACTAGCAGGCATTGGGAAAGGCGGCGTGGAAAAGGTGGGTCTTGAGGAGGGATTTGAAGGAGCGGAGGGAGGGGGCAAGGCGGATGTGGGTAGGGAGGGAGTTCCAGGCATGGGGGGCAGCGAGGGAGAAGGGTCGAAGGCGGTTAGGTGAGCAGGAGAAACGAGGGAGAGTGAGGGAGGGGACAGAGGAAGAGCGGAGAGCGCGTGCAGGAGTGCGTAGGGAGATTAGGTCCGAGAGGTAAGGGGGAGCTTGGTTGTGGAGTGTTTTGAACGTGAATACCAGGAGTTTAAACAGGATACGTTCAGGAAGGGGGAGCCAGTGAAGAGAGAAGAGGAGAGGCTGCACATGGTCGAAGCGACGGGCAGAGTGAATGACCTTGGCAGCGGAGTTTTGGATTGCGATAAGGGGGGACAGGTGAGAGCGAGGGAGGCCAGCAAGGAGGAGGTTGCAGTAATCGAGGCGAGAGATAACCATGGCATGAACAAGGGTTTTGGCCGAGGAGGTAGAGAGAAAGGGGCGGATCCGAGCAATGTTATGGAGGGCGAATCGGCAGGATTTGGCAACAGAGTCAATGTAAGGTTTAAAAGAGAGGTGCGTGTCAAAGATGAAGCCCAAGCTACGGGCTTGGAGAACAGGATGGATGGTGACTCCATCGATGCAGATGGGCAGGTTAGAGGGAGAGGAAGAGGAGGGAGGAAAAATGAGGAGTTCGGTCTTGGCCATGTTGAGCTTGAGTTGACGTCGGGACATCCAGGTGGAGATATCAGAGAGAGGCAGTTGACGAGGCGAGAGCGGACAGAAGAGGAGAGAGAGGGGGTAGAAAGATAGAGTTGGGTGTCATCAGCGTAGAGATGATATTGGAATCTGTGGGAGGCAATAATTTTGCCAAGGGACAGGGTGTAAATAGAGAAGAGGAGAGGGCCAAGGACAGAGCCTTGGGGGACCCCAACCGAAAGGGGGAGGGAGGAGTTTGACTCAGGGAGCGACACTTTAAAGGAGCGGTCAGAGAGGTAGTAGGAGAACCAGTCAAGGACGGAGCCACGGAAGCCCAGAGAGTAAAGTGAGTCCAATAGGAGTGAGTGGTCGACAGTATAAAAGGCAGCAGAAAGGTCTAGGAGGACAAGAATGGAGATGGGGCGCTTAGATTTAGCGACAAGTAGATCATTGGTGATCTTGGCCAGGGCAGTTTCACTAGAGTGGAGTGGACAGAGATAGACTTATAGAGATAGTGATAATGTTCCTCCTACGCGGATCTTAGTTAATTCCCTGAGCATTGCGCTGAAGCCTTTCATAACTTCGCTTCTTATACGGATATTTGTAGAACCACTACCTGAGCGTCAGCGTCCGTACATACCTTCACCAGGCATTATAAGGTGCATCTACATGAATCGGCTGAGGCAGCCTTTGGTAGGCATGTGTGTCAGGTGGTCCTGTAAGCAGTCTGCCTTGTAACTGATCTGTTCGTTCCATAGCAATTGCAGTTCTTGAATTTAGGTTCTTTGTTTCCCGCCCTGGATTTTTGTAGAGGGACACTGCCTTGGTAAGCTCCTGCCCAGGAGTTTTGGTTGGCTTATGCATTCCTGCAGTGGTGTCTGTAGCAGTTTACAATGTTTACACTAATGGGAGTTCTGAGTTTGGGGCTAGTTTGCTATTAGGTATGTGAGGACGTTTAGGCTTTTTAATATCTGGAGCTGCAAGGGCTAGATGCCAATTGGACATGCTTCAAAAAGCTGGAAGTCTGCCTCCTACTGGTTGTGGCAGGGATCTACCCTATTTTGAGCTGGCTGTCCAGGAGGATCCCGTAGAAGGAAAATTCTCAAGGTAAGGACCAAGTTTTCCTTTCTGCATGCCATAGTTTAATTGGGTTCCAATTCAGCCTTCGGTCCTAAGTGAAAAGTGTACTGGGTTAGCAGAATATTTCACCCGCCCCTAGACCAGACCCACTACACTTTTCATTTAAGACAGAACACCGAATTTGAACCATTAAGCTGTGGCATGCAGGATCAAAAGCAAATATGTTAACTGCCACTTAACAGGGGGTGGCGCTTCACAAACATTAACCACGAGTGGGGAAATCATGCCCATGGTACTTAATGCAACAGCATCCTGTGATGGAGCTACATGAACAAACATTCATACTACTCCATGTGTATGCTGCCACCCTATGGACTCTGACCAATAGGTGGCAGCATAAATATGTGAAACCAACAAGGCAAAAGCTCCCAGTAGCAAGGCAAAGCTTCTTGGTGGTAGTGGTGGCGGGAATCAGTAAAGCCCCCCATGGTGAAAAATAGATTTGGCAAAGCCCTGTTGAACATATATTTATCATGGGTCATGTTTTCAGCTGATCTATGGGTCTTCCAATGAGTTCCCTGGATTTGTTCTGGACAGAAAATCCTGCAAACCTCGGATTAGCTTCAGGGCTTGCTTGAACCAACTATGGGTGTTTTTAAACAAGATGCTACCATGCATGGCCACCTAGGAACCACTCGTCTGGCACCCTCCCTCCCCATCTGAAGGTGGTGCAGGGTATGCACACTCACCTACTCGGCACCTACTCATGGCCACTTACGACACACTGCTGAGAAAGCTGGAGTGCACCGTGCAGGGCAAGTCAGAAAGGCCTGTGGTAACGAGACGCCACACATTCCCTGCCCATATGAACTGGAGCAGCCAGCCATGCCAGCAGATCGGTCCACTGCTTATAGGCACTTTGGGTCAGGAACATGGCCTTTGCATGTCACAGAAACTGGCCGCGAGCACAATGTCAATATCAAAGACCAGCCTGGACCCCCTGATTCATGGCAGGGGGAGTGTGAGGTGGTGACTGTGCTAGCCACGCTGAGAGCCACCCATTAGAATCCCTCTCCATGCATTCCACCTGAGTGGCTGCTCAACAGCTGTGCCACTCAGCAGCCACTGATCCCTCACACATGCCTTTCTTATTTAAAAAAACAACAAGCCCCCTCAAGTGCTTGTCCCCCATGTTAAGCAATTGGAACAGTGGTGTGCCACATGCAGAGACACCCAGATTCTTAACACTTAAAAGAGCTTGCTTGGGAATCCTGTCTTTCAGCCAATCAGCAAGAAAACTCTTCTCTGAAGTCCTAAGATCACAGGACCTCTCCATCAAATTTGGTCTCTTGTAATTGAATGCTAAGAATGAAAATCACCATACTAGTTTCTATTGGACAGAGTATTGTTTCTAGCTTTAATAAAGATTTTTTGCAGCATTCTAAATATGGCTTGTTCGTTTTTACCACTGGGCAGCAGAGTACCAAAGATAGGCAGACTTTTAGAAAATGAACCTAAGTTGAAGTTTTGATAGCTTTTTAGATGGCCTACTCAATTTGACTTAAGCAGACTCTACTGTATATACACACACAAATACATTCTGTAGAGCAATACTGCAAGTGTAAACACTTTTACTAGCACACATTTGAAATTCTTTAAATAAAATGCCTCAGCTCACGTATCATTGTGATTTGGTACCTGTTTCTTCCAGGGGGTGATAGAAAAAAGAGGGGGGGAAAGTATTTTACATTTACTGTATGTGAAACTTCTGTACATGACAATCAAAGATTTTTAAAACACACCATGCTACCAGCTTTCCAGTGAGGAATTTGAGTATTGGAATGAATCTGGTATCAACAAAATCCATATAGAGCATGGTTAAAATTAAAAACAATAAATACTTCATGAGTCATTTGAAATTTAAACTACTACCAAGTCAGGAGGAACTAAAAAGTTCTTCAGCATGAAGGGAGAAGGAAGGAGATCAATGCTGGCTTCCTTTCTTCTTCTGTTCAAGTTCTTGCAGCCGTTCCTCTCGGAACTGTGCATGCTGGGTCCCCACTTTGTGGGCAGTCTCTGTTGCAGCAATGTCGATCTGTGCATATTTGGTTGATCCACTCCCTGAAAGAAAAAGGAAACAAAAGCATGCAATCCTATGTGCACTTATCTATGGTGACACACACAAGCTTGTTTAACTGAAACAATGGGGTTGTGTGCTCCTGCCTGGAGTTGTGTGTGCTAGTGGTGGTAGTGAGCACTTATAAGGTTCCAAGTTCAGTCCTTGGCATCTCTAATTCAGGATCGCTGGCAGCATGCCTGGGTGAGGCCTCTGCTGGAGACCCTGGAGAACTGGATTTGAAACACTGCTGGCCTGTCAGCTTGTGATAATTCTGGGCGAAGATGGACCATTGGCCTGACTCAGGCAGTTCCTTTATATCCTTATACTTAGGAGCTCAGAAGGAAAAGAAGGGACCTCAAGGGTTATGTAGGCCTGCCTGCTGCTCCAAGGCAGGATTTGCTCTACAAAAACCATTCCAACAGACAAATTCATAAATAAAAAACCCGAGCCTGTAATAAAACCTGCCCCCATGGGATCTTGGTGCCTAAAACAGGGAGCAATGATGTAGGATATCAGGACTCCAGTAAGTGAGTCAGTTGACATTTGTTTCAATGCAAGCCTTGCATCCAAGTCTGAGGACCCCAGCCCAGAATCCTAACCAGTATGCAGCAGTGTCTTTTGTTAGTGACAAATCTAGACTGGTCAATCCCAGGTCTTGCATTGGACTTAGGAGGCAAGAAGCAGTTAGGAGACGGCTAAACTGTGTTGGAGCTGGGAGCAGAATAAAGTTGCCGCCTGTTTTCAACCAAGGAGATTGTGCCATTGCGATTTATTTGTGAAGCACCAAGTACACAACACTGGAGTCAACTACTTATCAGGGCAGTTAACCCTGCTGCTTATCATTGTATGCCTGCTCAACCCAAATACACATTCTTCCCCCACCCCCTGCACACTTCCGTGACTGAGCCTGTCCATTATCCCTTAGGCAGGAGTGATGGTGGGGCTTTCTTCCAAACTGGCATCTATTGATGAACTGCTAAAGTGTCACCCTGCACATATAGCAAGGTGACTCCTGGGCATTTCAATCCCTGCTTATCTTCTGGACCATGCCCACAGTGAATTTAATTGAAAAACAGTATCTATGATTATATAACAAAATCCATTAGAAGCCATGGTCATAGCTGAATTACGTCTCAATTCATATAATGGGGAATGATGTAATGAGGTTTCACTGTAATAAATACTAGGATTCTTTTATTTGCCCCTCACACTTGAATACCTTACTCCTTACCACAAACACAAACTCGGAGTCATGAGAACTATTGTTATGTGAAGAGTGCTAGGGATTTGATATAAACAAGGAACAGCGGGCTTTGGCCGATAGTTACCTGAAAAACGTAACCTGGTAAAAGTACTCTAAGGGAGTGGTTCTCAACCATTTTGTGGGTGAGACCCACTGAAATATATATATTTAAAAATCCAGGATCCAAATCCAGGAACAAGAATGGCCAGGTGGCGGGGAGGGTGGGGAAGCAATCCCAGTGGCAGCAGTGGGGGAGAGGGAGCCAAAAGCAGCAAGAAAAATAAGCCAGGGAGGAGGGGAAGCTGTGGGAAGCTTCCCACTCTCCCCACCCCACGCACACACTATCCTGACCTGGCCCCTTAGTACTGCAGGCAGCCAGGACAAACAGCAGGAGGGGAAGTGGCAGGGGAGACAATGCAGATGAATCAGTGCCTATAGACCTTGCAGGCCACCCCCAGGCTGTCCTGGCCAGGGCCAAATGAAGACCCCTTGGGACCTATCCGTAGGTCTCAGTCCAGAGTTACAGCAGACCATTTGAGTCTTCTGAGCATCCCAAAATGCAGTGGGTCACAGACAGCTGAGCACTGACGTTAAAGCTCTTTACCTCTTATGCCTGTACTCGGCTCTTGAAGCTCCAGCTCCATGTAGTGAAGCTGTTTTTTTGACGTAGGGCTGACAGGAATATTAACATAGGTGGCTGTCTCGCTGCGTGGTCGATCAGGTGCAGGTAGATCTGTTGAATAACCTGCTGCCCCTGCTAAGAGAAGGAACATGTCATTATGGCTTTGCTTCATGAATATTCATAACACATCTCATATGAGCTCCTCTTTTCCCTGAAATGTTTGATGAGAAAATAATCACCCTATGGCCACAATCCTCAAACCACCTGCTCTTATTTGCCCTTGGAACTACTCCAGGGATAAGGGGTTTTAGAGTCAGGTCTGACAACATGGGTGGAAATAAAGGTATAATGTTCCAGGCCCCCAAGCTTGGAGAGTTCCCCAAAACTGCAAAAAAATATTAAAAAATATTTCTTAATAAGCATAAAAGTATGATGAGTGAAATAATAATTGCAAGTAACAGATTGTGTAACTAAAATAGTATGGCCTCCAGAAATAAATTTCAAAGTACATGATGGGGGATTGAAAGGTAGGGTGAGGACAGCTACCAAAATGAACCTAGGCCCCGAGTGGGCCTGTTTAGGGTAAGACTTCCCTTTGGAATGACTAGAATTTTTGGTGTCTGGGGATTGTGGGGATGGGGTGGAACCCTGGCCTCTGTGTGCCAGTGTGGGCCTGACAGTCCCAGCAGCAGCCTCGCAGCTTGACTCCCTCACCACATCTGTGTGTATGGGTGACCACCTCCCTACAGGCTTTCACCCAGAGGGGGTGGAGACTCATCAGCGGGGGCAGGGCCTATTATGCCTATTAGGAGGCATCACACAGCTCTGCAGGGACAAGGCAAAGCAGTTGGCACACCTCTTTCTGGCATAAACCTTCTCCTTACAGAGCTCCATCATGATATTCCATGAGAAGTGTCAAAACAGCGTGGGGCTGCAGGCCTCCCCCACCCCACCATCCCCTCACAGGAAAACCTTAGTCCAAAAGCTCATTCACGTATTAGAAACAGAAGGTCCTTATGGCTCACCTCCTTTTTGACATGCCCTGATACCAAAAAGTCCCGATTTCCTGAGCCTAGTAGGGCACCTGTGGCTGACTCAGAGAAATCAGGACTCTTCCCCCTCCCCACCCCCCGGAGCCTGGAGACCTTGGATAAAAACCCTTGGTGAAGCCACACAAGACACTTAAACCACAGTTTGGGCACCCTTACCCCACATTGGTCACTGCTGTCCCCCGATGCAGTGCATTGTGTGCTCAGCGGCTGACAGATGTGCACCCCACCATGGGCCGGGCAATGGGCTTCAAAGCCATGCGCTCTGAGAAAAAGGCTGAGGACACAGTGTGTAGCAGCTTTACCCAAAGTGGGGCAAGGTTGACCAATGCGTGGTAGCACACCGCTGCTTTTGAGACCCTGCCCTGCCCTGTCCTGTCTTGTGGTGAGGCCCACCGGGGGCTTTGAGTATTGGATGCTATCGCCAGGCCACATCATGGCCAGGGAAGAGAGAGTGGGCAAGATGGAGGAGAGCGGGTCAGGGCTGGGAAGCTGGGCATGTGGCTGGTGCCTCTGTCCACCCTATGGCTTGGCAGGACCTCTGACAGCGGCCCACCCGCCTGGTTCCCCCGCAGGGGACAGACCATCTGCCCTGGTCTTCTCCACGCTGGCCCCGCATTGTGCCAGCTGCGCTTCCCCACCATGGAGATCAGGCCCACCTGGCTCAAGTGGCTGCACCCCTAGACTCTCCAGGTGAAATTCAGAGAGTTGGTAATAACCCTAACTGTGCAGCTAGAGTCCACCTCCCTCCCCCCAGCAGCATGCTAGAGCTGCTTTGGGGGCTGATTCCCATTAGCTCCTGTGTGCTCTTAGCTCCCCGTGCCAGTGCAGATGGTTTCCTATAGACTACAGTAAAAGTTCCAGAAACAGCTCTCAGCGCGTGCTACCACAGGTGCAGCTCCAGCCGCCAGCAACTTGCACAGGAACAGTGAGTGAGCCAGGTTGGAAGCCTGCTGGGAGGGACTGTCAGAGCAATGGTGTGGGGCTGCCGGCCTCCCTCACAGGAAAGCCTTAGCATGAGCTTAGCCCAAGCCAGAGCTCAAAAGTGGACAGGTGGACAAGCCCACACTCTGTGTTACATAAAATCCATACTGCTCCCTGTGCTCTTTTCTGGGCATCAACAGACATTAAACATTCAGCCTGATCATTGGAAGACTTCCAGCTAGCAACAGTGTTTTCTATTCTTCATTGTATCGATATTTCATTTATTAGGAGCCAGGGTAGCCCAGTGGCTAAAGTGTTAGACCTGGGAAATCAGGATTCAAATCTTGCTTTAGCCAGGAACTTAGGTTGCTTTCAGACTCATCCCCCCTGCCCCCCCCCCCCGCACATATTCTGGCTGTGGGGGAGAATGCATAGCCAGGATATGTGCAGGGATTGGCAAGTCTGAAAGCCCGCCACCACGGGGCTTTGCTGGCAGACATGCGCAGGAATGCAGAGCTCAATTTCCTGCTCTTCATTCCTGCGCATGTCTGCCGATAAAGCTGCGTGGGGTGGACTTTCAGACCGGCCAATCCCCGTGCATATCCTGACTGCGTATTCCCCCCACAGTCAGAATATGCATTCGGAGGGGAGGGGGGGGTGGAATGTCTGAAAGTGGTCTTAGTGTCAGCTTTGGGCACTACCTCTCAGCCTCAGTTCTCCATCTGTAAAATGGGAATAATAACTTACCTCACAGTCAGAGCTCTGTGAATTCTGTGCTGTTGAAATTGCCCTTTTAATGGCATTTTACATTTGGCAAAATTGTGTCAGAAATTGCCTCAGGTATTTCAGAATACTTGCGGCCCTGCTCACAAAGTTGTTGTGAGGGTGAGGTAGATAAGCACTTGGAAGCATTGACAGCACTATAGAAATAATACCCTAAAATCTTCATGTGTTTACATTGTAACAAAACCAGAAGAAACCATTGCCATCAGAAACACATATTTGCATAAATTCACATAACTGTGAAAAAAATATTTGCTGTAGGCAGCAAGTGCTCCCTGTCATTGTCAGAGAATTCTAAAACAGCTGAGAGGGAATGAGATGCTGTAGCGTGGTCACACAGCTCTTCTTGCGTGAAAAATCTGGCCTGGAATATGTGGTGTGTCTTATTCTTGAAGTGCATCTAAAATGGAAACTTAAAACACAAGAAGCTGTACATCTTTGCCCACAACCTCTTCAGTTCATTTGAACAGCAGTTAACCTGGCAGTTGTAACTTCCAAAATACTCATCCCACACAGCTAATTCACCTCCGTTTCTTAATCTTTGTTATGGATCCAGTGCCCTGAGATTACTAGGTAGTTTTTAAGTATATGATAAATCCAGTTATTTTTCAAACTAGGTAGCATATGTCATTCATATAATAATTTAACATACTAACCCAGTAGGACCCAAACTGACAGAAAACATAAGCAGCAGTTTTCAGGACTTTTTCATGCAAGCGAGGGCAGCTACAAGTAACGGCCTCCCTCCACTTCTATTCCCATTTGCAGGTGACTGTAGGATTTAAATAGCTCCTCCCCTCCCCATCCCTGATCTCCTTGCATAGGAATTCTCAGGGAACTACCAGCAGGGGGAGCTGGAATAACAAACACTGCAGTCAGTGAGGCAGAGATGAAAAATAAAGGAGCATTGCCTCGTTTTTCATTTCAGTGTCAAAATCAAACAGTCATTTTTTATTAAGCTGACAAGGGTATAGGGCAGACTGAAATCCAGGATCATTGGCTTAACTAGGCAGCAGTGTCATTCATATAATAATTTAACATAACCCAGTAGCACCCAAACTGATAGAAAACATAACCAGCAATTTTCAGGGCTTGTTCTTGCAAGCAAGGGCAGCTACAAGTAACTACCTCCCTCCGCTTCTATTCCCACTAAAGCTTAGTCAACCAGCCACACTGCTACAGCTGGTATAACGATCTTACAGACAGCTATCTAGCTTTCTGGACAATAAAGAGAGTCCTCCTTCTTGTGGCTAAAATGAAAGCAGCAGGCAGTCCTTCCCCCTGAAGCTCTGGTTATAGAACTGTGAAAAGATGGCTAATAGAGCAAGGGTTCAGAAGAGCTGGTGGTTGTGATAGGCTGTAGGGATGTGAGAACAGAATGCGGTTCGGTTGTTCGGACATTTGGTTCGAAACTAGGGCTGAAATGCCGTACCGCTGCAGCTAGCATTTACCAGCAGAAAGTGCTCTTCTGCACCAAGCAGCACGGTTAGGAAGGGAGCGATTTTCACGCCTTGCACTGGTAGCTTTCTGTGGTTGCTGCTGTGGTATTTTCGCCACTGTAGATTTCACACAGAAGCAGCAGGTTTGCCACAGTGTCCCCTTTCCCTTAAGCGTGGTAGCTTTGTGATTCTCACAGCATTGCAGCCAGGGGCGTACCGTGGGGGGCGGGGGTTGCTGCCTTGTAAACAAAGTTCTTCTTCGAGGGGCTCCTTCCATTCTCACTTGCATGCCCTTCTCTTACCGGCATATACCAAGCTCACTAGTTTAAAAAAAAAACACGTGACGTTCACACACACCCACCCTATATAAGGTACCTAAAACCAACACAGTTCCTTCCAACCCTAAGCAATTAGGAAGAAAATTCCATGCGGGGTCAGAAGGGTGGGTACTTGTGAGAATGTTAGGAGCCATCTCAAAGAACCTTGTTTACAAGGCAGCAACCTTCTGTTCTCCTTCGAGTGGCTCCTCCCATTCTCACAAATGGGAGCGTACCAAGCCTAGAAAGAGGCGATGGGGGAATTTTCTAACAAAATGACACTGCATGCAGGTTGGATCTACAGCCTGGGAGAGGGGCAGCAGGCGGGGGGCAGCCTGCTCTGGAGGGTCCATTCAGCTGAGGGAGGGTTGGTTGTTCAGTGCTGTCTCTGTTAGAAGGATGGACAGATCCTCCCTCTTCCCTTTGTGATCACCCCACAGAAAGGAATGGGGGTGCAGGACAGCTACGAGGCAGAGAGCCATCCCAGCAAAGGGGAAGAATTTGTCCTTGGCACCCTAACACACAAGAGAATTCACAGAAGAGCAGGTACTCCTCTCTCCCCTCCCCCCACCCCCAGATCAGCATCAGGAGCCAGGCACTCGCTCACTGCTGCTGGGGAATCCCTGCACTCTAAGTGGGACAGAGACAGTGACTAGTGCGCAAGGAGGGATAACAAAGATCCCTCCCTCAAAGCTCAACTCTGGGTGCTCCCCTGTTTGTTTTCCCTCCTTGTGCACCAGTCTCTGTCTCGCTTAGAGTGCGGGGATCCCCGGCCCCAGCAGCAGTGAGCAAGCGCCTGGCTCCTGATGCTGATCCAGGGGATGGAGAGTGGGGGGGGGGGGGAAAGTCCCTGCTCTTCTGTGAATTCTCTTGTGCATTAGGGTGCCAAGGACAAATTCTTCCCCTTTGCTGGGATGGTTCTCTGCCTCATTGTAGCTGCTCTGCACCCCCAGTTCTCTCTATGCAGCGATCATGGACCTGACGGTATGACTTGCGTGTTTGTTTCTTTTTAAAGCAATAACAATAGTATAAGGTTTCTTTCCTGCATGTCAGATTTCCCAGAGCTCTTCTAAGATCTCTCTCCCTTGTGGATTCTCATTTTTTTTAGAAAAGCAAAATTAAAAGGAAATGAAATAAATCACATGGACATATAATGTTTCCATTTCAAAGCAGTACCATCTGAGCTGCATGAACAACTGTCAGTTCTTCCTTTTCAAGTCAGTGCTGAATTCTGCTGAATTCTGTTCTTCGTTGTGTGCTGATGTCATCTTTCTGTTAGCTGACTTGGAAAACTAGGGGGTGATGCCGGCAAAATCGGTAGATGAGATATGACTTTTATGGCAGATACTCATTTTGGCTCTGCTCTATACAAATCCCTACATTTCCACCTGCTATTTCAGTCACTGTTTCTTAGTTATAGTTTTTTTCCACAAACAATAATTGGAATTCCATATTTGAAGAACATGCTGTATTTCTTTGATGAGGAGTTGGAGGGTGGCTGTGTGACATCCAGCCTGATGGCCTTCTGACTCATCTACTGTCCCAGACCAATAGTTTCACCTATAGATGTTCCTTCTTACTGTTGTGTGTTCCAGCAGTTCCAGATAGACTTCTTCTCCCACCAGCTGGCACTTGGACAATATTTCTACAGGCAACCAGATTACCACCAAGCAGCACTGCAGTGGGGCAGTGTTCTCAGCTACACATAACAGTGGCTATGTGCAAGCATCTCCTATGGACTGTCTACCCCCAGAATTTTTGGAAACACAATCCATAGCAGGATCTGTGTTTTTGACAACCAGTGTGAATGTGACATAACGTTGTCACATGTGTGTTTAACTCTGACAACGAGTAGCTAGTATTACATCTAGTAAGACATCTGGTTTGAATGGATTGAATATCTTCAAATACAGTCTGTTGTTCAGCCTACTCACCAGGCTCCTCAAGGCCACTAAGAGTCCCATGTTCTCCAGGTGGCGCCATCAAATCGTAACCTAAACTCGTAGGACCTAAAGCACACACAAATTTAGAACCTAGAATATGGGAACAGATGGGTAGGCTTATACATTTAAATAAATAATATTTGTATCAGCTCTAGAATATGGGTGATTTCGGACGTTACATTTTTGGCATTCACCACAGTCAACCGCAGACAAACGCGGGCGGTGGTGAAAGAGCCGTTCATGTCTGTTGGCCCGCATCCAGGTGTTCATCACAGCCAAATGCAGCCTGGGGTGAACCTAATCACGCTTCATGAGGTTGCGGCGGGAGGAGGTCCAGAAGTGTGGTGAAAGCTCACCACGGCAGGGGTGAAAGAAACATAAGTTCTAACGGGAAACCCCCAGCTGCGGTGGAAGGAAACGACCACGGGCCATAGTGACGGCACGCAGTGCCACTGCTAGGCAACCAACAACAAGCGGAACATGGAGGGAGATTTAAAGGGCAGGCAGCAGTAGGGAAATGTGTGCTCGCTACCGCCCCTGACCACGCACCTGTGCCGCATATATGTATGCCTC
>QEPC01012692.1:652387-682329 GCA_003113815.1 Sphenodon punctatus
GCTCCTGATGCTGATCCAGGGGATGGAGAGTGGGGGGGGGGGGGAAAGTCCCTGCTCTTCTGTGAATTCTCTTGTGCATTAGGGTGCCAAGGACAAATTCTTCCCCTTTGCTGGGATGGTTCTCTGCCTCATTGTAGCTGCTCTGCACCCCCAGTTCTCTCTATGCAGCGATCATGGACCTGACGGTATGACTTGCGTGTTTGTTTCTTTTTAAAGCAATAACAATAGTATAAGGTTTCTTTCCTGCATGTCAGATTTCCCAGAGCTCTTCTAAGATCTCTCTCCCTTGTGGATTCTCATTTTTTTTAGAAAAGCAAAATTAAAAGGAAATGAAATAAATCACATGGACATATAATGTTTCCATTTCAAAGCAGTACCATCTGAGCTGCATGAACAACTGTCAGTTCTTCCTTTTCAAGTCAGTGCTGAATTCTGCTGAATTCTGTTCTTCGTTGTGTGCTGATGTCATCTTTCTGTTAGCTGACTTGGAAAACTAGGGGGTGATGCCGGCAAAATCGGTAGATGAGATATGACTTTTATGGCAGATACTCATTTTGGCTCTGCTCTATACAAATCCCTACATTTCCACCTGCTATTTCAGTCACTGTTTCTTAGTTATAGTTTTTTTCCACAAACAATAATTGGAATTCCATATTTGAAGAACATGCTGTATTTCTTTGATGAGGAGTTGGAGGGTGGCTGTGTGACATCCAGCCTGATGGCCTTCTGACTCATCTACTGTCCCAGACCAATAGTTTCACCTATAGATGTTCCTTCTTACTGTTGTGTGTTCCAGCAGTTCCAGATAGACTTCTTCTCCCACCAGCTGGCACTTGGACAATATTTCTACAGGCAACCAGATTACCACCAAGCAGCACTGCAGTGGGGCAGTGTTCTCAGCTACACATAACAGTGGCTATGTGCAAGCATCTCCTATGGACTGTCTACCCCCAGAATTTTTGGAAACACAATCCATAGCAGGATCTGTGTTTTTGACAACCAGTGTGAATGTGACATAACGTTGTCACATGTGTGTTTAACTCTGACAACGAGTAGCTAGTATTACATCTAGTAAGACATCTGGTTTGAATGGATTGAATATCTTCAAATACAGTCTGTTGTTCAGCCTACTCACCAGGCTCCTCAAGGCCACTAAGAGTCCCATGTTCTCCAGGTGGCGCCATCAAATCGTAACCTAAACTCGTAGGACCTAAAGCACACACAAATTTAGAACCTAGAATATGGGAACAGATGGGTAGGCTTATACATTTAAATAAATAATATTTGTATCAGCTCTAGAATATGGGTGATTTCGGACGTTACATTTTTGGCATTCACCACAGTCAACCGCAGACAAACGCGGGCGGTGGTGAAAGAGCCGTTCATGTCTGTTGGCCCGCATCCAGGTGTTCATCACAGCCAAATGCAGCCTGGGGTGAACCTAATCACGCTTCATGAGGTTGCGGCGGGAGGAGGTCCAGAAGTGTGGTGAAAGCTCACCACGGCAGGGGTGAAAGAAACATAAGTTCTAACGGGAAACCCCCAGCTGCGGTGGAAGGAAACGACCACGGGCCATAGTGACGGCACGCAGTGCCACTGCTAGGCAACCAACAACAAGCGGAACATGGAGGGAGATTTAAAGGGCAGGCAGCAGTAGGGAAATGTGTGCTCGCTACCGCCCCTGACCACGCACCTGTGCCGCATATATGTATGCCTCCCCCCTCCCCCCCCACCCCGGGGCCATTGGGTGCGCACCGGTGGCCACACAGCCTATGTCAGAAGGGCTAGTGGCCCGGGAGGTCAGCCCCCTGAATGGGGGGTCTGCCGGTGGTGAGGGGGTGGGGGAACACCGGGGTGCCGCTGCGCTCCCCCGGTAGCGACTGTGGTGCCGCATTGGGAGTACCCTGTCCTGCCTCCCCCCCCGGGACCTGGGGCTTTGGCCGCCGGGCTGCTGTGTCTCCCTGTGTGTGCTCTTGCTAACGTTCCTATCCATCTAGCAGGTGTGTATGCGTGGGGCTGTCCGGCCTTGAATGCCGGCAGCTGTGCACTGCCCACTCCCTTTGCCTCCCTCCACAGCAGCCCCATTGTTCCCATCCTGCCATTATCTGTCAGCCTTGGCAGCCCTTGTCTGCCTGTGCGACCCCCCTGCCCCACACTGCGGCTCAGACCCTCCAGACTCTGTACCATGGCAGCTGCATCTCAGGCTGAGGTCCCGCTCAGTGGCTCCGGGGGCTCCATTTGGGCCTGGACTGCCTGCAAGAGCATGACCCTTTGCGACTGGTGGTGTTCGCCCATCATTCAGCGCTGCCTGCGCTCCTTGCCCACCCGCCCAGATGCCTATCATTGCCTGAGCTTTGGTATGCTGCGCTTTGGCTATGTCGCGACCGCTGGTGACTGCCGCGTGCACTGTGAGGAGCTGGGGCTCGCCCCCTTCCCTGAGGGGTGCCTACCATCAACTCTGGGGGGCCTTGCAGCATGGAGTCCTACTGAGACAGCCTCTTCCCTCTGTGTGTGTGCCTTCCCGGGATATGCGACCTGCCTGTGCGAGGGTGGCCCTGCCATGGCCGTGTCCTACTTCATCAGCGTGCAGGGTGCACATGGGTTTCCATGCTCCCGTGGGGCTATCTACTACCATCTTCTGGAGCTGTCCCATCTGCCCTGGCCCCCTGCAGCTGATTATGGCATGCCTCCCCGCCCCCCCCCCCCGGACCTGAGCTGGCGGCCCTGTCTGAGGTGTGCGGCCACTCTGATGTGCAACTCGGGATGAGCTGTGCGGATCCCTTCGAGGCCTTCTACCTGATCTGCTTCCACATGGACGCCCGCGGCTTCTGCCAGGGACTGTGGCAAAGGCCCCGCTATGTGCACCTGCTGGCGTTACTGCCACCTCCACCCAATGGTAGCCCCAGCAGCTGGGTCTAGGGCGTGCCGGCCTCATCTGGCATCCGGGTGCCTCCTCAGCGCCTTCCTTCCGCCTGTGACCTGGGTGCTATCGCCTTCTGCCACCTTGGGACCCGCTTCTGCCCTCTTGCCTGGGACCTGTGGGCGCCGGCCTGAAACCCTCTGGGTGGCCTCCTGCTGACATGTCACTGACAGCCCTCTATCTCTGTGAGATGCCTCCCTCACCCTTGCACCCTGCTCTCCTGCACCTGGCCTGGTGACCCCCGTTCCGTGGGGCTGGGGATGCTCCCTCGCCTTGGTGGCCCTTGACCGTGGAACGGCCTTCCACCAGCCCCCTGTTTGCCTTGGGGTGTGTGTCTGGGTGGCCCCCTTGACCTTCCTCCCCCGTGCGGGCAGGGGTGGGTGGGTGGTGTCCGTGCCTTAGTCCAGTGCTTCCCCTCGTGCACTGGGTGTGCTTTTCCTCCAACTCATGTTCTGTGGCAGGACGTTGTGTTGGTTCCCCCCCTCCCGGACTGGGCCCTGTGCCCCCCTTGCTGCTGCCCCTTCTCCCGCGCCATTTATCCTCATGCTCCTGAGCTGTATGCCTCACCGCCAGGCCATTGCCGCTTGTGCCCTCAATACATGCCTGTTGTGCTTCACTGTGCCTTGTGTTGCCTCCTGTCTCCTTGGGCTGCTGGGTCCCCCTTCCCCTTGCCCGCTGGATTCCTGCCCTCTCCCCCTCCTGCTGGGCTGGCCGTGCCATCCCCTCGCCACCCCCCCACCTCCTGTGCTTCTGACTGGCCATGGGGTTCCCTGTGCCCTCCTGGTGTGTGCCTCCCTCTGCCCCCCTGTCCGGTTCCCCTGTGTTGTGTGGGTGTGCTGCTTCATTTGTGTGTGTGCTTCTCGTTTTGAAGTGTGTGCGCCTTCCATGCGGCCGCTGTTTGCTCACGCTGCAGCTCCCTCCACCTCCTCCCTTCATGTTTCCCTTCCCTGGGCGGGGCCCTCCGCTGTCTGTGGCTTCGTTTGCCCACAGGCAGCCATGTTTGCGTCCGCGTGACCCTGGTGCCTTGTGGGGCTCCCACCGCGGTTCTCGCCACCACGTCACGTCAGTTGGGATCCCCTGGCCTGGATTCACTCCAGTTGGCCCCGGGCGGTGGTGCCACCCCTGTCACATCTGTTGGGACCATGCGGCTCACCACGGCCCACGGTGACGCAATTGACACCGGGGTGGGATTCACTGTGGTGACTCTCACCACGTCACATCAGAAATCACCCTATGTCTTACTTCCTCTAGGGATCTTTATTCTCCACCATCACTGCATGAATTGAAACTACTCTTATACTGTTAATACATTTAGAATAATCCACAGGAACAAGGTTTGTATGTTTTCAGCCAAGAGCAGCTTATTCAATGCGTGTCCATCTTTTCTCCCCTCACTGTAGTTCAAAGGGGGCATTTCAGTCCTTCACCCAGCCAATATCACCAGCTCAGGTGGAAAATGTTGCTGGGGGACCCTGGTTAAAATATTAGCAGCATGTCACTGAGCCCATCTGTCACTGCCTTTACAAAGCCCATCCCACCTGTTAGTGCCTTCCTTACAAAGCTTCAATTCATCTGTGCATCACAGGAGGAGATATCAGCATTCACTTCTGTTAGAATGCCAGTTCTTTCATTCTAAGGGGAAATATTAGCCACTTTCATGTACATTCACACTGCACGCAAGCGATATACCTACCCGCTTGCAGAGTGTGCCCTTTATGTATTCTGAGTGCGGAAGCTGCCAATGAAGAAGCACTTGTTTTAGAAGACAGATCTACATATTAAGGATAAATACGCATGCTATTATTAGCTCTCTGCTGTGCTTTGCTTGTTCTCACTGGATGTTTCCAACTACATTTCTCTGAAAAGAATTCATTAGCAAGAAACATAAAATTGTCACTCCCACCAGAGGTCTCCATTCTAATAATGCCTTTTCTCGCTTTCTCATTGAAATCCTTATCCATTGTGATATAAATTTAGCCTTCCGTTGTCCCTGCTCTCAAACAAAGCATCCCAAAATAGTCTCTGTATGCCTAATTCTGCAATCCCTAATAATGTATTCAACTGAAGTACTCTCTGAAGAAGGCCCTATTCAGTATAAGTAAGGATGGCAGAACTAGACCCAGAGTTGGGAACTGTTGTTGAAGTCCAGATTGAAGTTTAGTAATACTTTCACCACAAAACAGAGCTTAAGCTAACAGGTCCTGCCCATGATAAAAAAAAAAAGTAAAGGAGTTGTATTCTCATATATTTAAATATACAACCTTGTCTCATTCTTGGATAAAGAAACTAGTTTAGTGGGTTAGGACCTCAAATTACAGCAAAATAAATTTCAGTTAGCTATCAGGAAAAATATCTTAACAGTAAGAGCTGTTCAGCAATGGGACAAGTTGTCTAGGGAGGTTATAGGCACTCTGTCACTGGACGATTTCAAAAAAAGGCCAAACAACCATCTGTCAGAGATGTTGTAGTCATCCAAGACCAAGCACTGGGGTCATGACCCTTGAGGTTCCTTCCAACTCTGTGTCAGCATGACTCATAGTGTCCCCATGGCCTCTGATGAGCACCTTCATCGCTCTATTGGGGGGTGGGGGGGGGAGTCAGAAGGTACATATTTCCTGGTCAAGTGCTACTACTGGAACAAGGTGGTGTTCCAAGGGATCTCAGAACAAATGGCACTGGCAGTGTTTTGTTCAAAGGCAGAAAAGACTGTCCACAGCTAAAGTCACTGTTGGTGCTGGCTGTTTTAAAGGAATGAGATGGATATGAAGTAAAGTAAGCAAAATCCATTTATTCATATCTGATATCAATGACATTATAGCCAAATTTTGAGAAGCCTTCTTAGTTCATTGCTAGTTGACTCAGCAGCTGGGCTCCCATGGATCCATCAAATTATTATTTGTGAACAGGTTTCGGGGTTTTTTCCAAGCAAGATCTTTTCATCTTCTTGCTGGTTGTCCCAGATTATGATGGCCTGACACCATCCATTCCATCATAACTTTCTCAGTGATTTCCATCTCTTCGCCTGCTGAGAGCTAAGTTTAAATTATGCCTGTTGATTTCTGACAGCAGGATCTGACAAAAATAAATAAAATCAGCTGCCAACGGGGTGTTAACAAACAGCATGACAGACACCCATGAATGGGTTTATTAGGTGGACATGGAGCAGGAACCGAGATCTAGGAGGACACCATGCAGGCTAAGGCACAGACATGTGTTGGACCCCAATCCACTACCTACCATGTGCATGCCACTACCACAAGGTTCCTTCCCTGGCTGTTGAGTCCCCCTCCTCCCCGCACCCCTGTTACATTCCTATTTGGCTTTCTCCTCCTGGGAAGGAGCCAAACAAGGACTGCAGGGGCTCTGGAGGTTCTGTACACCAGTTGCAAGCCCCACTCAGCTTCTTTCTTTTGGGGAAAGAACTAAGCGAGGAGTTCAGCCTTGACTTCAAGCCCCGCTCAGATTCTTCCCCACCTATTCCTCCCCCTTGTTTGTTAGGTACAGCACTCACAGGATGTGGGTGAGTGTAACACCCTCACATCCATGGGTGCTGTGCGCAGTTTGTTTTTTCACTTCTAGAGGAGTCCTACATCTGTTTTACATTTCTGTAAGCCCTTAGCATTGACACAAATCACTCTGAAGTGACTGGGACTCGCATAAGCACTATGAGCTAATGGCAGTGCAAAGCAAGGCAAGTATCACACTGTTCAGGTGCTTCTAGGACAACGAAACAAAATTATGATTTGTGAACAGGTTTGGGGGGTTTTGTTCCAAGCAAATTTAACAGAATGAGGCATATTTCTTTTTCAATTGATTGGTATAATGTGAGTTGTACATAACTAGAAATTAGGTAGAGGGCACTACCACCCCATCAGCAAGCCACTGACAGAAAGATGGGTACCCTATTATGTTTATACAAGCAGTCATTGCATATGTAGCTCCCGTGGTTGATTCCAAACTGAAATGTTCAGCGTAAGGAATAATTTATAGAACATCTGGAACCTTTTAATATTGCAAAGGTGCTTGTTCATTTGCACTCAGTTTAAGCAAACTGAATGTTTAGTGAAGGAGTGGAGAGCCTTTCCCCTCCCATGGGCCACACTGAAAATTAGTAAAAGCTGCAGAGGCCAGATAGGAGTTGGGCTGGGGGTGCTTTAGGATGAAGGGAGGGTCCAGATCATGGAACCATCCCCCATTTCCACTCCCCTGATCTCACTCCTTCAATGCTTCAGAGAACCACAGGCCAGATCCAGTAACCGTGAAAGGACCAAATAAATTAAAAACAGATGTGACCTGGATTTAGCCTATAGGCCAGAGGTTCCCTACCCTTGATTTAGAGGCATCAATTCTGCAGGATGTGTCTGACTTAGCTTCATTTGCTTCTTTTAGAAAGCTATTCTTACCAACCCAAATATTTGCTTTGACTTAGCTCTCTATCTGCATTTACTGTTATCTATTTGTAACAGGGCAAAAGGTAGTAAAAGCTAAAAAAAGAATAGGTGCTTGTAATTACAAAGGATCACACTGTGATCCTATAAGTGGGCCTGAGAGAAATTACACAACTGCAAGCCAAGAGAAAGATTTTGTTCAAGTGATTGACTACATTGGGTGTACCAGGACGGTTGAGCCAGTTCCCCAGAATGACTCACCAGTGACCCCTGCAGGACCTGGAGAGTGGGTCCAGCTAGATATTTATTCTTGCTTTTATGCACCATTATCTTTAAATGTTTGACATATGTATTTCTCCTCTAACAGCTCCCTCCTTTGTCTTGTTATTGCCTTATACAAACCTGTCTCTCATTTGTTCAGTCTATAATTCCTAAAGAGTAGGGCATGTTGGTCTAGAGGGGGCTGGGAGCCATGCCAGGTGGTGGATTTGGCCTAGAGGGCCACAGGGATGGGGATTCCCCAGGCCCCTGTTGCTATCTCCCCCCTCCTGGTGGCAGAGGGAGTGGGGCCAGGGATCCCTCCCAATGGCTTCCAGCCAGCCCAGCACACACAGGGGCTGAAAAGTGGTGTTCCTGCCAGCAGCGCTCACCACGCTGTTCCTGCTTTCCTGTTGTTGCTGGGAGCTGGCTGGGCTCGCACCGTTCCATCTGAGGCCACCACTGTGGAACTTGAGCCCCCTGGAGCCATGCCAGGTGGAGGATTTGACCCAGAGGGCCACAGGGATTCCCCAGGCCCCTGCTGCTATCTTCCCACATCCCGGTGGCAGAGGGGGCAGGGATCCATCTCGACCGCTTCTGGCCAGCCCAGCCCACACAGGGGCTCAAAAGCGGTGTGTCTGCCGGCAGCGCCGCAGACACACACCACAGGCCACGCACCTAAAGGTTGTGCCAAAGGGCCTTGGGTGTGGCCCTTGGTGGGGCCTGGGGCAGAATTCCATTTTGGATTATAGGAGATTGGGGTGGTTTAGCTGGTGGGTATTTTAGCGCAGTGACTGGTGGGAGGGATTTTGTTGAAGGTGGTTATTTTCTGTTTTGGGGGGGTGGTTTGGGGATTAAGGGGGTGATAAGGGTATATTTCCCACCCCCTGTGAGAGAGGGGGGAAGGGACTGGGTTAGGGAGGGGGCTTGTCTCCCCTGATGAGAAGGGGTGAGACAAGCCCTTGGGTGTAGAAGGTATGGGTGTGTGTGTGGGGGGGGGGTCTCCCCCGCTGCCTGGGCAGGGCAGCCGGAGGGAGAATGGGGATGGCCTGGGGGCACAGTCATTGGGGTCATGATAGGGCGGGAGAGATATGGTCCCTTTGGGGGGGATTTTAGATCAGTGAGAAAGGACAGGTGTTTAGTGCCTGTTCTACTCACCACCCCTCAAGCAGTTGGTGAGGGGGTTCATGATCAGAGGGCCCCTGGCCCTACTCTGGTGCTGTTGAATGCAAGGTTGGTGGTTAATAAGGGGTATTTTCAGATGTTACGAGATCACAGTGAACCACGGTGAATACCCACCTGTGGTCACTGTGGCTCGAACATCTGTTTGGCAGCCTCCAGATGTTCGCCACGGTCAATACCCGCATGGGGTCAATTTGAACCATGCTTCCCGGGATAGCTGGGGGAATGTCCCGGGAAGCATGGTCAAAAAGATCCCCAGCGGGGACCAAAAAAAAAGTAACGTCTGGCTGGTTGCCACGGCCCGGGATCCCCGGCGGGATCCCGGGCCACGGCACATCCGGCCCGACGCGGCGGCCGCAGTGGCCCCGCCGCCCGCCCGTCTCCCTGGAGGGCGGGCGGCGGGGTGCGTGGAGGGGGCGGGGCCATGCGGCCGCACGTTGCGCTGCACGGCCCCGCCCCCTCCCAGATTCCCCACTGGGATCCCCCCTGGCATGTCTGATATGGCGTGACGGGGTGACCCCGGTGGGGAATGAAAGGGTTGTTTTCGGTACGGGGCCAAGCAGCCCCCTAACATCTGAAAAGACCCAAGGTAACAACTGTCCAGGAATTGATTCTGGGCCATGCAGCTGACCTCTTACGTATCACGGAGACCTGGCTGGACACTGAGTCGGGGCCTATTTTGGCTGATCTTGTTCTGGCTGGGTACTCTGTGCAGCATCAGCCACGGATGTGGGGGCAATGTAGCCATGAGTTTTAGGGAGTCATGGTCTGTTTGGAGGTATCCAGTGCAATTAATATCGGGTATTGAGAGTCTCCAGCTTTTGATCGATTTGGCAGGGGACAGATTGAGATTGCTGCTTGTATACCGTGCACCTACCTGTACAGAAGCCTCCCTACATGCTCTAGCAGGGCTGGTATCAGAGGTGGTATTGTGGTCCCCGAAGACATTAGTCTTGGGGAAATTCAATATTCACGCTGATGCCGGCTTTGGAGAGCAGAGTGTGAGTTCATGGCCGCCATGGTAACCCATAGGCTTGTCCCAGATGGTTATTGGCCTGACACATGAGGGGGGACATACCTTAAACCTTATGTTTTGAACTGCCATGAGGTGAGGGTTCCGTTACTGGGGGAGATATCAGCTGTGACCTTGTCATGGACTGATCATTACCCCTTGCAGGCCCATTTCCTGACACATGTCTGCCCCCGGAAGGGTGCAGAACCAATTAGAATGGTTTGCCTCTGGAGACCAATGGAACCAGACCGGTTCTGGAATGCTCTGGGTGAGATACCCCCTGATCTTGACAACCATCTCATTGATTACCTTGTCACTTTTTGGAACACTCTGCTGACAGAGGCCATTGATTGGATGGCTTGTAGGCATCTGCTCCCTAGGCAATGGCACCGTAGGCCTCCTTGGTTTTCTGAGGAGCTGTGGTTGCTGATGTAAGAAGGGCAGCAGGTGGAGCAACGGTGGCCGCACCAAGGCTGTGGAACTCCCTCCCAGTGTAGGCTCAATTGGTCCCAGATCTTCCCTCTTTTTTGATGTAGTTGTAAAACCTGGCTGTTTCACTAGGCGTTTGACAGGGGAGATTGGTGAAGGGTGGGGGGAATGGTTTGGGGGAGGGGGTTCTTAACCTCCTGAGTTTTATTTGTTTTAAAAGTTTTCTGTTCTTATTGTAAGCTGCTCTGAGCTGCTACGTCAGGAGTGACAGGGTATTAAGTTTTTTATAAAAGAAATTTAAAAAAAATTATGACTTGTTACATGTCTGAGAGGCCTGAAAACATGCATATTATCACCAACAGAGGTTGATCCAATAAAAGAGATAATCTGAACTACTTTGTCTCCATTGTTTGCTGCAGATGTAGGTAGCAGTTTTGTTACTCCTACAAATGATACACATGGTTATGTAAATATTTTCCTATGCACATTTGAATGAGTGACCACCTTTTTGGCGAATCCACGAGATTAGTTGCCCTTGATTAGGTTATTTTCTCCATCAGCTCCGGATCCTAGGAGAATGCTGCCAGTCATAAACAATATATAGGAATTGTAAAGAGAAAATGACTGTAAACAGAGATGTATTGATTAGCTGAACGTTTTGGCTTCTGCACTCATCAGCAGCTCAGTTGATTTTTTAAAATAAAGTGTATTGTGAGCACAGCTGGCAGTTCTTAGAACTCGGAGGTTGGAGAGAGTTCTAAGGTGAGCCAGGGAATGCAGTAGCACATACAAGAAAAGACAGGGGTTCACGTGTTATCTTCTAAGTTAAGGCCGTTGGACGCAAGGGTATCATCTGTAGATCCAAAAGTTTTCCCTGGTGTCCAGTAGTTTTGGGTTGGAGGGTTTTTCTATAGGGAAGATTTCTGTCAGTGAATGTGTGATCTTCTGAATTAAAATGTCTAGCAACAGGCTGTTCCATTTTCTTAGTGACAATGGCTGACTTGTGATTTCTGAACCGCAGGTACTGAGGTCCATGGTGGTTTTCCCCACATATTGCATATGACATCCATTATGTATACATTGTATCACGTAAATGATATTGCTCGATGTGCAGGTGATGTTTTGCTTGATGGTACAGGTCCTGTTTGTAGTGCTGCTTTTGAAAGTGGTAGTTTCTTTGAGATGGGTGCACGTAATGCAATGTTTGGATTCACAGCGATGTGATCCAGGGTTGTTGAATGGTGATTTTCACATGTAATTTACGTAGATTAGGAGGCTGACGAAAAGACAAAGGGAGGAAGGTTCATGGCTTTTTCAAGACGTGGTGAATTGACTACTAGGAGGCAGCTTTCTTTAATCGCCAGGTGATACTTCAGAGATACCTTTTTGGTCATAATTTCAGCACATTGACATGGATTAAAGACGAGGCACGCAAGCTATCTGTATAGTGTTACTTTTCAAAGCACTGAAGAGCATTGAGTTCAGATGCATATGATGCATCTAAGGCAAATACAAATACAGCGCTTTAAAAGTAAACATCTGAGGAGTGAGATGAGACACTGACAACAATATTGTGTGTGGGGGGTGTTGTTATTTATTAGGGAGAATTACCACAGAGAAGTGAGAAGGACACTCAAAGAAGTGGTTATAAAAAGAAGAAAAGATAAAGATACCAAAAGGGAAGAGGGGGGAAAAAATCATGAAATACAACTTACAGAACATAATTAAGGAAGATATTCAGGGTGGGCTTTTGAAAAAACATCCTTAGTTTCATTTTCTATTATTGCATTTTCACTAGACATTCCTTATGTCACGGGAGGGGGGAATATGGAAAGGGTTTTCAGGGAGGGGATTGGGAGAAAAGAAGACACCACACTCACACCAGAAAGATGAGGCGGCTTGCTCTCGATAGTGGGTTGGCCTCCGGTAATAATGTCCCTCAGGTTGTTGGGTGGGCTTTCCCTCGTTAATGGAAGGCAACCCTTTTCATCATAGGGACTCGGAGAGCAAGCCAATTTCCCCAAGGGGTATAGGGGAGACACATGAAAGGTATCCACACTATCGGGGGAGTATACAGGACCCAGGGAACTGTGCCAGGTAGTGGGGAGCCAGGGCAGGGAGGAGGGGCAGGTGCCAAGGGCAGGGTCACAGGGTAAGAGGAGGAGGGTGGAAAGGGTCTCACACTCCAGGGAAGGGGACAGGAAGATGGGATAAGGGAAAGACAAGTGAAGTTCTAACCACAATACCAGGATCCCACAAAACGTCAATGCTCTCTCTAGCTCTCTCTCTCTCTCAGGGGAACACGGATAGCACTCACTCACCACTCACTCCTTGGATTCATGCAGGGAAAGGGGAGGGGATCCAGACAAGTTCTCTCTCTCTCTCTCTCTCCACCAAACCAGGGTCACAAGGCTCCAGGGGGCCAGTCTCTCATAAGCGATTACCAGCGGGGGCGCCAAGTCCCGCCGGTACTATTTATATCCTGTACCCTAAGGCTATTCACAGGGTGGGGCTCTCCACCTGCTTCCCCTGTCGGGACGTGCTGCAGAGCATCTGACGTGGAGCGGAGGGCGGGGCCCTGCCCCCGTCTCCAGCCGCGGTGTGGCTCCACCCCCCTGCATAGCCCTGACGGCCTGGATCGCCGCAGCTGCGATCACGGGCCTCTTCCTGACACCTTATTGTGCATACTAGCTAGTTTCAAATAACTGCCGTTGTTTACTTTGGTGGATTCTTCTCCTTTTTTTGAGATATTCAATTATATTGATAAATTTTCAATTATTTTTCACCTTGCTTGTCTATGCTCGAGCTAAAAATCTTCTCTTCCTTTTAAGGAAAAAATCCATTTTCTTGTTAGGTGAATTTTGAAGAGAGGTCCTTTTCAAACAGGCCAGTGGTGCAAGGAGGATGGGTGGAGGCCGTGGCAGGCGGGTGGTGCATGGATGGCCCGTCGCACAAACACCCACCCACCTCCACCCATCTCCACTCACAAAGGCACCTCTGTTGTCTCCAGTGCCTCCATGTGTGGGAGGTGGGTGGAGAGCAGGAGGTGGGGTGTATACATCAAAAAGGGGCCAGAGTTTTGCAACTGCAATTTCCCATTTTGCTTATACTTGTAGTAACAACAGGGAGAAAATTATAAGTTTCCAAAGAAATTGTTCTTAGTGACAATTTTCTAATAAGGTCCTGTTTCTAATAAGGTTTCTGACTCTTTTTCTGCTTCACAAGTTCACATCACTCCAACAAGACTTTTACTTGTATTCTTTAGGAATACATTTCTTGAATTATGGCAAAATTCTTCATTTCATGAGTGGCTTGAACTTCTGAACTGCATTACTGGATTTATATAAATCCTCCTTAAAGCTGCTGTTGCTCGGTGAACAAACATTCCCCATAGGCCTGGCCATCACATTCTCATCTTGATTACTTTTTCTTGGAGAAAAAATCCCATTTAGGGACACACTCCTAGATTCAAAACTGTTACATACTCTTCATTTTGTCAGCTTTGCTACACTATATATTCATCTTTATAGCCCCACTAACATTTTCAGTAAATGAAATTATTATTTTACTACTGAAGTTGTTCATTTGCCATTATATCAAAAACCTTCTCTAAATTACCAGGAGCAAAATCCTTGCAAACCTATTCAGGTTGAATGTGAAGGTCAACTAATTTTCTTCAGAGTTGTCCCACTGATGTTAATGGGACTGCTGGTTTAAGGACTGCAGCCACTGAACACCTCTATACCATAGCGGAAATGAACCCCCCATGGTAAATGTGATGTCATCTAAATGTGATGTCATCTTGTGGTAGAGCTGCTTGAACAAAAGTGTTCCTACTGCCACCTGCTGGACTCTGATCACAAGGGGAGTCCTTTGGGCAGCAGCATAAACATTGGCGGTATACCTTGCTGTGGATGGCTATGCTTGCAGTCTGACTACTTATCTTGAGTGGCACCGCAGGCATAATTCATGAAGAAAATTGAACATCAGAGAATCCACACAGAACTGTTGCGTTTGAGAACAGCTTCACTGTCAGGCACAGGGCTATGTGTACCCCTCTCTTCCCCAGGGAAGCTGTTTCCACATACCATAGTTCTAAGTGGTTTCTTCTGTCAATCACTCCTGTCTGTTTAAGAGAGACACAAACAGGAAAAGCTTGTCTCCCTGCCCCCCACCCCAGTGGCTTCTCCCATCCCCTCCACTCCTCTCTACCTGAATGATTGTATTGAACAGATGCTAATTATTTTATTTATTATGAATTTATTTATTAAAATTTATATCCCACCCTTCCTTGAAGGCTCAGAGTGGTTCACAAAAGCAGAAACACAAAATAGTAAAAATATAAAATATAATTTAAAAAAAATCTAAAAATCCCTATCCTCACCCAAAATCCACCAACCCAACCTCTATCCCCACCTGTCAAAAGCTCTGCCAAACAAAAATGGCTTACACCACCTTCAGAATATGCTCAAGCTTGAGCTCTGACAGACATCCAGGGGAAGGGCGTTCCATGAGGGCCTCTCTGAGGGCCGTTGTTGTGCAGAAAAAATTGGCCACTGGTACCTGCAAGAGCGTTCTCCCAGCCATCCACTCAGACCACAGTAGAGAACAGAAGGAAAGGCGGTCTTTCAGACATGTGGGGCCCAAGCCATTTAGGGCTTTAGAGGACTTTGAATTGTGCCCAGAAGCTATAGGAAGCCAGTGCAGATTATAGAGCACACGTCTAATGTGCTCACAGTGACCCACCCCAGAAAGGAGCCGAGCCACCACATTCTGTACCAGCTGCAGCTTCAGAATAGTCACCAAGGGCAGCCCCACAATGGGTGATTTCAGATGTTACGGGCCCCGTTGGCCCCGTACCGAAATCACCCCATTCATTCCCCGCCGGGGTCACCCCGTCTCAGACGTGCCGGGGGGATCCCGGCGGGGAATCTGGGAGGGGGCGGGGCCGCACGGCGCAACATGCGGCCGCACAGCCCCGCCCCCTCCACGCTCCCGCCGCCCGCCCTCCGGGGAGACGGGTGGGTGGCGGGGCCAATGCGACCGCCGCGTCAGGATGGATTCGCCACGGCCCGGGATCCCGCCGAGGATCCCGGGCCGTGGTGCCTGGCCAGTCGTTACTTTTTTTGGGTCCCCGCTGGGGATCTCTTTGACCACGCTTCCCGGGACATTCCCCCCGCTAGCCCGGGAAGCATTTTTCAAATTGACCCCATGTGCAGATTGACCATGGTGAACATCTGGCGGCCGCCAAACAGACGTTTGAGACACATTGACCACAGGTGGGTATTCACCGTGGTTCACTGTGATCTCGTAACGTCTGAAAATACCCATAGAGCACATTGCAGTAATCTAGCCTCGAGGTAATGAAAGTACGGATGATGGTGACCAGATCCAAGTCAGAAAGAAAAGGCTGCAGCCTTCTCACCAGATGAAATGCACTCCTAGCCACTGCTGCAGCCTGACAATACAAGCACAGCAGAGGGTCCAAAACACACCAAGGCTACAAACCTGAGTAACTACGGGAGGGGGAATGGACCCCTTCAATAACAGGGGTCCCAATCCCTTCCAAGTCACAAGATCAGCCAACCATCAATTCAATTGGCCCATCTTCATCCAGTCCCCAACAACAGCCAGGTATAGCATCACAGTGGGCAATGTATGACTCAGGGTCATAGTGAAGACATGTACAAGTTAAATTCTTGCAGGGGCTCTTGTCAGTCCCGAGGGGCACTCCTTTTGCCGCTATCAGGATAGAAATGGGGCAGCTTTCCTGGTCCGAGGTGGCATGGAGGTCTGTTTTGCGGTTCTGACTAAGACTGATGAGGCCCGATGACTCAGAACGTGTCAAATTCTGGTTGCTAGACTCGTTTAAAAGCCCATGGACTATGGCCATTGAGGCCTTTTTGTTAAGACTGGGTTTCTCACATAGCTTTTTGGAAGGGAACAAGCTTTGTGTTATTAGATCAGCTATTTTACAGAGACCTGCTGACGTAGCCCGTCAGGAAGAGGTTGCCAAGATTACAGCCTCCCCTCACATGGCCGGCTATCTATCCTTGATGCCTAGGCGTGGGCGCAGGGTCTCCTATTTAACCTCCACTATTTCAACTAGAGGAAAATTTCTATTCTTGTGTGCATGTCTCAATGCTTTACCCTCCATGGTATTGGAGGGTCATGCTCGAGCTATCAAATACTCAGATAGGACTTGCCCCTTCAACCAGGTCGAGACTCAATCAGTAGCTCATATCTTGTTTGCTTGTCACTTACAAAATAGTTTTCATAAAGAATTCTTGTCCTCTTCTCTGTCGCTTTATCCTGGCAGGACTGATTTCAACCTATTACAACTGACTCTATCTGATGTGGATCCTTCTACTTCACGGCTGGTGTCCAGATTTTTGGTCCAAGCTTTCAGCTGTCGTCAGCATTTTTTGCAATTTAAGTCCCAAGGAACAGATGGTGAGGTGAGTCACAGCACTTAGTCTGTTTTAACTTTTGTTTTAATTTTGGGATTGGACGTGGGCAAGAAATGTGTCCAGACTTTCATGGTTATCGGTGCTTGTTTAGCACTATACGAGGTCTCCTTGGGCCATTTCCAATCCCATAGTTGTGAAATATTGCTCTTACGGTTTCAGGAATGTGGGTAGAGTTTTAATGTTTTAAAGTTTGTACTTTGTATTTTTGTAATTTTCTTGTGCTTTGAATTATCTTATATTGTCAATTTATACTTCTTTCTGCAATGACCTCGGTCACGCACAATAAAAGTTATTCATCTAGTGAAGACAAATTAGATTAACCAGGCCATTCACCACCAGAAAAAGCTCCACAGGATGAGACTTTGCAGATGCTATGATAGCAGAGAAGAGAGGTTTCTTCGCCTCCACCACAGCCATGGCATTTTCCTTCAAAAATGGTCTATGCTGCAATCGGTTGGCTTCCGTGTAAGTCAAGCACCACCTGCACTCTAACCGCCTATACTCCCACTTCAACTGCCTCAGGTCCTCTGTATACCAGGGGGATCTATGCTGACACAGTGGTGGGAGCGGACACCTGAGTACAACCGTGTCAATGGTCCTGATCAAGATGTCATTCCATAGAATGACCAGGTCATCAACAGAGTAGCTGTCAAGGTGAGTGGATATAACCCCCAGAGAGTTCTGGAAACCAATTAGATCCATGGGGTTGGTCTCCAAGGGTGGACCAACCTAACACATCCACCATCCCAACGGAGGCATAGGAGGACGGGGATCTGGGCCATCAAAAGGTAATGGTCCAGCCATGACAATAGTGTTATAACAACCCCAAATAATCAGAAACTCTATCTCCAGGCCAGTGCAAAGCATCAAATCCAGCCAATGTCCTGCCTCATGCATTGGGCCATATATGATTTGGGATATTTATTTATTTATTTATATTTTATTTATATAAAATTTTTATTCCACTCCTCCTGCCCACAGGGCAACCCAGAGCAGCGAACAACAATATAAACAATAAAACAATTTAAAAACAATTAAAAATTCATAAATGCAGGGAAAAGAAACCCACCCTACCCCTACCCCTCGCCAAAGGCCTGGTGGAACAGCCAGGTCTTACATAAGCACCAAAATAGCAGGAGAGTGGGGGACAACCAAGCATCCTCCGGGAGAGAGTTCCACAGCACAGGGGTAGCCACTGAAAAATATCTAACATCGGTGGCCACTCACCTCGCCCGGGGAACCTCCAAAAAGGCTCCCATGGACGATCTCAAGGGTCACACGGGCACATGAGGAGTGAGGCGGTCCCAGAGATAAGCAGGGCCCAGGCCATGAAGGGCTTTAAAGGTTAGAACCAGCACCTTGAACCTGACCCGGTGCTTTATAGGCAGCCAGTGCAGAGCCTGGAGCACTGGTGTCATGCAGAGCCCGGAGCACATAGATCCATGATTGTCATGGAGACTATGAAGTCATGTTCTGGCCCCAAAGGGTTAGTCTAGTGTGTATGTTGAAATAGCTGTAACGTTTTCACAGAATATTTCTGAGAAAACGGAACAGCTATCCCTTTTTCAGTCAGAATTCCAATTGGAACATATATTCCGATCAGAATCCTGACCGGGAAAAAAAAGCCACTGTGCATGCACAAATGACTAGCACCTTTATCCAAAATGGCAGTGGCAGCATTACATTCATTTCGGGTGTTGGTAGCTGTTTTGCTCACGCACAAATGGCTGCCACCCTAATCCAAAATGGCGGCAATGCCACCACCATTTTGGATAAGGGTGGTGGCTATTTGCGCATGCACAGTGGCTTTTTTGTTGTATTCAATATTTAATTATTGTTAATATTTCATCCAAGTGGCAATTCTGGTTTTCAGTCACAATGGGAAAACTGCTCCATTCTGACTGAAAATCAGAACAATTGGAATACTGTGCTCACCCCTACCCTGACCCCAAGTGCCCTTATGCTCCTTCCCCTGCCTACTCCCCACTTTCCAAGCAAAACAGAATCAGGGAGCACCTGGTGAAGATCTGATTCCATTATAACTCCTGCAGGAGCATATATCATGGTGGACTCCCCTTTTGGCCTCCTTATTCTCCTACATTGACAGGACAGGGAAAATTCCTCAGGGCTGGAAAGTAGCTATAGTGGTACCCATCTATAAAAGAGGTGACAGGGCGCCACCATGCAATTATAGACACATCAGCCTCCTGAATATTATCGGGAAATAGTACACCAAGCATCTTTTGATTAAATTAGAACAATGATTAAATGAGGAGCATATACTTTCTGACGAACAAGAAGGGTTCTGGAAGGGACGATCCACCTTGGACCACTGCTTTATTCTCTCGCACTTAATTAATAAATATACTCAATCTAGTAGCAAATTGTATGTCATGTTCCTAGATTTATAATCGGCGTTCAATTTAATACCTAGGCCTAAATTATGGATTAAACTGGGAAAAACTAATATTGATAGACACCTGTTTCTTAGGAGATCATTATATAATGATACTACTTTTCGTGTCAAGCTAAAGCAACAGGGCTATTTAACAGATCCAATTAGATCTTGCTCTGGAGTCAGGCAGGGCTGTATTTTGGCCTGGGTGTTATTTAATTTTTACATAAACAACCTGATTCCTGCAGTATCACAGTTGGAGAACCACCCTCCCAAGCTGAGTAATAGACATTTGTCATGTTTATTAAATGCAGATGCTGCTGCATTGATATCAAGGACTCTAGCTGGAATGAGATGCAATATAGAACTGTGCTCTGCCCACTGTCAGTCTGAAGGGTTAGTCATTAATTATTATGATAAAACTAAGGTGGTGATCTTTTCTAAACAGCAGTACAATCATGCCTGGGTAATTGATGGAAAAAAGATAGAACAGGTTTCCTCATTTCGTTAAGCATAGTTTTCCAATCAAGAGGAACATCGACGGTGCAAGCGAACTCAGCAATTGAGCAGGCTAGCAAGGCTGCTTTTGCAATTAATCATTGCTTCCGTACACAACACTGTCAACTGATTATCTCAGTAATTACATTTTTTTCTGCCAAAATAGGGGGACAGCTGTTGTATGGTGACCATCTCTGGAGTTTAGATAAAACCTTGGATATTGAAAGAGTGCAGTCAAAATTTTTGAAAAGATTACTGAGGCTTCCGTCAGGTATTTCGAATGTGGTGTTAAGAAGAGAGACAGGTAAAGTCTTCCTGGCATATCTTACTTGGCGTGCAGCATTGAATTACTGGATCAGATTGTCCTTTTTAAATCCAGAAGGTCTTTTGCCACTGATTTTTTCTGATAACTCTGCATGTGACTGGGTAATCAAAATACAGGAGAAGATCAAATAAATGGGGTTTTCTATCCCCTATCTAATATCGCAGGGATATGCAAGGACCAGAGTGGAACTTTTCCAACAACGTGCAGACATTGAATATCTGAATGAAATGTCTATGATACGAAAGGCAAGATCTCTCTCTGGTTACCTATCTGTAATGCCCCATGGGAAATCTAGTGCAACCTATTTGGTCAGTCTCTTTTCTCCCACACAGGGAGCTATGTTCCTTAGGGTGAGGCTATACACTTTCCCTTCAGCCCTATTGGAGGATCGATATAAGGGTGTCCCGCTTCATTTAAGAGTTTGTCCTTGTGGGTCAGGTGAGGTTGAAACAGTTGCTCACATCTTCTTGTATTGCAGATTATATCTTGATACCAAAGACAGGCTACTTTGTCCTTTAATAAGATCTCTACCAGTGAGATCACAGGAGATCTAGGTGTCCTTCTTACTGGCTGACAGTATTCCGGCTATAACACTCTCTGTTGCCAAATTTTTGGCATATGCATGTAGGACAAGAGCACAATAGCTTAATGATTGGAGACTGGAATAGGTTGGCTTATTTAATTGTTTTTCAGTTGTATGGATTCCACAGGAGAATTGTTTACTTTTGTATTTTTACTTCGTATTATTTTACTCTATTTTGTTATACTTGTATGTATTTATTTGTATGTGTATATGCCAAGACCTATGGTCAAGCATTTTAAAATAAATATTCAATGATGCTGCTGCGCCCAACCACTAACGGTGGCTGGGACCATGATCAGGAATGGGCCAAGATAACAGACGTTACTTTTGGCCCTTTCTTGATCGTGGTCAATCTAACTACGATTCCAGCTATGCGGCTGGCCGCAAGGCCGGAACCATGGTTAGAATTGATCCCTGCCGGGTGTTCACTGTGGTGGACATCTGGCAGGGATCAATCAGACATTACGGGGATCACGGTCACCTCACTGTGGTTCAGTGGGGTTCACTGTGATCCCGTGACATCTGAAAATATACAGTAAGGAAGGGAGAGGATAAAGAAATCCAGAAGTGTCTTTGCTCCCTTCTATCCCATTCCCTAGTTCTGTCCCCTCCCCGCCCCCTTTTACTTTGTTGTCTCTGCTTCCGCTTCTTTCTTCACCCTTCCTCTCCCCTCCTGCTTGGTGTTGCTTTGTGCCTGACAAGGGAGGGGGAGAACACTAGTACAGCCTTCTGTTACCCAGGCAGGCAAAAAACATCACTTGACAGCAGCAAAAAGGGATGGAGGGGAAGCACAAGTTTGTTGGATTACAACCTCCCTCTGAGAGGAAGCCCAGAAGAGGCAGGACCAGAGGACCTGGGGGGAGCAGGGCAAAGGGTCTCTCACAGCCTTTTCTGATGTTTCCTCGCCCTTGTGTTGTCATGACATCAGAGTACGACATCAGAGGGGCCACATCGGAAAGGTGGTGGGAAGGTACTGATGGTCTGACCCTTTCTGATGTGGCTGCCCTCATTGGTGGTACCAGAGACACCCCTGGCCCAGGGAACCCAGTCAAACCCAGATTCTATGGGTAAACTCCAGAGAGGTAGCTACCGGGGGTTGGAGCCCCGAGTGTGTGTCCATGACCGGAGAGAGAGTGGAGCCCCAGCCTCCCCTGTTGGCAGCCCTGCCCCTCCTGTGGATTGCAGCTTGTCTCTGCTGTTTCTTTCCTGGGGTATCACAATTACACAATTTAACAACTAACAAATCAAATCAAGTGGTTCTTACCTGGGATAGCTGGTAAGACTCCAGACTGTAAAACTACTGTTCCCTGCACAAAAATAGAACATGTTAGAATAACAATAATGCTACAAAAAAAGCTCTTACAAGTGTACATTTAACGTGGAGTAGATTTATAGGGATTTTAGCATAAGGCTTCACTTGAAAATGTGTGTGATAGAATTTCCATGTCATGTAGATTATACATTGACAAAACTGCCATTGACTTGGATCCGGTCTTACAATGACCAGAAGCCATAGGGTAAGGCAAATGAAACAGCCACAATGGGGCCCATACTTTAGGGGTTCCAAGTCCCCCTCCCTTACTATGCTGCCCATGGCAGCTTGACCTCCTCCCCAACAGAGACTGGGTTGAGGTATCCCCATCTATTCATCTGGACAGGAAGCCAGCCAGCTATAACAGTCCTCTTCTGACCATAGAGGTCAGGGTTAACTGGACTGTGAATGGGCAGTGCCCCCACCATCCCCACCAGAGATGGCTGCCCACATAAAGTCTTGCATCGGTTAAGGCCCATCCTGCCTAAGAGAAGAATATCCTCCTTTGAGACCATAAAATATACATTAGAAAGAGCTCTGACCAAGCAATTCTAAAATTAAACAATGAGAGACAAACATTTAGATTTGCAATTCAAAAGAGCCTCGGCTTGCAAGGAAAGCACAAGGGATCATGTATCTAGACAGTCAATGCTCTCAACATAAAATCAAACCCCTCAATATTGACTCATGTAATTCTCTTAACTAACGTTTGGAACATTGATTATAAGGAAATGCACTGGGGTGGATGGAATGGGGCAGGGGGAGCTTTCTTAGGAAACAAAAAAGTGCAGCCAAGATTACATCCCTGAAAAATAAATCCTGCAACATTTCAGAAAAAGAAAAAAGCATTTGACAAAATACAAGCATTAACAAATCCAGTATTGAGAGGAGAGCTTAGCTCTAATCAGAGGTAATTCTTAGTCCACAGCTGAAGAAAAACATGTAAGTGAATTATAGTGCAACCTCATTAGAACACATGTTGTAGCATGAATTTGGTTATTTTCAGGCAGCACTAGCTGCCTGAAACTTAAATGCACATCCACTCTCCATTATAAACAGGGGACTGCTGAAGCCCCGATTTTGAGGATACCTCTTGATCTACATTGCTGAAAATTTATCCATGGCTATAAGTTCTGTGGACCATCATATGCACAAAGTTTGAAGAAGATCCATCAGGAAAATAAAATGTTATAACTGTTTAAATGTTAATTGGTTGTGGTCAAAATGCGCAGTGTCCTCACGATTCTGAATCATCATGGCATGTGTCCCCCCTGGGTCAGCCCCAGGGCCTCCCCCCGCCTGGCCCCCTCCATCCCTCCTGCTCCCTGTGTCCCGGATCCCCCTTCCTGGCCCCTGGGTGCAACCCCCCTTTCTGTATGCCTCACTTGGGTCCTCTGCCCGCTGGCTGGGCACCTCCGCTTCAGCCTCCTCATCTGCCTGCCCCTGCTGCTGTGCTGTCCTGTGCCCTGTGGGTTTTTTTTGGGGGGGTTGGTGGTAGGCGGTCTGGGGGGTCAGGTGAGACCCCGGCCTCCCCTCTCACCCTCTGGCATGCCTGGGAGGCCCAGGGTGGCCCCTGGGCTGTGCTTCCCCCACCCTCCATCACCCCCCCTTCCCCCAGCCCCGGGTGCACCTCCCCTCATGGCTGCTCGCTTACCCTCTATGTCGGTCTCGGACCCCTCTGAAGCTGGCCCCTCGGTGTGGGTGGGGTCCCCCTGGGACCACTGGCTGAGGGTGATGAGGGTGCTGGCCTCATACTCCACTTCTCCAGCCTGTGGTGGGGGGCTTTCTGGGCTGCTGTCCGGGGGGGGCCTTACTGGTGCCGGAGGTCCCGGGGTGTTCCTCCTGGGGGTCTGGGGCCCTGGAGCATGTGCCTTCCTGGGGGGTGGTGAGTGGAGGGGGTACCTCAACCCATTCCCTGCCCTGGACCACGGCACTCCCCATGAGGTGTGGGTCCATGATGGACCCCTTCATATGAAGGATGCGGTCCAGGGCATCATAGTAGGGGGTGGTCCGGGCTCCGTGTCCGGACTGCCTATGGTCTTGGATGGCCTTGTACCCCCTCTTTAGCTCCTTGGCCTTGGAGCGGCACTGGGCCACGGTCTGGTGATGTCCCTCTGCCCCCATATTCTGCACTATGTCCCAGAACATGTGCTCGTTTCTCTGGTTTAGGGCGAGCTCCAGCTGGTGCTCCAGGGTCCCCCAGATCCTAATGAAGTCCCGGGTCTCCTGGAACCCCCACTGCCCCTCCCTGTGGTAGGGCCATCTCCCCCTTTGCCCCTGTGGGTCCTCCTCATCCTCCTCCACCTCCTCCTGTTCCTCCTCCTCCTCCGCCCATGCTGGGCCTGTCTCCTCTGGGGGCTCGGCCTCCCGGGTCTGTTTCCATGTCTGCGGGACATGGGAGAGGGTGTTACGGTCCAGTTCCATTGTGCCCTTGTCCCATGCCCCCCCCGCATGCCGGGTGCCTGGCCAGACCCCCTCCGCCTGCTGGTGCCCCTGTGCCACCTGTTCCCCTCCCCTGGGTCCCGTTTCCGGGGTGCCTCCTCCTCCCCCAGTTCAGCTGAGGTCCCCGGGGTGACCTGCCCCAGCTACTGCGGTTGTCCCTCCGCCTCCTCCATCTGCAGCACGACCACCTCCTCCTCCTCCACCTGTGCTTCCTCTACCTCCTTCTTCACCTCCTTCCACCTTGCTCTTTCACCCACTGCTCTCCTCCTCCACCTCCCTCCTCGCTCCATCCCGCCACGTTTCCATGTTGCTGATTGTCCTTTAAATCTTCCTCCAGTGCCTGTGTTGTTGCTGGTTGCCTGGCAGTGACACTTTGTCCCCAGCTGGGAATCATTTCCTTTTATTCTGGCTGGTGGTGACGTTAATTTTTGTTGTTTCCCATTGGGAATCTCCTTGACCACGCTTTCGGAGATAGTCCAAGGGGGGAGCTCTGGAAGCGTGGTTATTTTTGACCCAACGTGGGTATTGACTGTGGTGAATGTCTGGCGGCCACTGAACAGACGTTCAGGGAGCTTTGGCTCCACCGCGGGATTGACCGTGGTTCACTGTGGTTGAGCGTGATCTTGTAACCTCTGAAAATACCATTATTTATTTTTGTGTGCAATGACGGAACTGAAATAACCAAAGTGAAATACCCAAAGCAGCTACCCAGCAAAGTGGAACTGAATATCCCCTTCATTGCCTCCAAACAGAAGCAAGCAAATTTGTAGGATATTGTAGCCATCGTGAACAATCATTTCTCCTCTCCTCGCAATCAATTGCCCATCTGATCTGTAGGAATATTTCTTCCTGACACCAAATGTATATTAAGGTTGCTTTTCCTCCCTGTCTCCCTTCCCCCCTCTCTCCCTTCCCATTTTCAAACTGGAGACGCCTGGGAATGTAGAAACTAAGGTGGAAGGAGTCCCGTCCATGCTCTTTCTCCACTACCATCCCCTTTGCACACTCAGCTCCCCTGCAGCCACCTTCCTTTCCTGTTGCCCACACAAAATACTTTATCAAGGTGGCAAGATTCTAGCA
Source organism: Sphenodon punctatus (assembly GCA_003113815.1). Classification (NCBI taxonomy): domain Eukaryota; kingdom Metazoa; phylum Chordata; class Lepidosauria; order Sphenodontia; family Sphenodontidae; genus Sphenodon; species Sphenodon punctatus. The sequence goes on from QEPC01012692.1 coordinate 677,682, forward strand.
TAATAGATGAACTAATACCAACGTGAGAGGAATTTAAGGAAATCGTTATATTAATCTTTTTTTTCTGCAAGTGCCTTTTAGATGGAACTAACAATTTTTTATTTTATTTTTTAAATGTGCATAATACATAGGGAAAAACATTTTTGCATCTCAATACTTTCTATAGCTCCAAGATATAAGGAAATCTCACTCCATGGCAAATTGGAAAAATTAGACAGAACCTTGCCTACAGACTCGCTACTAAGTCATCAGAATTGCATATAATAGTATAAACTCTAAACTCTAGTTAGATCAACCAAACAAGAGAATAAATGACCTCACTTAAATGTTATGAACAATTGTTATGCAGAGCATGAGGCTTGGACAATGAGTTACGAAGTGCATCATGACTAACAACTCTACTGTTACTCATGAAATAATTCATGCTTCACAACTATGACCTGGTAGGCAGGTTCTGAAATAATTCATGGCCTTAATTCAAACAACCTTACCCTTACAACACCCAGAGTAAATGGATATGTACCCTATGTATGTTGTCCATCATGAACTCCATGTCCAAGGCTATTTTAACTCTGATAGTGATCTGGTTTCTGTCAGATGACAGTCATTTCTGATGTGCTACTTTCAAATATCTTGGGTACGGCTCAATGATAGATGTTAGAAGATGCCACTGGGCTGGTATAGTATGTCATTATTCACAGATTAGAACTGTTACCCTAACTAACTAAACATAACCTAAAAGTTGGCATGTGCTTCAGAAGTTTGCAATTACAGATTATGCTACATGATCTTCCTATAGTCAAATAATTAATTTTAATTTGGCCAGCTGATTTAGGCCCTTTTCACACAAGATGCCCTCCCCCCTGCCCACGCATATCCGCTGCATGGGCATGGGTGGGGGCCACCCATGTGACTGTCACAGCGAGTGCGGGGGAGTGTGTGCACGCTCCCGTGCGCCACCCACCTCCACCCATATCCCATGTGCAGAGCAACCTGTGACAACAGTGGTTGCTCTGTGTGTGGAGATTGGTGAAGTTGGGTGGAGATGGGTATGCGCCTGTGTAATGGTCCCCCATGCACCGCCCTCCACTCCCCTGCACCTGTGCCCATATAAAAAGGGACATTGTTGAACCAGTTGTCCTCTTTAATTGTGAACCAGTTAGAAATGATGTATACAGTAGGGATGGGTGAACAGAACCGAGTTCGGAAATTCAGTTCGGTTCAGTTCGGAAATTCGGTTCGGTTGACCGAACTATTCGAGTGTGGTCTGAACTCCGAATGTCCGAACAAAGTTCAGAAATTCAAACCCCATTAAACTAAATGGAATATTATCTTTTAGGGATGGGCGAACAGAGCCGAGTTCGGAAATTCGGTTCGGTTCCAAAATTGAGTTCGGTTCGGAAGTTCGGTTCAATCGACCGAACTAGTCGAGTTCGGTCCGAGCTCCGAAGTTCCGAACCATGTTCGCCCATCCCTAGTATAGAGCATGTAGCCTTGCCTTTCCAAATGGGCCTATAATAACATAACTTACAAACTATAGGGAAATTAATGATCAGATGCATAATTTATTTTATTTATTTATTTTATTTTACATAATTTATACCCTGTCCCAGCTTGAGGCAGCTAACAGATCATAACATTAAATATGAAAACACAATATAAAATATAAATACAATAAAAACAAAACGTTCACATGGGGGATGTCACGGGAAAAAAATATATAACCCCCTCCCACCCTAACCCTCAATCCCCCACCCTTCACCCATCTCCCTCACCAAAAGCTTGGCAGAACAGTCAGGTCATCACTTGTTGTGGAAAGGAGGAGAGGTCCGGGGCCACCCAGGCCTCTACCAGGGGTTTCACAGCCTGGATGCAGTCACCGAGAATGCCTTCCCCATAGTCGTTTCCCCCTCCCCCCCAGGATACCTAGGGGACTTCAAGAAAGGCAGTCACAGTGAACTGCAGTGGCTGATCCAGGGCCTGGGGAGTGAGGCAGTCCTGCAGGTAGGTAGGGCCTAGGCCATATAGGGCTTTATAGATAAACACCAACACTTTGAATCGGGCCCAGAAGACTATAGGCAGCCAGTGCAGAGCACGGACCACTGGTTTAATGTGCTCATGGTGACCCGTTCCTGTCAGGAGATGGGCTGCCACATTCTGCACCAGCTGCAGCCTCCAAACCATCACCATGGGTAGCCCCACGTAGAGCACGTTATAATAGTCCAGTCTTTAGGTGATGAAAGCATGGATGATAATGGCCAGGTTGGAGTCCGAGATGTATGGCCGAATCCATCAGACCAGATGTAGCTGGCAAAACTCACCACAGCCCCCACCTGGACATTCAGGTGGAGCTCAGAATTGAGGAGCACCCCCAGATTACAAACCTGACGGACCAGTGGGGGACAAACCTCATCAGTGACAGGTGGTGCCACACCCATCACCTTACCCACTAGCATCACCTCCATCTTGTCGAGATTCAGCTTCAGCTAGCTCGCCCTCATCCAGGCCCCCACAGCTGCCAGACACTTGGTAATCACTGAGACTGTTGGGTCTGAATTGGATAAAAAAAGAGAGGTAGAGTTGGGTGTCATCAGTATATTGATGACACCAAACCATCTCACGATGTCGCCCAACAGCTGCATATACACGTTGAACAGGAGAGGGGACAGAACAGGACCTTGCGAGACCGTACATGAGAGGTCCCAGGGAGATGAAGAAGAATCCCCGAGCACCACTCACTGTTCTCCCAGCCAGGAAGGAGCAGAACCATTCGAAAACAATTCCGCCCACCCTGGCTCGGCCCTGCAAGTGGGTCACCAGCATCTCATGGTCAACAGTATCAAAAGCAGCTGACAAATCTAAGAAAATCAACAGGGTTGACTGACTCTGGTCCAATTCTCAGTGAAGGTCATCGACCAAAGCCACAAGTGTAGTCTCAGTGCCATAGCCTGGACAAAAGATGGACTGCAAGGGATCTAGAAAACTGATGCTGTCTAGATGCTCCTGCAGCTGGCAAGCCACAACCCATTCAATAACCTCCCCTAAAAAGGGAAGGTTAGAGACTGGCTGATTGCTCAAGAAACCATCACTTGACATTGACTTCCTCGCTAGCAGAGGCCACACAACTACCTCCTTGAGGCAGTTCGGCACTCTGCCCTCCCGAAGGGAGTCATTGACCACTCCTGCCAGCAATGACCCCAGCATCTCCCAGCTGGCGTTGCCCAGCCAGGATGAGCACAGGTTCAGTTTGCAAGAGGTGACTCTAACTGCCCCAAGAACACAATTGCAATGGATTTTCTACACTTCATTCTTGTGAATGCAAAACTGGTATCCGGTGCAATAATGGCGATTCTTTCTGATTTGATTAGAATTTGTTCACTGATTAATCACATTGAAGCTAAAAGGAACTTGTTTCAGTGGATCAGGCTTCAAGAGCTCGGATCCTGATCCTAAAAGTAATGGAATTGGCCCAGCCAATTCGGTAATTCTTTTGCTTTGTTGATTTTCTTGACTTCATCAACTGGTATTTTATGATTCAGCATTTTTCATTATTTTATATCACACAGAGTAAAACCAAATGTGCAGGCAGCAAGGTGGCTCCCCAGCTTGGCTGGGGGCAGAAAACCTCGGCCACGACTCTGAATCAGCGAGTGACACTAAACAAAAGTGGCTCCTGCTGGGAGAGCCGTCCCGCTGCCCGCATGACCAAAGTAGGGGGGAGCACAACAAACATTGGACAGCCGGCCCCACTCCTAGCGCTCCACCTCTCACCATGATGCTCAGCCATGACAACCAGCCATGGCACACAGCCATGAGACAAACATGGCCCGGACTGTGTCTCAGAGATTTTCCCAAGGATGCATGCCAGGTTCGACCAGACACTTACCTGCCCTGGGGCAGTAGCAGGACTACATATGGCGGCACAGGATCACACTTTCTGGTGAGTCCCAGGCTAACGCAGGCCAGCATATCATTTGTTTTACCCACAGATGGACTAATCAAATTCACATTCAAAATTGTAAAAATACTTGTCCTAAAATACTGCCAAAGACCCAAAGCACCCAACAACCAAAGTGATAAACCAAAACAGATTTTGCCAGAGAACAGATTCTAATTTAGCCTTCAAGTTCACTTTGCCCATATGAATATGAATAGGTCAAATTCACTGAATTCAGTATTTGCATTGTATCTTCATTTCAGCTCTAGTGACTATTGCCTGCTAGAGATTAGCCATTGCTTGTTAGATGTTATGCCTACTAGTGGTGGGACCCCGGGCCCATTACCGGTTACCGGATTTACCGGTTACCGGTTCTACGAAAACCAGATTCCCGGATTAAATCTGGTAACCGGTACTGGTTTTATTTCATTGGTTTCAATGGGGCGCTGTGTCCCCATTGAAGCCAATGAAATATTAATTCCCTCCCCCTCCCAGGCTGCGCGGGTGGAAGGGGGGACACCCCCCACCCACCCTGCCCAGCCTGGCTTTTTGTTTTAAAAAACAGTAAGAGTGACCCCGAGGTGAGCCCACCCCCCAGCACCAGCGGCCGCGGCGTCCCCGCAGCCGCGGGTAAGTATGACCCGATCCCTGGGGGGGGGTGTTTAACACCCCCACCCCCCCAGGGATCACCCCTACAGTGCGCTTGCCACT